>CM062804.1:1624542524-1624923672 GCA_031772625.1 Pinus tabuliformis
GTTCTTTCAAATGGTGCAATATGATTGTTTTGGAGTTGCTTAGATGGATCTAATGATGAATGTGGGTTTGAGAGGTCTCATGGTGGCTAACATAGTGGGTATTGTCATCGTGACAACAATTAATAGAAAATGATATTGTAAAAACCAAAATTTTCGTCACGTAAATTTTTGGTTATTCGTATAATGAGGGGCACTTCATGTAACATTGCCAATTTAGATATATCTATGCATTCAAAGAGATATAATATGATTGTAATCTTGTTTCTTGATCTATATAGTATTGATACCTTGTGGTTTCCTTGATACACTGTCAGTGTTTTACCATGTAAATATTTTTGGTTTGAGTGATTCATTGTTATCTTTGTGTCATTATTCTCTACAACTAGTATTTTATTCAAGTTTGTTATTACAAATAAGCCTTTTTAGAGCCAAGGTGAGGGGGCCAAGTTTGTGCATCATGTGTAGAAGAAGAGGAGCAAGTCGACATGTAGTGGCCCATGGTGCATCTTGCCTTTGCGTTTCCATCAACTTGTAGGCATGTGGAGCATTGCCCATGTAGAAGTTTTGTTTATAGCGTAGCAAAGTTTGATTAGAGGAGTGATAAAGGAATGTATATTTTTGTGGGTAGGATTTGAAGAAGAAAAGTCCAGAGTATGCTCCACATTTGAATTTCGAGTCGACGTTTCAAGACCATACTAGAATCCATCATCAGGACAAGAAGCTTGAGAGAGGAAGGAGAAAGGATAAAATATAAATAGAGATCAAGGGAAACAGATAAAAAGTTGACAAGACAACCCTAGATGTCTTTTCAATCCGAGGTATTTTTTTGTGGAAGAGGTCAGACATAGCTATTGGTTGAGCAATCACAAAGGAGCGACCCGAGTTGGCTATGCAAACACGAAGGAAATGGGTCTCTCTCTCTCTCTCTCTATATATATATATATAGGTTTGTAATTTATTTCTCTAGATTCATAGAGGTTGAGTCTGGTAGAGGCCATAGAGTTTGGTTTTGTGGTTAATATATATACACATATTTTAGTTTTTTTTTTTCCAAATATGGCGAAAATAATGAATGCAAAGTTTGAGGTGGAGAAGTTCAATGGAAAGAATAACTTCAAATTACAAAAGGTACAACAAGGACTTAATAAGGCATTGGATGGCAAGAGGAAGAAATCTGAGTATGATAGATGAGGAATGGGAAGATTTAGATGCAAGCGCTCTCAACACTATTCAATTATGTTTGTAGATGATATTTGTTTTAATATTATTGGAGAAGAAACAACAACAAACTTATGTAGTAGAATGGAGAGTCTATATATAAGAAAATCCTTACAATTTGAATCTACTTGAGGAGGCAATTGTATAGTCTACAAATGAAAGAAGGTACCAAAATTGCTGATCATTTGAATGTATTTAATACTTTTAAATGTCAGTAACTAGTATGTATGTAAAAATAAACGAGGAAGATAAGGCAATTGCACTATTGTGTTCATTGACTGAATCTTGGGACCACTTAGTCCCTTCGTTTAGGTTTAGTACAATTGATAATCTTGACTATGATTTTGTTGTGGGAGCATTGTTGTTTGAGGTGCAGAGGAAATCTAGTATATAAGCCTACACACAAGAAGCAATGGTGGCTAGGGGTTGATCCAGAGAAAAAAGGGAGAAGTTGAGAGGTACATCAAGATCAAAGTCGAAAGGCAAGAAGGGCAAACTAAAATGTTGGTACTGTAATAAATCAGGGGATCTCAAGAAAGATTGTTCCAAGGGCTAGGAATCCAAGGAAGACTCCAAAAAGGAAACAAAATTGGTTGAATGAAGTCTAGGTATGGTTGATGAAGTTTTATCTATTTGTAATGTCCCATAATACTATGAAGAATGGTTATTAGATTATGGTGCTTCACATCGCATGTGTCCACATAGAAGTTGGTTTTATTCTTATTGAGTTGTTGATGGTGGTATTGTTCTTATGGGAAATAATGTTTCTTGTATGACTATTGGGGTTGGATGCATTAAGATTAAAATGGTTGGTGGTATTGCAAGGATATTCATAGAATTTAGACATATGCCTAAACTAAAGAATGATTTAATTTATTTGGGAGTTTTAGATTTTAGAGGTTACAAATGGATAAGTCAAGGTGGAGCTGTAAAGGTGTGTAAGGCACTTTGGTGGTTATGAAGGCTACAAAGTCTGGAAACCTTTGTACTCAAATAAATGTAGCAACAATGGTATATGAGGAGGCGAATGAAATAACTCGTTGATGGCATCAAGGACTGGGTCATCTGAGTGAGAAAGGGCTACAGATATTGATGAACCACAAATTACCGCTGGATTTAAAATCTCTAAATTTGAAATTTTGCAAACATTGTATTTTTGGAGAGCATTGTAGATAAAAGTTTAAAGCAAGAAGTTATATTAGTAAAGATGTTATAGATTATATCCATTAAGAGGTTTGGGGACCATACCCTATAGTTTATTTTGCAGGATTGCCATATTTTGTAATATTTTTAGATGATTTCTCTATAAAGGCTTTCCTTAAGCAGCAAAAGATTCTAGGATAAAGAAAGAACCCAAAGATTGGACTTTTGGGGTACATCTTCCCTTTATTCATGGGACCACTGACAAAATTGCTAAGATCTTGAGGAAGCACAAGATTCCTTAAACCTTTAATAATATTTTCCTTAAGGATGTTTTATTTTATTAATTCCTATCATTCTTTAATTTTACCTCCCTCTTTTTTCAAAGTTTTCATATCATTACATGGAATTTTAGGACTCATTTCCCCATTCTATTATTTCTTGGTAGGCTTTCTTTTACTTTTCTAATTTCCTTAGAATTATGGATTCTCATAGTCTTTATTATATATATGTGTGTGTATAGAAAGAGAGAGAGAGAGAGAGAGAGAGATTAATTCTTGATACATTGGTTCTCTTCATCATTTTATTGCGATATTTTATTATTTTATGTATTTATTTATTAGTTTATTAAGATTTAGTTGTTATTGTATTAATTTATTTATTTTTTGACCTCGTTATAAACTTTTTCTTTAATAAATAATTTGTTTTTGGGCCATATTGTTTGTTTGACTTTTAATAAAATGATCCTCTTATTGTTTTTTTTTTTTTACAAAGTTGGTTGCTGTATTAATATCTGAAAAAAAGAAGGGAGTTTGGACTCCTAAGGTACATTAAGTGCTGAGGTAAACCAGGATCGGTGGAGTTACAAAATATAATTTTCTCCTTAATCCTGCTTGTTTAGGTTTTGAGAAATTCTAGACAAAAATAGACTCTTACAAATTGAAGCAACAAAAACTGACATTTGCAAAACATATCTAATCTATGTTAATGTGACTAATATGCCTTGCTGCGGATTCCTCTGGCTTTTCATCCCCATCAATTTGCTTGGTGCTTGAAGAGCTTGGGGCTGCGTTGTTGCGCTTGTCAATCATGTATTTCAGAATCGCTATGGACTCTTCCGCATGGCTGCACCTGTTAGACAGATGGTTGAATTGCTCATGAAGAGAAGAGACCCTGTGCAGGAACAGATCGATTTCTGCTCTATACTTGTCGTTGATGATGCGGTTTTGGTTGTCGATTTTTGCATCTAAAATCTTTTGTTGATTGTCTAATATATTCTGCTGGGCTCTAATTTCTTCCAGTTCTGCGTGAAGATCCGAATAGTGCAAGCAATCCTCATTGCGAGCCATTGAAGAAGTTAGGAAGGAGAGGATAAGAAAACGGAAAGAGGCAAACAGCTTGAGGGTTCGGACAGAAGAGGAGACAAAAACTACAGCTCGGTCAGTAGGGATCCAACGCAAAACAGAGGCAGGAAGATTATGTCGAGAGTGATTGCACAGAGGAGCAAACAGGAGGAAGGGCGCTGAGAAAAGGAAGAGGGAGGGATAATATAAAGAAGGGCGGGGGGGATGAGGGCCAAACATGGGGAATGAGAGGGAATCTGGAGAAAGACGCGGGAAGACCAGGAGGCTGTCCTGAGAAGCCAGATAGTCGAGAATGATAAGATAGAAAACGACGAGATTACTGAATGTGAACAGAGTTTTAGGGAGATCATATATGTGCCAAATCCCTATGCGGATAATGATCTTGTTGTATATCTGGAAAATCTGAATCCACTCCTTTCTGTCAGAACTATCCGATTTGATGCAGGGTAAATTGATTCAGATCATGGCAAAGGCTGTTGAATCTCCTCGGCATTGCAACATAAGCTGCCTGTTGTCCTTTCGCAAGCCTTGTTGGCGTGCCTGTCAGCTTGCTTATTGAGAGTACGAAGGATGTGATGATACTGCAGGTTACCCATTGTCTGGTGCAAGAGTTGACATCTCCGAATGACCTGCTGTAGGAGAACATTGGGCGACTCTTTCTGTTGAACCATAAGGTTAATAACAACCGAAGAATCTCCGAAGATCTTTGCAGTTCTTATTCCTAATCTGCTGAGCTGAGTTAGCCCCTGATAAAGGGCCAACGCTTCTGCCCTGTTATTAGATATATTCCCTAGACCCCATTCATAGTAGAGGATGCATTCCCCATTAGCATTAAGGATCAATCCCCCTGCTCCAGCGATTCCTGGGTTTGACTTAGATGCTCCGTCGAAGAAAAGATAGTAGTTGTTGCTTTTTTGTAACCAATTTGCAAACTCTTCTTTTAACCTGATTTTCCAAGAATGGGTTTCCTGATTGCGCTGATCCTTCACCATGTTGCCTTTCTGAGTGCTCTTATTTTTGTCCAGAATGTAGCTAATGAAACTTCTTTCTTCAACACTATCTAAGTCACCTGACACGGGGATTCAGGACACGTAGGATTTGAGATTTGTGGTGTCGGATTTGGACACGCTGACCCCCCGGAACAAGACACGTTATATATTATTTTATATATATATATATATATATATATATATAAAATTAGATATTATCATATTTCTTACACAAATTTTAATTAATGATACAAATTTATTGATTTCAAACATAGATCTTCATCTATAGCTATTAGCATGCATAGTACATACAATATTCAAATAAATGTCACTGGTACTGGTCACATAAATGATAAATCTATTAAAAATTTAAACCATGATTCATAATTCATAACTGAAAGACAACTTACAACTACAAGATAGTAAGATAAACACACTGACAATTGTACTTTTCTCATTAAGTCATCAAACCAAAATGTGTTACATACAATGTTACTTGGGAGCGGGAGCGGAAGCGGGAGCGGGAGCGACCATTTTCAGAAGCTCCCTGTTTGGGAGCGAATCCCGGAGCGATTTTTTAAAAATATATATATTTTTTATATTTTTTAATTTTTGATACATATATGTCAACAAAAACATGTAGAATGATGAATTAGATATAAAAAACATAAAAAAGCATAGATTGAACCATATAACAACAATCATCTAGAAGTTATAATCTTCATCAACCACGTCCGCAAGTTAGTAACATAGTAACATACAACATATTGAGTCTCATGATTCATCAATCTTAAAGTTTCAAGCTTTCAAAATTCAATATATAACATTTATCATCATTGATCACCAAAGTTGTACTTGTAAGCTAAGTGTAACCATTACAACAAATAATATCTAACATGAAATGAAATGTTATAAAATGAAATGAAATGAAACAACTTTCAGCTTTCATGAAGCATCATATTCATAATTCATTACTAATGAGTTATAATTGCCAACTTCAAACTTAAATTGTCATATATTGTTTAAAAAGATATCATAATAAATATGAAGGAGTCAATAGTTATAAAAGCTACTAGAAATTGAAAAGAGAAGTAAATCTATTATCTATTTCTTATGCTTGGGCCTCTTGCCACCACGAGAAATGTCTAATTTTTTAGTCTTGTTGCAAAATCAGGATCTTTGTCATTAATATCACCCTCCAAGCATTAATATCCAGAGGTATCTTTGTCATTACCTTTGTATCTGTATAGGGATCTTTGTCATTAATATCACCCTCTAAGCATTAACATAAGATAGAAAAAGCATAGCATGTCAAGTCAAGATTTTGTTTGAGTGATGCGTACATTTTTAGAAGGGTCATGATAGAGGAGTTTGACAACCAATGTCACTAACATCAAGGTACATAGAGGGATTGGTACTCTTGATTAAATATGAGTTCCATACCCTAATACATGACAAAATTCAATGGAAACATTGCAATCCCCCAATCCTGAAATCCTGAAAAACTGATAAGTCTGCTGGATTTTGAATGAAATCTAAAATTCTACTTTCTCCATATGAAATCCAATGAGGACGAAACCACTCTCAAACATCCTGAGTCATTTCATGGTAATGTTAAAAATTTAAGTAAAAGGATGAAAATGAAAATTAAAGAAAATGTCACTTTTACTTTAAGAATTTAACATTACCATGAATAGCATATCAATACTAGGGCCTAGACTTGATCATTAAGTTGCCCCACTCAAAAACTATTTGTTTCTTTCAAAAAAAATTGCATTTCGAACATTACTACAAAAAAAAAAAATGCAAAAAAGGCAAAACGCTCCCGAAATCGCTCTCGAAAAGGCAGGGAGCGAAATTTTTTTTAGGGAGCGCGCTCCCGAAATCGCTCCCTTTTCAGGAGCGATTTCGAGAGCGCGCTCCCGACCCGCTCCCGCCCGGAGCGCGGAGCGGGAGCGGGAGCGAGGGGGGGGGGGCGCTCCCCCGCAACACTGGTTACATAGGTAGTGTTGGTGCAATGCCAATGGCAAATAGAAATAGAAAATATAAAACAACTACAGGTATACAAGCCTCAAGGCATCAATCAGCATCAGAATCAGCATCACTGTCCCCATCATCATGGTCCCCACCGCTCTCCTCTGCATCCTCCTCCTCCCCTGTATCCATAGTCGCCTCTGCATCTGCTGGTATGGAGGTTGACCCCTCTAAGTCATCAAATCTAACAGGCTCTAGCATTGGATCATTGAGATCCATGTTGGCCAATGCCAACTCAACAGTGGTGTCCAGACCCATATCATCAGGAACAGTGTTACTTGGGAGCGGGAGCGAAAATTGGAGCGAGAGCGACATATTCAGAAGCTCTTGGTTTGGTGCTCTTGATTAAATACGAGTTCCATACCTAATACATGACAAAATTCAATGGAAACATTGCAATCCCCCAATCCTAAAATCCTGAAAAATTGATAAGTCTGCTGGATTTTGAATGAAATCTAAAATTCTACTTTCTCCATATGAAATCCAATGAGGCCGGAACCACTCTCAAACATCCTGAGTCATTTCATGGTAATGTTAAAAATTTAAGTAAAAGGATGAAAATGAAGATTAAGGAGAATGTCACTTTTACTTTAAGAATTTAACATTACCATGAATAACGTATCAGTACTAGGGCCTAGACTTGATCATGAAGTTGCCAAAATGCTCTACTCCTTGTTGCAACAGCACAAATCACTTGCCAACAGCACAAAGCACTTGCCAAATGAAAATATTAATGAGCAAACACGCCCTTTTCTTTCCCACACTGAGATTAGCGAGTCCTGGAAACAGGACACGTGTCCCAAAATCGCGACACGCTTTTGAAAATCGTGACACGACCTCAGATTCGACGTGTCGGAAACGGACACGACGTGTCATATGATTTGGACACGAATCCAGACCGAATCGTGTCGGATTCGCTGGATTCGGGATTCGTAGGGGGTTTAGGACGAATCGGGTGACTTAGAACACTATACGTTGCTACATCTATGTTGCTTTGGTTTTGACAAAAATAGTTTCAAGAGCAAGATTCTTAGCCTTATTGCAAATAATTCTTGTAGCCGAGCTCTTGTTCTTGAAGATTTTCCGGTTTCTTGCTAGCCAAATACTCCATAACATGGTGTAGGGGAGAGTATTCCATACTTTCGTCACTAGATTGCTCCTCTTATTTTTCCAAGGATAGCTCTTTTTCCAGACATGAATCACTTCCCTTATAGAATGCTGAGAGTACCAAGGTAAATTATCAATGAGGGACAATTTTTTCCAACAATCAACAGCAAAGGGACATTTGACAAAGAGGTGATGCATAGTTTCTTCAGCACCGTAGCAGTTGGGGCAACGAGATGGACCGTTGATACCCCTCTTTTGCAAATTCTCTGTTGTTAAGATTTTCCCTTTTAGAAGGACCCATATAAAAAATTTGATTTTTGGAAGGGCCTCTGACTTCCAAACCATTCTCCAGTGATTCCATAATGTCATGGGGAAAGTGCTGTTGCAGATGTGCTGGTGGCCTGCTTGGACAGTGTAATTCGATCCGGTTAAGTCCCATCGAAAGCCATCCATCTCATTCTTTTTGATGGGAGCTTTACTGTGAAGGAGAGACTGCAGAGTGGACAGACTAGAATTAAGATCACTGGGGATAACAGGAAAGGACCACCCAAGCCAGATATGAGACTGTGGATCCCAGCTAGAAATTTGGTCCAGATAATGGATACCCCTATTGTTGAAAAAAGTAAGAATAGGAATGGTTTCTTCGTGCCTGTTTATTGGCTGCTGTCCCAGAATTTTATCAGCCCCAATATTAATACTAGCTCCTCCCCTGGGGACTTTGGATATATTCTGAGTCATGAACGGAACAACTTTTTTACATAATCGCCAGATTTTTGAAGAGTCTCTATTGGGAATATCAGAGTCAAGTAACTGCTGTCTGGGGAAGTTCAAGTATTTGGTTTCTAGAACCTTTTGCCACCACGTAGAGGGACCAGTTATGAGCCTCCAAGCAATCTTCCCTCCAAAGGCTAGATTTAAAAATTTGGGGGACCTAATACCGAGACCTCCTCTATCCTGTGTTTGAATGACATGTTTCCAATTGACTAAGTTGAATTTCTTTTTGTCGTTCTTCCCTCCTTGCCATAGGAAATGGCGGAGAACAACTTCCTTTTTGTGATGAAAGGTAGCTGGGGCTTGGTAAAGAGAAAAACGATAGAGGGGAAGAGAAGAAATACCTGATTTAAGGAGAATGAGGCGGCCTGCTGGGTTGAGCCACATTGATCCCCATTGCTGCACTTTCTGCTTCACCTTGTCAATGATACTGTCCCAAGTTCCTGCCTTTAGAGGTCCTAGGCTCACTGGCATGCCCAGGTAAGAGAAATGGGTCCAATCCAAATTGCAGGGGACACCAAAAATATTTGCAATATTGTGGATGACCTGATTTGAAGCATTCCATCCATATATACAGCTTTTTAGCTGATTGACCAAACCTCCAGAGTACCCCATAAATTGATCAAGAAGAATCTTGAACCTCCTTGCTATTGTAGTGGAGGCTCCTCCAATTAGCAAGGTATCATCGGCAAACTGTGAGTGGTTGATGTTCTTGGCTCCATTCCCGAATTTGATTCCAGTGATGAGACCCACTCTTCTGTTGTAGTCTAGAGCTTGACTGAAGGATTCTGCCATAAGGATAAAGAGATAAGGAGAAAGGGGGCAACCCTGTCTAAGACCCCGGGAGGATTGAAAGGCTTCACCCGGTCTGCCATTAACCAGAGGGGAAATCCAGGGTCCAGAGATGCAAGCAGTGATAAGACTAATGAAGGGCGACTCAAACCCCATCTTTTTTAGAACAACTATAAGGAATGCTTAACTCTATCAAAGGCGTTGGCCAGGTCAAGTTTGAGGATAAACCCTTTCTCCTTCCTCGAGAGGCTCGAATGAATGGCTTCTTGCATAAGAAGAATAGAATCAGTAATTTGCCTGTTGGGCAAGAACCCTCCTTGGTTTTCAGAGATCAGAGAGGGGAGGAGGGGTTTGAGACGAGATGCTAAGATTTTGGACAAAATTTTATAGGAGTTGCAGAGGGATATGGGCCTAAACCGAGAGAAGGAAGTGGGCCGATTTTCTTTAGGGATGAGAGCGAGAAAAGTGGCATTGGTGTAACCTCCTATTTTACCCTTTCTTTGGATCCATCAGATCATTTTGATCAGATCCTTTTTGATTAAACCCCAGAACGCCCTATAGAAACAAATGGGGAATCCATCAGGCCCAGGAGCCTTATCAGGATTCAGAGTCCAAATCGTTCTTTTGATTTCCTCCTCATCAATTTCCTTATTCAGGCTGTCATTAATCTCCTTAGTGATTCCTTTAGGTAAGTATTGAAGAAAATCGGCATAATCCTCTTCTCCTTTAGTTTCAGTTAAAAGATATCTGTAATATTCAGTGGCATCCTTTCTAATGGCCTCTTGGGTGTTATGCAGGTTGCCTTCATTATCCAAGATTGAGCTTACGTTGTTCCTGAGTTTTCGAGCAATGGCCTGTTTGTGAAAAAAGGCTGTATTTTTATCGCCTCCTTGGAGCCAGAGTTGCCTTGACTTTAAACACCATTTGGATTCTTCTTCCCTATTTATGTGGCTCAGTTGTGAATAGAGAACGCTTTCTTGCTCCATATTCTGCTGAGAGAGGCCATGTTCTTCTATCATTCTTTGGATGCTCTCTAATTCATTCTTGATTTTCTTTTTGGTCTCCTCAGGTTCCTTATAATTAGCTCTTGCCCATTCTTTAATAGCCTGTTTGGTTCTTCTTTGTTTAGTTTCCCAAATGAAGCCTGGTGAGCCTTCAACGTGCTGATTCCAAGTTCCCTGAACAATTTCTTTGACAGCTGGAACCCAATTCCAGAGGGGACTGTATTTAAACGGTATAGGCCCAAGGGGGCAATGAGTTTCCAGGGTGAGGGTTATGGGATAATGATCAGAGGTTGAAGTGGTAAGGATGCTAGCATAACCTACGGAGGAGGAAAGAAACGAAATATTGATTAAAAACCTGTCCAGCCTTTCCATTATATTGCCAATGCCAAGCCTGCGGTTGCTCCAAGTGTACCTGCAGTTTTTAGGTGCAACATCCACTAGTTCATGATCTTGAATGATAGTCTCCAACTGGCCTCTAAAGGGGTCTGGAGTAAAACAGCCTCCCCGTTTTTCGTTGGCATGTAAGACAAGATTGAAGTCGCCTGCCACTATGATATTTAAGTTTAACTCACCATCGATGCTAGCCTTAAGATCATCCCAACAAATTTCCTTTTCTCTGTAATGGTTGGGGGCGTAAACATTATAGATGATTACAGTTTGGTTGTCTATTCTGCTGTCCAGAGCGGTTCTGATCCAATGCTAATGAAGATTTACTGAAGTGCAGTTCCATTTACTATGATCCCAGAGGGTGGCAATTCCTCTGGAAGCTCCTCTTGAATCACTGGTGCATCCTTTGTATTGTTTCTGCTGATTTATTATTCTTCTCATTTCTTGCTGGTCTTGTTTTGTCTCCTGAATCAATAAAATTTTTGGCTTTTCACTATGTATTAAATCTCTGAGGGCTAAGACTTTGGAGGGGTGCCCTAAACCCCTGCTGTTCCAAGATAGAATTTTCATCATTGGATATTTGGCGTGCGGAGAGGTGCTCGCCTCTCTTGATCTTTGTAATTTGTCTCTTTCCCTTGATGCCCCAGGATGAAAGATTCTATTGGGGTTTGTGTTCCCATAGCTATGTCTTTCTGAGCGTTCTCGTCCCTATGCTGCTTGGCTGATTTTCTACCAGGTCCAGGTTTCTTATAAGTGTTGCTGGAAGTTCCATGGTCTTTAGAGGAGCTTCTGGTTATCCTGGAAAGAGAGGGTTCAAGGGAAGCCTGCGATGAGATGATCTGGGAGGGGGGAGGATCAGAAGGCTCGGATAGGATCAAGGGGGGCAGGGAGGGGTCCTCGGAAGGAGGTTCAAGGGAAGAAAGGACTAGAAAGGGATTAGAAGAGGAGGGGAGGGGCGGATCAGGAGGGGGGTGGGCAGATAAAGAAGGGGAGGAAGAAGAGGGTCGCGATGCAAAGGGAGCAGGAGGATCAGACTCCAAGGGAGGCTTGGTTAATGGGGCAGACTTCTTCTTTTTGACAGTTTCCCATTGGCCTTCTTGTTCGCCGCTCTCTGCATCAACAAGTTTAGAACATCTATTGGCAAAGTGTCCGTATTCATGACAGACCTTACATTTAAATGGTATCTGCTCGTAATATAGCTACTAGACATGGCTCCATTCGTCCACTTTCAGTTTTATTGCTTCGGGAAGCCCTTTGCCAAGACCCACTTCGACACAAATCCTTGCGCAGGCCTGCATGTTATCTTTCGGTTCACTACGATCAATATATTTGCCAACTGCGTTCCCGATGGCTTGAACAGACTCATCTCCCCAGCAGTGGAGAGGGAGATGAGGGAGACGGACCCAAACCAGAACAGCACTGGGGACATCCAGTTCAGGGTCAAAGTCTGGGGTCCATTTGTTGAGGTAGAGGCCCCTGGAGTCCATGAAATAGGGCCCATTTCTGAAAATTAAATCCTTATCCTCTTTGGATTCAAAGTGGAATGTGTAATACCCTTTCCCACAAAACCTAATGGATATTTTCCCTTGAATTTTGTCAGACCAATTTCTTTCAACCCATTTTTGAACAGTTCTAGGAGAAGGCCAAAGGCCTGTAAATTGACCTATGAGACCCTTTTCAACAAGAGACAAAGCCGCCATGCGAGGCAGGACTGGAGGTAACTGAACTTCCTGGAGAACATCCAATTTCTTAATAAATCTTGAGAGAGCAGGCCTGGGGCGTTGCGATGGAAGGGATTTCACCAAATCTGAAAAAGCTCGTTGAGGGTCGACTCCCTCCAGAGGAGGATCCGAAGGGGCCATGCCAGGAGGCCAAGGCCCAGGCGGCCGCGAAGTTGGAGCGCAGAAGCAGTCTCAGAAGAGCGCGCGCGGACAGTAGAGCTCCGATCCAAAAATTGTCTGATCCTCTTCTTGTTTTAATGAATTGATTTATTAGTTAATATAATTTTGAACACACACACACACACACACACACACACACATATATATTCTTTTTAATTATTTATACTTTTTATTTTTAGATTTTAGATTTTTATTGTATTTAGTTAGTTTATTATTGATTGTAATATATATATATATATATATATTATTTTATTTATTTATTTGTTGATTTTTTATTTTTACAAAGTTGTCTATTATTTTATTTCAACATTTTAGACATTGTAAGGGGCGGTAGGAGGAGGAGGGATTTTGATTAGTGTTGAGGGAATAATAGAAGCCAGTTACACTTGGGCCTTGGGAACCAGATCGAATAATCAGGCGGAAACATATGGGTTGCTTCAAGGCTTAGTCATTGCCAAAGCAAAAGAGGTCAACAATATTCTTATCTTGGGAGACTCCTTGCTCACTATTCAATTTCTCATTAAAGGGTCCAATCCCAAAGAATTTTTTTGGCTAATCCTTTCCAGAATTTGAGATATTCTGAACAATTTCTCCTCCAAGGAATACTTCCATATCCTCTGTGATAATAATAAAGAGGTGGACAACTTGGAAAATGAGGCAACCTCCCTTGGTGGGAGGAATTAATGTTAAATAATATCAAGCAATGGTGAATAACCCCCCTATGGTTCACTGGGGGTCAGAGGGGGCCTCTAGGGGGCGCACTTATAAGGCAATGAAGATTGGGTGCAAGGTGGATTGTGGGGCATAATGAAATGAAGGGACGTGGAGTAATGTTGATGGCAGATGGCAGCGAGTTCTCCTTGCTGATCGCGGCATGGTACATGGTCGAGTGCCATGCACGCATGAAGCTACTGGTTTCACATGCATCAAAAATTAATTTCATGTATTGGAAATAGGAATTCGCAGAATCTAGGATGGAAAATCTCGGTTTAATCCCTCAACAATTAAAGGAGTTCATGTGGAGTGGAGGTGGACAAGAATGGATAATTGATCTACTGATATTAAGGGAATATCTAGTTCAATTCGCTAGTATGATTCACTTCCAGGAGGCTCTAGTGTTGGGTTTTGAGAGCTTCGGTGCCATTGATGGTGAATGTAGTCAGGAGCGATGGAAATTGTGGCTTTGGGTCTGGTAGGCGTGGGGGTTCGCAAGTGGCTGTAGAAGAATTCGCTGTGGTAGAGACATAGGTTGCAGTAGCAGTTTGGGGTGTCAAGAACGCCGAGGTGGGCAACAATTGTTCGAAGGTAAATTCTGTCCCTTCCCCTGGAAAGACAGACAATGGTCTCCTATTCTTGTTGTTTTAGCTAGTAGTTTCCCATGGTGTATTTGGAGTGTAAATGGAATCCCTGAAAAGGATGGTGGACACAGTCTGGGCTTGAAGGGATTTTTTCGCCTTGGTTCTAAGCTCAGGGTGAAGGCAGAGAATGTGCTTTCTTTAAATTGGGGGATCCTAGGGCTTGGTCAAAGCCGCTTATGGTTGGACATTGGCATTCTTGACTTGTATTTTGAGCCCTGGACGAAGTTGGATACAGGGTTAACTTGGAATCACGACATCACGTTGGATTGGAAAATTGTCATCTGCTAGTGGTCTTTGACTGTTGTGCCTTTTTTCTTTGTTCGAGCTTCTGTATGGCTCTGCTGGTTAATTCTCAGGCTTTTATGGAACTTGACTCCATGTCGAAGAGCTCCTCGTCCAACTCATGTTTTTGATGTCAAGCCTCCCATGATGCCCTCTATCAGCTTTTAGTGCAGGTTCACAATCTCTCTCACTCAAATTGAACACTTAGATAAGATCATCCCAATGCAAGTTCAGATCTCCAGGGTGCTGGATGAAGTTTTTGCACTGCAAAATATGTTAATGGATCTAAATTTTTCTGTGGAGAACTCCTCGGCCAGGGATGAACAGAGGCACAGGTGGGTCACATGGAAATCAACCTCAACTGTTTTGCTCCAAACTTTGAGTAATGAACCCTTCAACTGGTAATTTATGTGCATTTTGGTCTTCTCAACAGACTTGACAAGAAGTTTTCCATGGGTGAGTCAGTTTGGCATGATTGTATCTGATAGGCCTATGGTTTTTTGGTATGCCAATATTTTAGCTCTTTTAGGCAGTATGGTTTTTGAGTTGGCAAGTCTAAAGTTGTATTTTGCTATAATAGTCGGAACTGCAGTCTGTGGTCAAGTTGTCAAATGTAGAGGAATATTGTGCCTTTGAATCAACTAGCCATGAACGCTAGACATAGTTATGTTTGAAACTGAGTTGTATCTCCTGGGTATCATGCTACGACCAGATGCAAATTTTAAATAAAATTACTCATTTTTGTTTAAAAAAATAATATTTTAGATGTCGTTATATATACATATAAATAAATAAATGATTTTTTTGTAAGCTTGGTAGGACTACATCTTCATCATGTCCAACTTCTCACCCCGATCGAGGGGATAACACAAGATTTGAACCCAAGACTTCCGGTTCGGTGAGACTTCATTTCCACGACCATTGCCAATGGAGCTACCCCAAGCGGACTTAAATAAATGATTTATTGTTTACTAAGAATTTGTTTATAAGGTTTTAGCTGATTTGTTTTTTGACCTTGATATAATCTTTATTTTTTGACCATATCTTTTGTGTGACTTTTATTAAAATGATTGTTTTCTTGATGTAATGAATTAATTGATTAGACTTCCGGTTCGGTGAGACTTCATTTCCACAACCATTGCCAATTGAGCTGTCGGAAGTAGACTTAAATAAATGATTTATTGTTTACTAAGAATTTGTTTATAAGGTTTTAGCTGATTTGTTTTTTTGACCTTGATATAAACTTTATTTTTTGACCATATCTTTTGTTTGACTTCTAATAGAATGATCCTTTTCTTGATGTAATGAATTAATTGATTTTTGATCGTTATATAACATTCATTTTAATTATTATTATATTTTGTTATTCTTCATTTTGTGTTTTTAAAAATTGCTTTTAGGATTGGTTAATTTATTGTTATTGACCTTGATATATTCTTTATTCTTTAATCGTTATTTTTGACCATAATTTTTTGTTTGACTTTAAATGGAATTGTTTTTTCTTTTCTTTTCTTAATTTATTTGATTCTTTAAGTATTCGAAATCATCTTTTAATTTATTAAATAATATGTTTGGACTGTTTGTTAAATTATTCTTTATTCAAGATTTTACCGTTATAATCTAGTTATTGAAATTAACTCTTTCTACATCATTCTCGTTATTTATTCTTTGGCCATGATCAGACTGATCTTAGACATGATGATGAACAACTGCATGGTTCGAAACGCGTCAACTCAGAAATTCTCATGTGATTTTTTATCGAAATGTGTGTGTGTGTGTTTGTTTGTTTGTATATTTGGTCCGTTGGTTTAAATATACATAATATGGATCACAAAAGCCTTAATTCAGAGAAAAGTTGATGTGTTTAATATATCTAAACAATTTAGAGTAATGGTAGAAAAGAGAATTGATACGATAATCAAATAGTTAAGAATAAATAATGGAGGCGAGTTTACATATTTAATTTGAAAAAATATTGCAGAGATTTTGGGATCGAAAAACATAAAATGATAATATACATCTCCCAACAAAATGGTGTGGTAGATCACATGAATGATACTCTTCTTGAAAGAGTAAGGAGTATGCTCAACATTGTCAATTTGCGAAAAGATTTATGGGCGGAAGCAGTCATTATTGATTGCTATCTGGTAAATCGATCACCATTAGTTGCAATAGATTGTAAAATTCTTGAAGAGGTATAGACAAGTCATTGTTGTGATTATTTAAATTTTAAAATTTTTGGTTGTGAAGCTAATGCTGTCATTCCTAAAAACTAATGTTCTAAGTTAGTCGCCAGATTGAAAAAGTTTGTCTTTGTTGGTTATGATGATGTAGGTAAGGAATATAGATTGTGGGATCCTATTGCTGACAAAATCATTGTTAGTAGAGGTGTAGTATTTGATGAATCCTCCCTCATTAAATCAAACATTGTAAAAATCGATTTGAATTAGGAACAATGTAATGTATTAGGGCAATTTTCCTTTTTTTTGTGTCCTAGGTTTCCAATTCGATTTAGGGCATCAACAATTATAAAGTGTGCAATCATAGTGGCATCTCCATAAACATAAGATGGCTAGCTAACAAATTTCAACTCACAATAGCATATACTAGTCATGACTTCAAGCCAATAATTCATCACAAATGGTAAATTTAATTGATTTTACCAAAGTTCACTTCAGTTCATTTAGCAGTGTGATGATCCCACAAATACACGCACGATCTAATTTACGTGCAACAACGACAATCCAAATTTCAATAATGTAAAAAGCCCTAATCAGTGTTCGACCCATTTCACAAGTGTAGATCCTACGCGAATTTCGTTAGAACCCTTCTCTAAACTTCCACGAAAACGTGATTGATCTTAGCCCATGTTTGCTGATGAAATTTTTGTCCCTTCGTCTTGTCGCAGGAACAAACCCTAGGAGCTTCGGGTCAGTTAGAATCGACAACGGGTAGTATTTCGTAACTTGAGTAGGATGATTATAAAGAAAATTTGTTAGTTGCCTTCGATCGGTCACAATGACGATCTCAGAAGCCTTCCTCAGTGGTAGAATGTTTGGATCACCACAAAGTCACTTTAAGATTCTTGGCTTGTTACAAAATTGCTTCTAGAACAAGGCTGTTGGGGAGCACTCCCCCCCGAATTCGCTCCCGCAAAAAAAGGAATTGTTTCTTGGCTTTCTTCGCAATATATTTTTGCAAAGATTTTCCAAACACAATTTTTTTTCAAAGAAACAAGAGTTTTTGAGTGGGGCAGCGTAATATTTAAATCTATGGCCCTAGTATTGATATACAATTCATAATAATGTTAAATTTTAACGTAAATGTGACATTCTCCTTTATCTTTCATTTTCATTCTTTTACTTAAATTTTTAACATTACTATGAAATGACTCAAGATGTTTGAGAGTGGTTTCGACCTCATTGGATTTCATATGGAGAAAGATGAATTTTAGATCTCACTCAAAATCCAATGGGCTTATAAGTTTTTCAGGATTTCGGGATTGGGCGGATTGCAATGTTTCCATTGGATTTTGTCATGTAGTAGAGTATGGAGTAGAGTATGGAAGAGCATCAAGCCCTCTATGTACCTTGATATTAGTGACGTTGGTTGTCGAACTCCTTTATCATGACCCTACTAAAAATGTACCCATCACTCAAACAAAATCTTGACTTGACGTGCTACGTTTTTTCTATCTTATCTCATGTTAATGCTTATGTTAATGCAATGATTTTGATGATATTTAGGTATTTGTTGTAGCATGATTTTTTCGGATGCTAGAAGCTATCTAAAGCTTATTTGTTGATGTATTTTCGGTTCAGAGATGGATTGCACTCAATGCTATTTTGGTTATGTGCACCCTTACATGTTTTATAAACGAGAACTTATAATTTGTGGACCTATGGTTGATGAAGATTAGAACTACTAGATGAATGATGTTATATTGTTTAATGCATTCTTTTATGTTTTTTTATCACTAATTCATCATTCTACATGATTTTGTTGACATATACACATCAAAATATATATTATATAAACTTCGCTCCCCACTTGGTAGCTTTTCAAAATGTCGCTCTCCGCTTTCGCTCTAGCTCCCAAGCATCCATGTTCCAGACTTTCGGACCATCACAGGATCACGTTAGAACCCTTAGTTTATAATATAATTAACCGTGATCCTTTGTAGAATCCCTTGAATTGGCTAGGGTGACCTTTGCGTGGCTTATATAGGAAGACGTCTGCTTCACAAGATGATGTTTACCCTACACAAAATACTATCTCTCTGCTTTTGGTTGTCTTTCATGGCCTCAAACTTTAGTTTTCTTGTCACAAATACTTTTGCGGATTCTAGATTTTACTCCATAGTGAGACAACATATTGATATTGAGTGCCTTTTTCTAAGACAAATTATTGATGGAGGTGGAGTCTAAGTCACCTGGTTCGAGTTCATGTTCAAATTCAACGACCTGGAAATTCGATAAAGTTTGACCATGAAAAATTTGATAATAAAATTCGATATTAAATTCGAGAAACTATAAAATTTCAAAGTTAAAATATATACAATAGATTTCACTGTACTTAATAATTCATTAGTTAGAAAAACAAAGAAATAAACTCGTACACTTTTCAAAATTAAAATGTTATGTTTATATTATATGGACTTTTTCTATATTCAACACATCTTGAATTTTTTAATTTAAATAAAAAAATTTTAAATTATGAATTGTAAATAGTTTCAAATAGATAAATGTTGAAGACAAGCTGGTAGATGGGAGCATTGTAATCCTTATGCAACGAAGAGGAAGGTAAGTTTGACCCACACACAAGTCGTAGAAATGGTTTAAATTTTGAAAATTTTAAATTCGAATAAGTTTTTTTTGTTTTTTGTTTTTTTTTTTTTCTTTCTCAAATTGTTTAAGCTCTATCTTCTCAGGCTTCATCTGGTCACTTGTGTAGCCATCGTGTCAAGTATGTGGCCTTCACAACTCCATCCATTTGTTCTTGTCACTGCTATTGTTGAAGTGGCGACTTTTAACCCTGTACACCACGATCAAACCCTAAATCATGTGTGCTATAACTTGATGTCAGAGTTGTGAGAGAAGGGAATTTGAAGGGGTTGGCATCATGTTCATGCGACAAATTATTGTTGTCCAATTAGTGAGAGCTCGGTGGAGGAAGAACACAATGTGACGAGGAAATGTGTGGGAGTGGAAAGAATGAACATGAGGGTTTAGTTTTTATATTTTTCAACTTTTAACCTCTAAACAATCGAGCTTTAACGTAATACGTGAATTTAATGGCGAACTTGAATGATATTATTTGAAATGGCTTGATGTTTGACAAATCTTGAACTTGAAAGTTCAAATTTGTTGTAACTCAGTGACTAAGGGTGGAGTAGATCGTAAGAAAGTCCATACTCAAGAAAATTATGCAGACATGTTTACAAAACCAATATTGTTAGAGAAGCTGCGGTGGTTTTTAGCTTCTTTGCTTACAGAAGAGGTGATGAATGGGCTTGGGCACGGTATCAGGTAAATTGTTGTCAAGGTGAAGACTGTTGGAATCGTGACGACAATGAAGAGAAAAATATATTGCGAAAACCAAAATTTACTTAATGTAAATTTTTGGTAGTTTGTATAATGAGTGGTAGTTCATGTAATGATGCCAAGTTAGATATATCTATGTAGCTGGAGGGATAAAGTATGATTGTAAACTGATTGTAATGTTGTTTATTGATCAATGTAATACCTGTTACCCACCAAAAGTGGGTTGACCCCATAGGAGATTTTTTCTCTTAAACATCTCTTTTGTAGCCAACAACTTTTGATAGGCACTAATGTAGTCGATGTATTGTGCCATTTGATCTCCGTTCTTTGAACCAGTCATATGTCCCCTTCGCCCATTGGTCAAGAGCATATGTTTGTGGCGGCGGTTTGGGTATAGGCAGGAGTGTTAATCTCCCAAACTGTGAGATTATATCTTCTATTTCTTTTTGCAGGTTTAATTGTTGGTTCAATGGACTCTGTCATCCACTGATAACTTTAGAGCTTCCGTAGAGTTCCACTAAACTACCACTAGACCGGACCTGATGGTAACACAAACCATGGTTCAATAAAGTTTGAAATCCGACTTCTAAAAACTCGTCGGTGCTTCTTCACCGTTGATCTGTTCAAGATCCAACGATCACATCACTTTCCGACCTCGAACTTGCTCCTCGTCTGTCAACCGTCAATCTTGCTCCACCAGATCTAACGGCTCAAACGAATATCGACTGGTTAACTTGCGCACTTTAAACCCGCCCGATAAGCGGTTTCTCTCTCTCTCCTCTCTGCTACGTGTCACGATGTGTATGGAATCGGAGCCAATCAGAAAAATATCGCTTACGACCTTTCTTCCGCCCGAAATCCACTTGTGGGTTTCTCCAACCCGCTTCGGCTCGTTAACTGTCGGTTAACTTCTTCGCTCGAACACTGTTGATCTGTCTCGATCGAGATCTAAAAGTCGAAATTAAATCTTCACGCACTGTGTCCTTGGTCTTCCTCCGCTGATCTCGATCGTTCGCTCCACACTTAGAATTCACGAGAAACTCAGTTAAAAAGAAAACGGGGAATTTAACACAATCAACACAATTTCATTCTATCTCATAGAATACCAATTAACCCTCGAATTTCACAATAAGCACAGAGGTTTCGAAGGAGGTTATCCTTCGGGATTTGACAGGGAATTTATCATTCATATACACAGAAACTAAATTTTCCCAATTTATTGGATTCGCTCCAGAAAAGCCAGATTTCTTCAACAGCCAAAATCCTCTTACAATTGTGTGAAAATTACATAAGTACTGGTTCATCCTAACAACCAGATCCTAATTCACAGGCTAAAATTTATTGACCCTATTTGTTCTACGAGGCATTCTCCTTGAGAATCTCTACTACAGCTAACTAACTAAAACTTATTACATCATGATCAAATCCTATATTCTAGCTCTATGCTTAACTAGAAAAACATGGAAATTGATGGCTAAAGGATCCCACTCCTTTGCTTGTAATATTTTTTTTTGTATTTTTGGAATAATCCTTCTTTCCTGATGCATCCTCTTCTTCCATAGGCAACAACGTATGATTGACAACATCTTTACCAAACTTGTAGGTGTTTCTTTTCCCATCATGCATAGCTCCTCTGTCATATTGCCAAGGTCTCCCAAGCAATATGTGACACATATCCATGGGCATCAAATCACATACAATTTTATCCTTATATTTGCCCAATTGCAACTCCACTTCACACTGTTCATTCACTAACAACTGATGTTCATTTTGTAACCATGACACCTTGTAAGGTGTTGGATGTCTCATTGTCTTCAGCTTCAATTTCTCCACCACTTCTATAAAGACCAAATTATCAGTGCTGCCACTATCAATGATCATTTGACAGCATTTCCCTCGAACCTTACACACTGTTCTGAATGAAGTCTTCCTTTGTGATGGTTCAACTATTTCCTTTGCTGGCTTGAGCAAAACTTTATTTACTACCAAAGATTCTCCTCTCTCTGGTACATTTTCTTCTTCTGTCACTGTTGCTGCTTCTTCCTCAACTTGAGCAACAATTGCGTTCCTCTGACATGTTCTTACATTCTCTGGGCACTCAAAAGCTCTATGTCCCAGTTTGTTACATCTGTAACATCTTAATTCTCTTCCTCTTCCTCTGTCTCCTCTTCCTCTAGAAAAACTCCCTCTGCCACCTGCATCACCTGCTGTGGTTGCATGTTGGGTTGAGTTGCTGCTAGCTCCATCTCTAGGTGCTGTAGATCTTCCTCTACCACCTTGACTTCCTTTCCCTCGAAAAGAACCTCTTCCTTTGGTAGACTGCTTCCTCATGAGTTTTTCTTCAGCCTTCAGTACCACCTGATAAGCTTCTTCTACTGTTTTAGGAGACAGTATACTTATCTCATCTTGAATGTCCATCCTAAGACCATTCACATATCTAGCCACCTTCTCATCTATATCTTGAGTTTGTCAAGCTCTTATACTTACCTTATAGAATTCCTCTTTATATTCTCTCATTGTCATAGACCTCTGTCTAAGATTCTGCATCTATCTGAACAAGGATTGCTGATAATTACTTGGTAGAAACTTACCTCTTAGCTTTGCTACCATCCTATTCAAATTTCTAATTGGTTGCTTGCCAAGACTTTTTCTTTCTGCCTGCACTCCATCCCACCAAAGTGCTGCATGTCCTTTTAGCTTGGTGATAGCAAACTTTACTTTCTTCTCATCTTCTGTTTGTTTCTTCATAATCAAAGAATTTCTCCATGCCATTAATCTAGTCTATCAATTCTTCTGGATTCAATCCTCTGGCATATATTGAAACCTCAGTTTTTGGCCTAGCTGTGGATCTCAACACTGATTGGAACAATCTCATCTCAAGAGTAACTACTATAGTTTCCTCCTCTTCTTCAGTTTCAACCTTAGGCTTACTAACATCTCCATCATCTATATATCTCTCTGTTGTTAATGCTTCTAATCTAGCCTGCATCTATTGCATAGCTTCCATCACCTCAGCGTTTGCAACTAGTCGTTCTCTTCTACCACGTCCTCGTCCCCTTCCAACTCTGAAAGCCATATTGGGTTTCCTTCTCTTGCTTCTGAGATTCAATTCAGTGTCAACAGGTTGCTCTGATACCATTAATGATGACGGTCTGGGTACAGGCAAGAGTGTTAATCTCCCAAACTGTGAGATTATATCTTCTACTTTTGTTTGCAGGTTTAATTGTTGGTTCAATGGACTCTCTGTCATCCATTGATAACTTTAGAGCTTCCGCTAAGCTAGCAAACCCCTCCAAAAGTCGCAGAGTTTCGCCAATAAAGTTTGAAATCTGCCTTCTAAAAACTCATCGACTCTTCTTGACCGTTGATCTGTTCAAGATCCAATGGTCACATCACTTTCCGACCTCGAACTTGCTCCTCGTTTATCAACCGTCGATCTTGCTCTACCAGATCTAACGGCTCAAATGAATATCGGCCGGTTAACTTACGCACTTTAAACCCGCTCGATAAGCGGTTTCTCTCTCTCTTCTCTCCGCTACGTGTTACGATGTGTATGGAATCGGGGCCAATCGGAAAAATACTGTCTACAACCTTTCTTTCGCCCGAAATCCACTAGTGGGTTTCTCCAACCCGCTTCGGCTCGTTAAATGTGGGTTAACTTCTTCGCTTGAACATCGTTGATTTGTCTCGATCGAGATCTAACAGTCCAAATTAAATCTTCACGCACTGTGTCCTTGGTCTTCCTCCGCTAATCTCGACCGTCTGCTCCACACTTAGAATTCAAGAGAAACTCAGTTAAAAAGAAAACACAGAATTTAACACAGTCAACACAATTTCATTCTATCTCACAGAATACCAATTAACCCTCGAATTTCACAATAAACATAGAGGTTTTGAAGGAGATTATCCCTTGGGATTTGACAGGGAATTTATCATTCACATACACAAAAACTAAATTTTCCCAATTTACTGGATTCGCTCCAGAAAAGCCAATTTCTTCAATAGTCAAAATCCTCGTACAACAGTGTGAAAATTACATAATCGCTGGTTCATCCTAACAACCAGATCCTAAATCAAAGGCTAAAATTTACTAACCCTATCTGTTCTGCGAGGCATTGTCCTCGAGAATCTCTACGATAGCTAACTAACTAAAACTTATTACATTATGATCAAATCCTATATTCTAGCTCTATGCTTAACTAGAAAAACATGGAAATTGATGGCTAAAGGACCCCACTCCTTTGCTTGTAATATTTTTTTGTATTTTTGGAATAATTCTTCGAATTTGTCTTCAAGCCTTATGCTCCTACATTAGTTTGAAGGTGGGCAATCCAATCCTAAAGGTATGTTTTTCATTGTGCAATCAGGTGCTTATGCTTGTTTTTCCTTAGACATATTGGACATGGATTATTAGGCGACTTGGAAGGAGGTTCCCCCACCTTAGGTTAATTCTCAATCCTAGTCCTGTGGGATCTCCCCTATTGGCCTATGTCTTCAGGAAGGGAACTACTTGGAAAACCCCAATTTTGGTAGTGCGGTCTTGTTTTCCCATTTCACATTTTTCACTTCCCTCTGCACGTTACAATCCCTATTTCACAATCTTCCCTCTTTGGGTCCACATGACCATTGGATCCACCAAGCACTGGTACGCCACCTCCCCTTGTCCACGTGTATGGGGTGGGCCTAGAATTGTGGCCCTAGAAGTTGATGTTGCTAAAAGAACGTTAAAATCATATTATGGCCACAAGCAAGAAACAAAAGAAAAGAATATCATAAAATGCAAAAGATGCCTGGGACATTTAATATTTCACGTGGGCAAAAGCCAAACATGAGCTCTACCCCTTCATCATGGCCATCACCCTGGTTTTTAGGGCCTTTGAGTGCCCCACACATCATTAAGGAACCCATGCACGTCCCAACCCCTGGTGGGTGATGAACTGCCCCACCTTAAGGGGGTAATAATTGCTATGTATCTCTCACAGCTTGCTCTTATTTCCTGGAGCCTCGAGCAACAATACAAAGAAAAATCATAAAAATGCAAAAAACAAATGAATAAGTGTGGAAAAACAAAAGCCGGGGTAACTCATGTATCCACGATTGCTCCCTCCCACATCTATACGCCCAAATATATGAACATCCCTCATCATTACCATCCTTGAACCCATGGCATTTGGCTTTGAGACATCCGTGTCCCCATCCATCTCGTCATTATTCACATGACCCCTATCAATTGAAGGATGTGCCTTGGACCTGTCTTTCCCCTTAGGGGTTGGGAACACCTAATAGGGTTGTTTATTAGCCACTCTTACCTAGGGAGATAACACTATTGTAATCTTAAAGCCCCAAATTTGGAAGGAAAGCCCATTATGAAATTTCAATGTGCTCTCGATTAACAAGCTTGGTTCACTTAGATGCACTAATGAATTATTGTACCTGATGGTGAGGAAGCACATTGGTTTCTATATGTAATTGGCAGGTGATTTCATCATGGGCTAGGCAACTTAACTTTGGCCCAAGCCCACCAAAGGATCATATGGACACCCTTAGGGGATGATTCAAATCCATGGGACTCCATCATGTGTTAGAGCATCATTTCATGCCATGGGCACCCTCAACACTTTCAATAGTTTGTTCATTGCCCCACATTATTCACGAGACGATGCACTTGGCCTAACATGCCCCAACTGACATAGCATGATCATGGCAGTTGATCGAAGCCCTAGAGGAGGTTTGTCTCACCCTTGAGACATGGTAGGGCAGACACCATCATTAAAGCCCTCATTTGGAGCATTGCATAAGATTTTCTTTCATTTGGAGACCAATGAGATTGGCAGTTGTGCCCTGAACCCACTTTGCGGTCCCACGTGATGAATTGCATGGAAAATTAGGGGCCATCCCCTAATTCATCTTTATTGGAGCCCTTTCTCTTATCATGGCACTTAGAGGACTCATCGTGGCCCTTCAACGACCCTACATCGTCATGACTTATATGGATGGTTAATTCATAACTTGTGATAGCTACTTGGTCGTCTTGTGACCAAGACTTGATTTAGCAGTTTATTTTATAATTTTGGGTGCTTATTAGGCTAATTCGATTGAGAGAGACTCATATATATAGAAGTGACTCTCATTTGTGAGAACTCATCATTGTCACTTGGATTCTTCTCTCGTAAAAGAATTGACACTTTTTCTTTGGAAGCTATTGGAGATCTTTTGATGCATTTTGACATTTGGAGCTGAAATTTTCAACCTTAATGATTTGTGGATGGATATATCCTATTATCACCTTGTAAGTGCTTGTTGAATATTTTTTGGAAAAATGTCTAATGTATGGAAGTGTTGCAACTAGGTTAATGCTACTGTGCCCTAATTAGTGAAAATCATTTTTGGAAAGCTATTTGGTTAGCAATTGCATATGTTACTCATTGTATGGCAAATGATGAATGTTCTTAGTGGAAAAAATCTTGTCTTTCTTGCATAAAACTCCATAATTTTTTAATGGGTAAATGTTAAAGGTTGATTACTAGGGCATCAATCTTTAGCCTCCTTAGGGACAATTTTGGCCAATTTAGAATCATCTAAGACTCCATAGCCCAAAGGTCTAGGCACTAGTCCAAGGATTTTGGTGATCAAACTCCTCTTTCTTCATATTTTCTCGCACTAAATTTTGGTCCCCTAAAGGTAGAGCAAAAATCTAGGGCTTGCACCAAAATTTTATCGAGGTGATTTTTCGGGAATCCGAAGGTCCAAACATCAAGCTCAGGGTCTAGGCTACCTATGCTCCAAGTTTGGTGGGCATCTGCCCAAATTTCATCCATAAAATCTCTTGCCCTAGGTGCTACTCCAAGAGAGAAAACCTAGGTCTTTCTCTATCACCTTGGGGACTTCTTTGAGGGTTGTATGAACACGATATTCATTGGAATAAATCATAAGAAACCCTTTCTCCTCCCTTGCCTTGACCTAGTGAGTACTTTGGAAGTATTTCTTCTTACGTTTATTCATAAAACGCTAGGTCTAACGCAAGTCTTTTTTAGGTCTCTCAAAGAGAGCGAAGAACCTTTGGGAAGTGTCAAATCATCACATAGAGCTTCTTTGAGAGGTCCTACCTCATCTCTTAGAGCCTTGACCTTTTAGGAACACCTGTTAACATCATCATATCTAAAACCCTAGGTTTTGATCTCTTCATCTTAAAGATTTTCTTGGAGAGCGTGTTAGTTTCCTTGAAGCATTGAGTCATTGTTGTCCCTCCTTGAATGGGCTTGGTGGGATCACTTCATACCAATGTTCCACTGAGTTTCCGGGACGGGGAAACACGGGAGCAAGGATATGCACAAGGGGAACGTATATAAGCAACCCCAAAATTTAGGGAAATTTCAAGGAAACGGGGGGATGTCAGAGTCATAAAAATTATAAAGCTATCAAAAATTTAATACATAGAACTGAAAAATAAAATCCCAGCAATATGTCAATAACTAAATTGGTAAATAGTAAATCTTAATAATTATGAAATGTACATCTAAATATGATCATTGTTTCATATTAGACTATTATGAATCCGAATTATCAAATTACATTTCTGCAAACATCAATGTAAAATTGTAAATCTAAAAATAAATTACTAAATTGAGTCGATCATTTGACATTATGCAATGTTCCATCTAAATTCATCATTTGGTAATGGGCATTAATATTCTGCAAGGTACATCTAAATTAAATTAATTATTTGACAATTGAAATTACACAATGCACATCAAAAGTAAATTCATCATATGACAATGACATTATGTCGACAATTGAAATTACACAATGCACATCAAAAGTAAATTCATCATATGACAATGACATTATGCTGAAGTCTAAAATAGCGATAGAATACTAAACTAAAAGTAGAACATAGAAAGCAATGAAATGCTAATAAATTTTTAAAAAAATACTAAATAATATATCGCAACTCCAATCTAGTGGCTCCAAGTCACAAAATGAAAATCGTAGCTCCAAATGTCTCAGGCCCCCGGTCGATGGTAAATCTGAATCATAGCAAATTGCAAATGGAAAATGTCTTGCAACGACACTAGGAAAATCTTGGATGACAAGGTAAAATGTAGCCGTAGAATACTAAACTAAAAGTAGAACATAGAAAGCAGTGAAATGCTAATAAATTTCTAAAAAAATACTAAATAATAAATCGCAACACCAATTCAGTGGCTCCAAGTCACAAAATGAAAATTGTAGCTCCAAATGTCTGAATCATAGCAAATTGCAAATGGAAAATGTCTTTCAATGACACTAGGAAAATCTTGGATGACAAGGTAAAATGTCAAGTGACAGCAGAAGGAAAAGGGTTAATGAGAAATATGAATGATTATGTTTTAAAGTTTTAATTTATCCTTTAGTTTTTATTTTCGTTTTTTTATTTTTATTTTTTATTTTTTATTTAATTATATTAAAATTTGTAATTTTTTATGTTTTTAATTGTTATTAGCAAAAAAATTTGTGGGGATGCTTTTCATCACTAGAAAAAAAATCCCCCTCGAAGTTTCCCTAAAAAAGGGGACGTGGGGAAACGTTTCCCGGTCCCAAGAGCGCGGGGGAGCGAGGAAGCATGTACCTCACCTTGGGGGCATGTCCCCTTGAAACACTGCTTCATACCATAGTTTCAAAAACCAGAACCGGTGATCGGACCGGTCCACCTAATAAACTGGGTTTCAAATTGGAACCGGTCAAACTGGGATTGGTCAGGTATAAATGAACCAGTTTATAAAAAAATACATTAAATAATTAATGAAAAAACTATTTTTAAGATTTAAAACCATGATTCCAAGCCAATAGAGACAAAATATCAAAGTTACTAGATTCGAATTCCGTAAGTACAAACAATATAAAATATTTTAAAAATTAAATTTATATGAATATATATATATATATATATATATATATATATATATGTAACTTTTTAAATATGTAGTTTTTATATATAATACTTATAGAAATATTTGTTAGATGAATAATATCAGAATTAATATATTATTGTTAAATATTAATTAAATTTATATAAAATAAAAAGTTATATTTAAAATTTTAAATATAAATATTTTATATAATACTTTTAAAATAATTATTAATTTAATAATATTAAAATTAATGTATTATAATATTCAAACATTAATTATTATTATTATATTTAAAATAAATGACCATTAAAGTTACTTTATATTTAAATGAAATGACCATTAAACATTATTATATTTAAATTAAATAATCACTAAAATTACTTTATATTTAAATTAAATGACCATTAAACATTATTATATTTAAATTAAATAATCACTAAAATTACTTTATATTTAAATTAAATGACCATTAAAGTTACTTTATGGAACTTACTTTATGAAACTCACTTTTTAACACTTCAAATAAGAACCAAACTTAATTAGAATATCTAAACGGTTGTAGCTTATAATTTATAATATGGTCAACCAAAGGAAAAATTAATGAACTATTGCAGCCAACTCCCTTGTTAATTATTCGCTACGCTAGTTTTTTTTACATTATCACGCGATTTGTACACTGACTTGGAATTTTGTGCTGACGGCGAACAATTTTAGACATGGGCAAATGCTAAGCGGATCTGGGTGGATCCGAATCCGAATCTATCTCCGATATGGGGATCCATGGATCCAGCTATTGGGGCTGACAGATCCAATAACTTAGCAAAATATGCAAAGTTTTCTCATTTATATACCATGTAGAGGTGAATATATCAAAATGGCACTGAGTGCAATACATATCATCAACAAAATACACAAGCAATGAGGCTCCAAATGGCCTATAAAGTCCAAAATCAATGCTACAAGCTATGAGGCCATTGGCCTACTACAAGTCTACATATATGATAATAGTGATCAACATTATCACTTGAAACTTTTCATGAGTCATCATGATCAAACTCAGTTGGTTGAGTCTCGACTACCAAACTTTGCAACTGCTTGAGTCACAAACTTCTCTATTGGTTCAGTGACTTGAGTCTCAAACTTCTGAAGGTATTCTGCCCTAATATGCCTATTACTTCATTTGGTGCTCCACATGGCTTTACATGGCCTCCAATCCTAGCCAACTGTTGCTTGAACCTGTTAATATCCCCTCCTTCAATAGATTTTTGGCAATATTTGCAGATCATTTTGCCATCAATCATATCACAATGAGCCCATGCAATATCCTTGGCTTTTGGAGGCATGATGACTACTACTTAGCTCAAACTCTCTGCTGTTCCACTACTCTAGTGAAAACTCAACACTCTCCAAGCTCCCAATCAAACTGACAAAAACTCCAAATGAGATGTGTGAGGCAAATGAGGGGGGTGAGCTCCTTTTAAAGGCTTGGAGAGGGTGTTTTTGGAGGGAAACAACCCTTATTTTCCCTCCAAAACACCCTAGAAGCTTCCTAAATTGCGCAGCATGGGTCCTCTGCGGCCTTGGCAGCTAACAGACCGGTTTAGGATGCTGGTTCTGTCTTAAACCGGCCGGTTAGCACCGGTTTTTGTGGTTTCTGGACGAAGTGAGGGGTTGAATGGTTTGACTTGGTCGGCTAATGAACCGGCTGGTTTCTGGTTCAAACCAGTCGGTTTTTAAAACACTGCTTCATACCTGAATCATTGATCTATCCATGGCTTCCAGTGATTCCATTTTTATCGGGACTCCTGCCATTGGTGAAATTTCGTAAAGCGTAGGGGACCTTCACTAAGGTGACAGTGGGTCATTGTCCTATTGTTGTCATTTAGTCTAGTAGCTGTTCCTTAGGTTTCCCTTCCTTAGGGCCCTGCTAGATTGTGTGGTAACAATACCAATACCTTGCCTTGTGGATGCTTTCTTGACACACACTTTCAATGTTTCACCCAGTGTAACAGGAATCGGCGAGTACTCGCGATTCCCAATCTGATCGCCCGTGAAACGATCCGATCCGAAACTCTGCCGATTTTTTCCGATTTTCCCGATTTTCCCGATTTTGTCGAGTCCCGCCTATTTTGGGTTTAAGGCTTTCGCTTGGGTTTATCGGTCCACCGCTGACGCCGCAAAGCCATTCATGATTCCATACACTGTATTTTATCATTGTTAACAATGCATACACCGCAGAGGCATTCCGGAACATGTTGATATATGTCTTGGAACACGTTGAAACAGTCCAAAAGTCTATCTAAACCCTTCAGATAAATCTACTGCAACACGTTGAAACAGTCTGCAATTATAAATGTAATCCTGATTACGTCTCTCGAGTCAAAGTATCGGGTATGACCAGAGGAAACCCTAAATGATTAAATTATGCGTTATTAAATTGACTCGAGACCATGGGTGCTTTGATTGCTAAACACAATAATATTGTAATGTTCAGTTCACTAAAACTAAAATGCATTGTTTCTATATAAATATTGTAATGTTCAGTTCATTATTATGTACGTCAAAATAAAACTTAAAGGTTTTGGCAAGATTTGTGCTGGACAATTGGTATCATACCATATACTTCCATTTGGGGGTCTTTTATGAATAATGTTCTTTCTACCATTGATATGTATTTTTATTTCGATTTTTATTTTCTCATTACAGAAGGTTCAATAAGTAATTGGAAATTTGTTGTAATTAAATTTTTTTAACGTTTTCTTGATAATTACGGAAAGTGTGGATGAATATTGTAATTGAGTTCACTAAGAGATTATTTATGTGTTACTTTACTCGAAGAGGTTTGGTATTTAATAAAGTAAAAAAAAAATATTATTATTTTTGGATATTTTGTATGTAATTATATTTTCAAATATGTGGTAAATTGCTCTTTTTTGTGTATTATTATTGTATTGAATTCTCTTGAAATATCACCCGCTTTCACTAAAAAAACATCATAATTAGAGTTAAGGAGGTTAAGATATCACTTATTAAAAATCAATTATTTCCAATGTATTTTTTATGACGGGTATGAGATACTTATTCATTCATGATGTTTTGGACATCTATTGATATTACGCATTGTTTGGGCATGCTTTTACCGAATATTAATGAATTTTTTTTGTTTGTTTGTTTGTTGTAATTCAATATATGTGTATATTTTTATTTAATGAATTCAGCGATTTTTTGCCGATTTTTTCCCGATCCGATTAAAACTCTTCGCTCTTTTGCCTCACCGATTTATTGCCGATTCCGAGTCTGGTAACATTGGTTTCACCACATAAATATTTCTTCTCTGAGTGCTTCATTGTTATCTTTGTGTCATTATTTGTTTTCAATTAATATGTTATCCGGTCTTGTAAAAGTCCCAGCTGCAGGCTGAGGGCCTGCTGGTTCATTCTTGGCGGGTTTTAAGAAAGGAAAGGGGTTCTTTTTAATTGCTAAAAATATGAATTAGAATCAAATAGTTAAACAATATATCAATTATAATTTTGATAAGAAATTTCATGTGGGAAAATCAACATGAAAACGTCTTTATTATGTTAGTTTGAGAGTTAGGCTTAACAATATGCAGAAAATTCAATAACGGAATATAATAATCTTGCAAACAGATCTCCACAATATATATCCAAAATTCAATGCATATGCCAACTTGAGAATCTAAGAATCTATTGTTGTATGTCACTGTACTAATAATGTCTCAGACAACATAAGGAACTCCATGAGTCAAGTAGGGCTGCCTTCTCTCTTCAATTCTTTTTTGGGATTTATGTAAATGAGTCATGGTCTTTTCTCAAGGATCATACAAGGTAGGTGAAAATTATCTCCTACGATGTGTCCTAATCTCCTTGTTCTCATTTGTTGATTGCGTGATCCTCTCAGCCTCCTCCCTTAAGGGGCTTCAGAGACAAATTGATGTTCTTTCCAGTCATTGTGATCTTATCCTTTTTAAAACTAAGGTCACAATCTTCAATATGGCCAAGGGCCCCTTATCTGGTTACTGCTTTTACTTCTAAGCTTGTGAGTTTGAGTTCATCACAGTTTACACTTATTTAGGGGTACAGTTCTCAGTCCACAGTTTAGTTTGAGGTTTATTGCTTCGGGGTGCAGTTCCCACTCCATGTTTTAGTTTGAGGCTTGCATTGCACTCTGGCTCAGCAAGGAGTATTGTTCACTTTTCTCGCTCAAGAGATGATGTTTTCAGCTACAATTTCAGGGAAATTTGTCCAAGATGCACCTCTTGGACTCGGTCATTAGACCTGCGTTCTTCATGGTTCAAAAATACGGGGACAGAACTTGGTGCTGTTTGATTGGGGGCTATGATTACGAGAATGCAAACTCTCCTGCTACAGTGTATGATCTGTTGCAAGTAGACACTTCCTCATTCCTTTATCCAGACAGAGTTGGGACCATCCTTTGTGCCTCCAGACTATCTTCAGACTTGTATCCTTTCTCCACAGGGTTTGAAGTTTGAACTCTAGGAAATTTCAAGCAGGGTGAGGTACCCCTTATTTGATCTTTCTTCTTCAGAGGAGATTGCCTCTGTAGGCCTCTTTAGGTGGAGGCAATATTAGTTCTCTAAAGCCTCTTTGTTACTTCAATCTGTTGGCATTTGTTAATCCCCTCCCCCCTTCAATTACTCGTTAGATGCCCCTGGTCACCTTTCGCCTTCCAAGCAGGATTTGAATAGGGTGATTAGAAAAGATATTTACAGACAGTGCATCTGGGTCACTTGGATTCCCAACAGTTCACTAACATTGTACTCGACAATCACTGTTCATTAGTCAACAGCATGTCAGCCTGTCCAATAATCATTAGATCTGATTAGCAATGCACATCTTATTATCTACTGAATGATTCATAAAAGGAAAAAACGGCCACTTTGATTTTGTCAATAGCACCGGGACTGGGACTTCACATCTTAGGCAATGAGAAGTTCTGCTCTGGAATGCACATTAACTGCACTTTGCATTATACATGTTTAACTGAAATTCTTGGAGCTGACACTAAAATATATCTTAATCCTTTTCTTGAACAGACGACTGGTCTATGCTTGGATTCTTGTTGAAGGGGCTATAGGTAAATCATAAGGGAATTGGAATATGCAGAGATATCTATGTAATATTTATTAGATCTGTGGTTCCCATTACAGCAGAAGTGCACCTCCTCACACATTTATTTAGTGCATTTACAACCAATATAGCTGTGTACTTCTTGTTCATCTCTCAATCTTGTTTACATTTTAGGAGGGAATTTTGTATAGTTTGTAATGTTTGTTAGGTCTATGCTTCCCATGACCCCGTAGGTGCAGTTCTTTACTCGTTTTTTTAGTTTACAACCAGTCTTTCTTTCTTTCCCTTTCCCTTTCCATTCTTGTTTAGATTTTAGCTTGGATCTTTTTTTTTGTTAGTTTTTTATCAAATTGTATAGTTTATGATGTTTTTTGGCGTATTTTTAATGTTTTTATAAATAAAAGTTTTCTCTCGCTGAACCTTTTGAATGTTTTAGTACATTTACATCCAAACCGGTTCTTGTTTCATTGTAAGAAGAATATTTGCATTGCACTTAATGTTAAGAGAGCAGTGAAGACAATACGAGTGTGAGACTGTATTAAGCTAGTGCACTGGAGTTTGCATTTGTTGCCCGGCATAAACCGGTTCTTGTGCCATTTTAAGAAGAATATTTGCATTGCACTTAATGTTAAGTGAGCTGTGAAGACAATATGAGTGTGAGACTGCATTAAGCTAGTGCACTGGAGCTTGCATTTGTTGCCCGGCATAAAGCTGTTGGTGGCAAGTATATACTGCACTTCTTTTGCAGGAAGTGATCTAAGCCTTACTCAACTGAGCTCCGATTATGCCCTCTCATTCCTAGCATTGTAAATTTTATACTCAGTAGCTTGTTAGCAGATTGATGTTAAAGTCACAGGCATTCAAATACAAGTACATGAAACATATTCAGGGATTCAGTTATATCAATTGGTGTCTATATTGGAACAGAGCTTACAGAATTTTAATTTAATTGTCAATAATTATTAGGTGGATGTTAGGGATTTAACTTCCATGAAATATTTTTATTAGTATTCAAGATAGAGGGTTGAGATTTATGTCAAGGTAGTTATGATCTTTTTGCTTTTCAATTTAATTAAAAATATGTCTTGTCCACAAGTGTTATTGAACTTTTATTGCTTATTTTGTTGTTCTTGTTACATATTTTTTTGCTTTTCAATTTAATTAAAAAATATCATGTCCACAAGGGTCATTGAACTTTTATTGCTTATTTTGTTGTTCTTGTTATTATTTTTTTATCATAATAATAATAATAATAATAAATTATAATTTAGTCAATTTTTATGATTTTTTTTAATCTTGGCAACGTAAGATGTATCATTCAGTGTATGGATTGGTGCCTATTTGTGTTTACCAGCAATTTAATTTATATGGCTGTGCTAGTTACAATATTTGAAACCTGAAATGGACATGGTAGCCTGTAAGCAAGGGTAAGATATTCCTCATGGTTCATGAAGAGTCCCAATCAACAATTGGCTCATGAAGAGAGAACATGTCACACGTGGGATTTGAAAGTGGGTAGGGAGGATAACAATTCTTCCTCTTAACTACCTGAGCTAGACCCAATTGACACTTTTGTAATAATTCTATGAACTAAAGCGGTCTGTTTCCTTTTTATAACTGATGAAAGGAAATAATCAAGTTTTTTCATTTTGCTGAAGTATGGAAAGGGGAGAAAGTGATGAGTAAAGCAGGTACTTCCAACAGGTTGCTCAAAAAATCAGATCCTCTTGGTCGCAGCTGCAAAGTTGTGCCGAGCATTATGGTTTTGCCTGGATGTTGATAGACATATTGCTGATTCTTTCCCTTTACCTTTGATCTTGTACACTTGGCATGAGCTAAATATTTGCATATTGTTGCTTTATTATGTTGTTCTTGTTACTTGTTTTATAAATGTATATATGTTTAATTCATATTATTTTTTAATAATTTAGAGTAATAATAATAATTTAAAATAAAGTTATAATTTAGTCTATTTTTATGATTTTTTTTTCTATTAGCAATGTGAGATGGATAATGTGGTTAGTGTCTTGATGCCTATTGGCGTTTACCAGCAATTTAATTTATATGGTTTTGCTAGTTACAAATTTGAAACCTGAAATGGACATGGTAGCCTGTAAGCAAGGGTATGATATTCCTCATGGTTCATGAAGAGTCTCAATCAACAATTGGCTCATGAAGAGCGAACATGTCACAAGTGGGATTTGAAAGTGGGTGGGAAGGATAGCAGTTCTTCCTCTTAACTATCTGAGCTAGACCCAGTTAACACTTCTGTAATAATTCTGTGAACTAAAGCTGGGGTCAAGTATGGATTCTTTCCCTTCATCTTGACCTTTATCTTCACCTTAGATTTTTCATATTGTTGAAGTATGGAAAGGACCAAAAGTGATGATTAAACCAGGTACTTTCAACCGGTTGCTGACAAAATCAAATCCTACTCGAAACTGCTGCAAAGTTGTGCTGAGCTTCATAGTTTTCCCTGGATGATGGTACATATGCTGTCGACTCTTTCCCTTCACCTTTGATCTTGTGCACTTGATATGAGATTAATGTTTTTGCCATTTAGGGGCCAATTACCTCATTGGCTGTAGATACCCTTCGCTCTGTTTGATTTTTTTTTAATTGAAATGAATGTTCTTTACCTCTTGGACTAATTCTGAGGAATTTTATGCCTTTGTTAGAAAATCCAATATAAAGCTTCTTGACCTTGTGTTGGTCCTGCAGGTCAATATTACTGTAATCTTCTGGATAACAACTGCAAATGTAAGTTTTCTTGTATTTGATTTTCTCTATGTGAAATTGTCTAAAATGTCAACTATTATCATTGCTTTTGTGAGCCAAAGATTAACTATTTGCTTTCTTTGTTTCTCAGGGAGTGATTAAAATTTAATATGATTCTGGTCATAAACGAGGATATAGAAAGTGATAAATAAAAAGAATATACTGGAAACAGTGCAGGCTTAGGACTGCTGTATGCTTCAGCTACTTCGTTCCTGGGCTTTTCTTGGTTTTCTTATGTAAGATGATTGAAACTTGTTAATTTTGTTCCTTGTTTGCTGTTTTATAGATTCATGCTTGTGCTGTAAAATACCTTGTTAGGAGCTCAGGGATTTATGATTGCGAACTTGCCATGTTCTGTAATATAGATATAAGAACATTGTATAATGTCATCTTCCATTAAACCGCAGGCAATGAGCATGTGCCATGTATAGTGTGAGCTTTCATTATGTGACAATGACAAACTGGTATAGAATTCCCGGAACTTTTAAAAGCACATTATTACAAACTTTTTCAGAAAGCTTAACTAGAAGATATCAATTAAAGCCTTGCATTAATAATCGCATTTTATTGTTACTGTATTGTCTGTATTGCCCCTCCTACGGAGTTTTGGTGGTGTATGATGTTAGAAACAGATTGTGGCAAGCCCTTCTGGATTTAAATGGATCATGTTGTATTGTTACTTCAAAATCTCGCTTATTTTGCTTATTATAATGTTTTGACAAACCACAAGCATAATCAACAAGTGTTTCATGCAATAAGTCCGGGATTAAACTTGTTAATTTTGTTCCTTGTTTGCTGTTTTATAGATTCATGCTTGTGCTGTAAAATACCTTGTTAGGAGCTCAGGGATTTATGATTGCGAACTTGCCATGTTCTGTAATATAGATATAAGAACATTGTATAATGTCATCTTCCATTAAACCGCAGGCAATGAGCACGTGCCATGTATAGTGTGAGCTTTCATTATGTGACAATGACAAACTGGTATAGAATTCCCGGAACTTCTAAAAACACATTATTACAAACTTTTTCAGAAAGCTTAATTAGAAGATATCAATTAATGCCTTCCATTAATAATCGCATTTTATTGTTACTGTATTGTCTGTATTGCCCCTCCTCCGGAGTTTTGGTGGTGTATGATGTTAGAAACAGATTGTGGCAAGCCCTTATGGATTTAAATGGATCGTGTTGTATTGTTACTTTAAAATCTCGCTTATTTTGCTTATTATAATGTTTTGACAAACCACAAGCATAATCAACAAGTGTTTCATGCAATAAGTCCGGGATTAAACGTTGAAACCAGGAAGGCGTCTTCTACAAATCCAAATAGGAGTATCCATCGATACAGGATTAGTATTTAAGAGGTCCACTAAGGGTCATTGATAGGACCAGGAAGCCATAAACAAAACATAGAAAGTGAAGGCGAATTCCTAATCAGGAACACAGAAAAAGAAACCAGGGATACTTGTTTCAGTGTGTTTGCCAGTTGTATTGATGCCCAAGTTGGTAATTTGGATATAAACATGGAAAATGCTATTCAGAGATTAAACATGAGGAAGGTGGGAATGCTTTTGAGTATTTTAAGCCTCCGTGTTCGTTGAAAAAGAACAAGTACATATGTTTTTTAGTAAGAAGTTGTCTCAACGAACAAGTACATATGTTTTTTAGTAAGCAAATCTGGAGGGTAGAGTTTATTCACCTCCATAAAATTTACACGCAAATCCTTAAGCAAAGAGTCCCTCATCCCAGCAAAGAGAGTCCCTCATCCCACCAACAAGATGGTGTCATATACCAATTTATCTGTGAATAAAACTTGTTAACGCATTAATTGTGTGAAGTAAATTAACTGAATATAGAGAACACTGGTTCATAGATGGGTTCTATTGCACCAAGGTGAGAATGTAGTATTCGAGTAATATTATTGTTGAATCGTAATGTATACGGACATCTATCTGCATTTGTTATTTTGTCCACCATACCACAACCCTACTTTTGATATTGATAATACCTATCAATTTTGTAGTGCATGATTCTTTGGCATACATGAATCTCATATTCTAAGCATAGAATCAATCTCCGCTAGTATTTGGACAATGCAGTGTTTCCAATGTTTTCAGACTACTCATTATCAATGAGTTTACGCCAATTCAATCATCATGGTTTTGCGTTAAATGGTCCCAGAAGCTGAACGAATCATATTTTTTTCTCAAACCAAACAATTGAGTGAACATACTTTGTATGTTCTTCCAATTGTATTTGTTGCTTCCATGTGAGAATCAATTCATTCTGTAGGAATTGCGGTGTCTTATAATATCACCTTCACCGCACCGGTGTTGTTCCGAAGATACACCTGTTCCAAAATTTGCCACGTTTCCATAGAGCGACCTTGTGAAACAGGACAAATCAAATCCCTTTAATTTGAACCAGAGTCATGGCATTTCGGAAAACCACTACTACTTTACCACTTTAATTTGGACAAGAGGCATGGCATTTTGGAAAACCGCTACTAGTTTACCACTACTGCTTTCTGGTAATCTTGTTTAAATATTCACTTTGTTGAATATACTCGAGCTCCTTATCGGTTCCAAAACAGACAAGAAGACATCGGTTCACAGAAGGCATAAAAGCAAACATAGAGGCAATTAACAGAAGCAATTCATCGGTTCACAAACAGACAAGAGTCCATCCTCCGTCGTTTCCCAAGCAGCCAAGCCGAGTATCCCAACCGAGATTGCCAATTGACCCACCTAATCTCCCACAATGTGACTATTCCCCCCGCACCCGTCGGCTCTTGAGTTACTCACCCAAACAAGGGGTATTGTTAGTGTTATTTGGTTGATGAAAATTTGGGATATGGATTAGTGAAGACGGAACTATGTTGAAAATATAATCAATACTGAGGAGGTGAAGTAGTATTGGACATTTTTAATAATTGTTTAAAACTTTAAAGGCAACATGCAAATAATACTTATCAACAACATATTAATTTATGCACAGAACTTATGCAATTGTTTATGAATGGAAGGGCTAACAAGTGTTGTTGTAACAAACTTGAGAAGGCATATAGCCTTCTTCGTGAATCTCAGATGAATATGCTTCTTCGTGAATCTCAGATGAAGGTTAAATAGTTTCAATGTTTACAACTACCAATTTGAAGGAGGCTATGATCCCCTAGTTTACCAGCACGTATTGGGAGGAGGCACTAACCTCCTATAAATTCAGATGAAGGTTAAATAGTTTCAATGTTTACAACTACCAATTTGAAGGAGGCTATGATCCCCTAGTTTACCAGCACGTATTGGGAGGAGGCACTAACCTCCTAATTTATAGGGTTCAACCTGAAGGACACTGTAACTCCCTTGCCTTGCACCACTATACTACTCTTGTTTTAATAAAGAGAAATAAGATCTTTATACTACTCTTGTTTTAATAAAGAGAAATAAGATCTTTGATACCAGGGATATTGGCCCTTTCACATACACTTAATATGTATCTGCATTGCTCTTAAAAGCTGCGACCTTTATGAGAAACAATTCAGCCTGCAATATAGTGATGAAAGACTCCAATTCAAGCGTCCCGAAGGTTGCTGTTCTCCAAAAAATCAGCTCCACAAAATGATCATCAAAGCAGTCTAAAAACCTTTAAAATGTGCCAAAAAAGTTTCACAAGAAAATCACTTCAAATAAACTCTTCTTGACTTTTGGTTCATGAGCTATGAATCTTAGAAACCCTTCTTTTCTGTGATTCTTTGAATATATCCAAATTTGCATGAGTGAATGAGTTGAAATGCTTCTTTTCAGGCTTATTTATAGTGCATTTGGGTTTAGACTGGGTCGACTTGTCCACTGGCTGAATTGGCTTATGTAATTGGGAAAATGTATGGTGAATATTTGAAAAATCATTTCTCAACCATGAGGGGTTAGAGGGAGTGCCATATATCGTTGAAAAGGTTTTGGAATAAGCTTTCTAACCTTATATGTTATTCTAATAGTTGAGCTTGGTAAATGGAGTAAAAATGCATTAAAAGATGAGTATCCAAATGGTGCATCAAAAGTCCAAAAATCATTTCTTCTCAACCATGAGGAGTTGGGAATGCTATGTACCTTTGAAAAGATTTCGGAATAAGCTATTCAACCATCTTTGTCATGCTTCTATGTGAACTAGGCGAATGGAGTAAAAAATGCCTTATCTTTTTCTTGGACAACCTTTGACATTGATAACAACTTCTTTCTACAAACTACTATGTGGTAATTAAAATAAATTCTAACTAAACACCCTAAATATCATTTTTTTCAAAATCTTTTGCAATAACGATAATGATGGATGAATGACTCTCCCATACGTCTCACACTTTCCCTTAGTTTGTAAAACATTGGACTTTCCCTTAGTTTGTAAAACATTGGATTCTCTTTTGAAATAATAAATCATGAAACTATTTTAATAAAATTGTATTTATTTTTTAAACTTTAGGTATATGAAACTATTTTAATAAAATTGTATTTATTTTTTAAACTTTAGGTATATATTTAAAATATACAGAGTGACCATTAGTCTCGTGTTTCCTATGTGTTTCCTATATTGACACGTCTGATTTTCTCTTATTATCCGAATCTTAAAAATAGGAAGAGATAAAATTGTATTTAATTTTACAAATATATTTTTAAAATATATGAAGTAATTAGTCTCATGTTTTATATATTAACACATTTTCACATCAGATATTTTTAAAATATATGAAGTAATTAGTCTCATGTTTTATATATTAACACATTTTCACATTGGATTTTTCCTTTTTTTTATATTAACTTGTATATTAACACATTTTCACATTGTATTTGTTTATATAAACACATTTTCACATTCGATTTTCTCCTATTTTCAAAGTTTTAAAAATATAAAAAAGATTTATAATCTTTAAATATAAATAAATGACTAATCACTTGTTTTTTATCTCATTACCAAAACAATGATTTTTTTTTCTCTCATTACCAAAATATAAAAACGATTTATGATGATAATTAAATTTAACTAAACAACTAATTACTTGTTATCAAATTAAATATAACTGAACAACTAATTACTTGTTATCAAAACTATATATTTCTCTTTTACAAATGTTTTAAAACCTTGTATCATCTCATTTTATAAATTCTTGTTATCAAAACTATATATTCCTCTTTTACGAAAGTTTTAAAACCCTTCATCATCTCATTTTATAAATTCTAGCATATATTGCTTTTAACAGTAGCATTAGAACTTTTAAATACAAAGTATTTTATTATTATTCCCTTGGCATGTGTTTGTGAACCCAATTGTTAACAAAATGGTATACTTTCTGTCCAATTTGGTAGCATCGAGCATGGAAGAACATTCACTTACATTTATCGTGGCAAGTTATATTGTATTCAATTCTCATTTGACTTTATTGATTTGCATGTCTTTTTCAAAAAATGTGCCATGTTTAACACCGGTACATCTCTCGTTGTCGTGTGGCATGGAAATTGTTTCCATGGTTGGGGTTATCAACTCATGTCCTCTTATTATAAATGTTTGAGGCTTAAAAGTGTGCCATGTTTAACACCGGTACATCTCTCATTGTCACGTGGCATGGAAACTGTTTCCATGGTTGGGGTTACCAACTTCCGTCCTTATTATAAATGTCTGAGGGTAGTTGAAGCTTGGAGGAGGTATGATATTATTTGTCACATAGCTGCTTATAATTTTTCTATTGCAATGAAGTGGGTATGTCTAGGCGGATTGGCTCTAGCGGGTGAACCTAATAGTGGTTTTTGCGTGATCATTGATGAGCGTCTAAGCCATGAGAGGAATCTTTGTTTTAAAATGTGTGCTGTGTTTAACCCATGTCCTTCCCTAGTCTTGGCATGTCCTAGAAACTCTTCTCTTGTTTGGGGTCATTGAATTACATCATTTCATTATAAATGCATGGGGTTAGATGAAGGGTGGCAAATGTGCGATTTTTTTTTTTTAAACTAACCTAAGTACCCATGGAGGATTTGAATCGGTGACCTATCATAAGGAGTGCCTTAACAGTGCACCCATTCACCGTCAATCCAAAGCCCCGTGGGTTGCAAATGTGCGATGTTATTTGTTGTGGTGGGGAGGTGATCTCCTCACCTTGTTGCTTATGGTTCTCAATTGTGGTACTCTTTGAATGTTTGGGTCGCTTGCATTCTTACTTTTGGTAAATTTGCCAGTGGTTCCGACTTTAGTAGCAAGATGACATCGTTTCAATGTCTTTTATTCAGTTTTAAAAGCATTGAATTGGGTCAGTGTTTTTCATTTTGTTCTTGCACAATACAACATCTGGGTCGTCCTTCAAGTTGGTGGCTGTTCTACCCACCTCAACGCTCTAAGGAATTGATTGTGTAGGTATTTCATTTAATTGTCTAGTCTTGGTTTGTGGTGTATGATATCTTGACAATTTCTCCATATGGTTTTAGTGGCTATAATTTTTCTTTTAGTTGGTAATGCAATTTGGGTTTTGGGTGTCTTACGTCCTTTATATTAATCAATTTGGGTCTCATTATGTGTTGGGAAATTGGCAGTCTCAAGCTTCCAGGGTAACACCCTTTGTTATATCCCTCTACAAATTTTAGGTACTGAGTTTGTGGTTTTTTTCACCCTGAATTGGCCTCAATCTATGTTGAGGGGTGCCTAATTGCAACCTGTCACATTTGTCCACCTAGTACTATTTTTGGGTTCCAATTGTGGAGTTTTGGAGACGACCTTTTTGTGCTATGCTCGAGTTTCAAAGAGTTTGGGGTTTGTTCCTTTGTTTGTCCTGCTGTTCATTGTTTTGTCCAGCTTTGTTCAAACTATTTGTTTCTCTCTATAACTATGCCTCCTCGACAGAGAATGGCAAGTCGTAGAGGAGGTGCGAGTAGTTTGACCCCTCGTTGTCGAAGATTGTTTGGTTAGGGCTTCATTGCAAATTATTTTGATTCGATCCCTCTGGAAGTTAGGAGGGAAATTCTCCACCTTGAATCAAAGGAGTTCGGTGACCGACCTTACTTCTCTGATCCTAAGGTGAGAGGAGGTGGTCTCAAATGGATTCTTGATCCGGGGAAATTTAGAAAACGAAGACTTTATTTTCTATGTTCTCTCACACTGCGCCAACAGATGGATAACCTTTTCCACATGGTCCTCAAAGACAAACAAGTGGATAATTATAAACTTTTTGTAGGACGAGGATCTTAAACGATTTCTTTTGAATGTACGCTTCTACTTGGATTATAGTGTCATGTTTGAGCAAGGTTGAACAATATGTGGTTTTTGAATTTCAATATGAGATCGAGGAGCTCACTGATCCCCCTGCAGTCATAAATTCTCCAGTTATTATATTGACTGATGAAGAATTGGTTGGTTTCACTTTTTGACTACCACTGGAAATACTAACACTTGGTTTCCTGGAACTCTTGGAGGCACCCTTGCTGCCTTCCCTGGTGATATGGTGGTCAACACCATTTTTTTTTCGCCACCTGGCATAAACTCTGGTCTCAAATTTTACATCAGGGCGGAAAACGTTGGTTTCTAGCCTTCTATGCAAGTTTATAAATGGTGTTTTTTCCCTGAAGATGCATGTTTTTAGTTTTGGTATGCTTATGGAGCACATCTTGTAACATTGATATGATCTTTGTTAGGCAATGTGGGCAATGGACTATGGATATATTACGATGTCAATCTCTTGGTCTTATGGTTTTTATCACTTGGTTATGTAGCACCCAGGTTTCTAGTGTGTTATAGATAGAAACGATGCTTACTTTGTTTTACTAGGTTAGTCTTTTTGGGATGTTACTGGCTATATGCACTCAATGTAAAACTTGTTTTTATTAATAGAAAACATTTGCATATGCTTAAAAAAATAAAAAGGCTTTATTGATTTGATAACATGTCTATTATAATTTTCTTTTTTATTTTATTTTTTTAAATTATATTTTTTTAATAAATATTTTAAATATTTAGTTTCGAAGGTTAATATAATTGGTTGAGCACTTTAGTTATTGAGAAGGTATGGGTTCAATTTTCTCGACACTCTTGGGGTTAGGTTTTGTGATTGATCCAACAAAAAGTAATCCCTTGAATAAATCAGCCTAATACAACTATTCCATTAATGTAACGGTTATTGATTTTTAAAATTCATAAACTATATATATATTTTTATATTAAGTTTAATTATAATTAATAATAAATCTCAAAATTATAAAATACTTTAATGCCTACATGTATTCTCATATTTTTTTATTGACGCTAATAATTCTCATATAATTTTATTTACGCGAATAATATTTTAAACGGATTCACGGGATCAAGGATGCAAATTAGCTTTTACACCAACTTTATAACATAACATTGAATTCTCTTATTCTCTTATGTTAGCTTGTATTTCATGGTAACCTTGCGTTGTGAGCAAAAGGAGGAATGCATGTTCTCCATGATCTCAAATCAATCTGAAGCAGCGATTTTGGAAATTGATTTACAAAGAGCTTATGATTGCTTAGACTGGGGTTTTATCAGGTGTTTATTAGCAAAGATTGGGCTGAAATCAAATATCATAAATTGGATTATGGCATGTATTGAGAACGTGAACTATGCTGTCATTATAAATGGGATCCCTTCCCCTTTCTTCTCAGCAGAAAGGGGTCTGCGTCAAGGTTGCCCTTTGTCGCCGCTGCTGTTCATCTTAGCAATGAACTCTTTAAGCCTTCATATCAATAAGGCAGTTTCAGAGAACAGATGCAACCCCGTGAAGATTTGCAGGAACAACTTCATCTCGCACAATTTATTTGTCGATGATGTGCTTATTTTTGCAATGCTGTGCAGGATATCGTGGATATGTCTCAATGAAATTATTTATAGGTTTCAGAGTGCCACCGGCTTACAAATAAACAAGTCCAAGTCCATTCTCTACCACAATGGCGCCAATATGGAAACAGTGGAATGGATTTCTACCTTGTTTGGAATCGGTATGAGGTCAATTAAGGATGGATTAAATTATTTGGGTTTTCATCTAAAGGCAAAGGGTTACTCTAAAGATGATTGGCAATGGCTTATTGATAGATACTACAAAAAGATATTCGCCTGGGAATATAAGTGTCTATCTCTGGCTGGAAGAATCGTCCTAACTAAAGCAGTCCTATCGCAAGTTGCTGTATACTGGGCTCACATTTTCTTTCTCCTGGCAAGCATCATTCAGAAAATGAACAAGGTCACTGCAAATTTCATATGGGGTGGCAAATCAGTTCAAGGAAAATATCATCTCACTACTTTGGAAAAGATTTCTAGGCCGAAGACTACAGGTGGATGGGGATTATTGGATATGAGGACCTTCGGGAAAGCACTCCTGTGCAAATCTTTGTGGAGGTGTATCTTCGGGGAAGGGCCGTGGAGCACTACCATTAAAACAAAATATTTGAGAGGAAAAGGCATGGAATACTGGTTCCGGTTAGGGAGGATTGGAGCAATGAATGGCTCTGCCATCTGGCTCAGTTTCCGCAAAATAGAACAATACTTCTTAAGGAACCTGAAATGGTGCTTTCAATCTGGCACAAGAATCCTGATCGGAATAGATCCCATCATGAGTTGGCGCAAGAGCATTTCAATTCCCGAAAGGATCCTAATTTTCCTCCATAGAAAAGGTTTCTTCACGTGGGATAAGCTGATTGCAGGTTGGCAAGGCCCTCTCCCTGTATGGAAAACGGCTGAAGATCTTGGTATGTCGGAGTCTATGGTAAGTCTTTGGAACTCAGTCTGAATCGCACTGAGAAGCTGCGGTTTTATCCAGTCTAGGCCGCAGGATTATTTAATCTGGAAAACGTCAAACTCAAATTTACAGGTATGCGTAAAGGATATTTATATAGATTTGATTGGTTTGAAGCCCTTGTATTCTAATCCTACTTTCCCCTCAGCATTTTGGAAATCAGGATGCTCTCCTAAATTAATATACTTCTCGTGGCTGGTGTTTTACAATAAAAATCTGACCTGGGAGAATTTGAAGAAAAGGAAGTGGCATGGGCCAAGCAGGTGCCTGATGTGCGCATTAGAAGAGGAAACAAACTTTCACATGTTCTTTCAATGCAAATCTATTATGCAAATATGGCATGAATTGACAATTTTATATGGTTTCCCTCTTGTCTCTCATGCTACTACGCATGCTACTTTTGACTGGTGGAGCGGGGAAAGAGATTCATGGAGATCGTTCATTATTATCGTTCTATGGTGTGCTTGGAGGTGGAGGAAAAACATAATTTTCAAAGAAGCAAAGGAGCCTCTCAAGGATATATTACAACACATAATTCTCATCTACGACTCTGTCTCGAAAAAGTTTCCCAAATTGAAAGCTGTCAACAGAAATGGACAAGTTGTTTCTCTTTACAGGTCTTCGAGGGCCTTTTTTGATGGCGCCGCTTAGCAAAACTCTTGCGGCTGTGGGGTTTTCATAATTATGGACGAGAATCTTCAATATAGTCTTTCTTGGAATGTAGGTAAGGGCACAAACAACATGGCAGAGGCGAAGGCCCTTGCGGGTCTTCTCGCCTTCTGTATTTTTTTTGACATTCATTCCATCTCTATTTATGGGGACTCTAAAACCTTGGTCGATCATGTCAATGGTAAAAGCTCCATCAGGTGCCCTCACCTGGTGGACTGGATGGACAGGATCATGTTTTTTTGGGGACTTATGAGAGGGTGTTCCATTCAGCACATCTTCAGAGCATAGAACCAGTAAGCGGACTGCGTGTCAAAGGAGGGTCTTCAACTAGGTACAGGTTCCTGGTCCATGAAGGTAATATCTGGTGAGGAGTCCTTTATCATTCAGGGTTTTGCTATCCCTGGCTTTTAATCTCTTGCTTATGTCCTTCAGGTCTGCTTTTATTTATCTTTTTGGTCTTCAAGCATTTGTATGGTATGAATGACTATAACTATCTCTGATCATCTTCCTAGTTTCGCAGGAGGTGTCTAATATATTTGTATCTGTGTATGCTTTTGAGCTTCGACATCCTTCTCAGAGGATCTCTTCCTCTGGTTTTGTGTCATATGTTCTTAGTCTCCTCAATTAGCATGTAAATGTACTATCTGGAGCAGTTATATAGACTCAATATAATACAATTTCGCTTTTTCTTTCTGAGAACATGTATATGCGTTGACTTTATAACAGGTGGAACATTACATCATATGAATTGCAACTATTAGTAGTAAATACCTAGGATATTGGTATAGGCATTTTGATATGTTTTTACCTAAAATATTGAGTTGTTTCATTTAGATTTTTTAAAATCTTTATAAATTTGGAGTGCAAAGACCAAATGTACTCAAAACCTGAAGTGATCTCCTCTAATTATGGTTGATGTTGAAATTCTATATTAGATTTTTCTTAAAAAGAGGCATAGTTTTTTAATAATATTTATAAATTTGAAGTGTACAAAGAATGATTAGTTTCTCATATCTTATTCAATTTGATTAGTTGGTAGTGATTTTTTATAATCACATTCTTTTCAAACTAATTATAAAAATATTTGTTTCTCTCTTAAACTAATAATGGAATATATTTGTGCATTGAGTTAGCATATAAGTAATGGATGAAATATTTATATATACTTTATGAATATTATAAAGATTATTTGATTATAACATTTTTTGCTCGCGCGCAAGACATGAGTGAAGTCTATTCATGATATCATCTCTCATATAATCTTGAATACTATAAAGATTATTTCATTATAACATTTTTTCCTCACATGCATGACATGAGTGAAGTCAATTCCTGATATCATCTCTTATATAATCTTGAATACTATAAAGATTATTGATTATAACATTTTTTCTTCGCATGCATAATTAGAGTGAAGTCAATTCATGATATCATCTCTCATATAACAAAACTTGCTTGCAAGATCCTCGTTTCAAGTTTCTTTACTTGTAAGTATAATAGGTAATGTCGCCATGCAAACTTGTTGGTTTATACAACAATTTTTTCATATCACTATGGAAATATTAAAAGAGTTAAATATAAAATCATATCATATACCTTAGTTCTATACATAATTTTATATTATGTAAACTTTTATGTTAATATGCCTAAATTATCATCAATAATATTGTTATTCATTTGATGTTAACTATGACCTTAAAACAAGAAAACCACCAAAACCAAATTTGTATTGAAAAATAATGTGTTTTTTTTCTTCTAAATTCAGTGAATTGTCTAGTGTTGCATTCCAATAAGGTGCCTACAATTGTAATTACAGTTTTGAGTTCAAAATGAAAGTATAACAAACAGGATTTGCATTTCAGATGCCCATAATTCTCACATTATGAAACAAAAATGCCTTCATTCTCATATTGTAAAACCATTAATATATATTTATATCAACGCACAGTTACTTCGCAAGGAAGCACTAGACAACACTGTAGGACTACCATCATGTCTCGTTAATCTTAGTTCCCGCTTAAGAGGATAATAATCTAGCAGCACATGAAACACAACGCAACACATTGAAAAGGCATAAATGTGGAGCTACATGAGAATTACAACTTAGAATCCGTGAATCTTTATATTGTCCTTTTTCACAATGCCAACCTGTACAAGGAAATTTGAAACATTTTTATGTTGATCACTCTATAGCTGAATCACCCTCCCAAGTTCAGGATCTTGCACAACAGTGCCATTACAACAAAATTCTTTCTTGAGGTATTCGAGAATTTTTTGGTAGCTGAATTCCTTCCTTAAAACTTGCACAATTGTCAGACTCTTTCTACTATTGCGCTGTTGTATGTGCACATGCACATATTCTTTAGATCCAACACCTGAATCTTCAACATTTGCATAAGAAAAAGGATCACAGGTACTAGGAATCTGAACATCTGGATCTGACATGAACCTTGGTTGTTAGAGAGCACAAGAGGACGTGCAACTTCAAATTGTTCATTATTTAATGCTAATTCAAACAACTAAAAAATACATTTATGAGTAATGTTTTAAACCAATTGCACTGCATGGGGTGACGTTTGAGGGGGAGGGGGAGGGGTAGGGGGAGGAGGATTTCGTCCTTAAGAAGTTTTAAACATGGACACATCACATAATTTATAACTTAAATGGAGCACAACTTGACTGGACACTCAAGAGAGGAGTGGAGGTGGTGTGAATGCGAATTGGTTTTCGATAATCTAACCCTGTGCAAATTTGCTCGATTTGGTGTGGGTTTGGAAAAAAAAAATTAAGATGTAGATGACTGTTAATGGGTTACTCTGTAAATGATTTTGTAAGGACGAAAAAATACAACCTTTTTAATTCTTACAGGAAGAATTTTTATTTGCATATTGCTTGAAGGAAATTGACTCTTCTGGCCTCGATTAAGGAGGCAATCCACTATGCACAGGCCAAATTTGGCTACCATCTTGCCAGTAAGCTGAAAGGGAGGGCTTCCCCTCTCCATGGTGAAGAGATTCGTTTTGTTGGTTGTAATTATCTTTTCCCCCTTGGTTATGCTAGTGTTTTATTATATATTGATAATCTTGGTAGTGAGTCCTCTGTGCGGGGAAAATATGTTGGATTACTATGTTTTCAATTTGTGCAAGGGACCAGGATTTGGGTTATTGTCCAAACTCTATAGCCGAAGTCGATGTATTTTGGGGAGGTTTTAATTCTGGTTTGCATTGTTAGTGTTGACTTTGCTGGGAGTTGGAATCTGTGTTTTACAACTAACATATCGTTGGCATAGAGAAATTGACCCTTGGATTGAAATTTCTCTTGTTTGCAAAGTCCCAACCTGTATCTACATTATTGATGACCATCAAAATTTGATCACTGATATTGGGGGTTCTATTGGCTCCCAAGTTGCTCTCGCTAGAAGGGCACTCAGTTGAGATTGCTATTTCGAAAATAAATAAGGTTGGAAGAGCATATGCCTTTCTCCTAGATGGTGGAGTGTGGCTAGAAATTACTAGCTGATACAACTTGAGTGTTATCAGAAGGGGGATGCATCTTTGGAAGCTTGCATTATACAATGATTTTCCTACATGTCAATAATATTGGGATCAACTCAACTTAGCCAAGATTCCGCATCAACGGGCCATGGTTCATAGGAGGCAACATACTATCATTAGAGGGCCCAAAGGGGGCAATTTCGTAGGCACTAGCATTTGCAAGACTTTTCTAGACACTACAAGGAGCTGACTCTTGACCCAATTCAGGAAGAAATCACTAGCGCTAAGAGTGAGGATCCCTCTTGAAGATCCTGACTCTGAAAGTATTGTTTGAATGGATCCCTGATATAGGGTACACTAGAGGGCGTTTCAACTAGTATATGCAAACATAGATTTATATTGGCAGATGAAGTTCATTCTGGGGTGCACTTTAATTGAAAAACAAGAGCATAGGGATGTTGTCCTCCATTCTTTGGAGCAAATCCACAGCCACTTGAACCACATGGATCACATACTGGATAAAATAGAACAACACATTGGCTTACCTTGTAGAAATTCTCACTGTAGATCACCTAATAATGCAATATACTAAAGCAAAACACTTGATCTACTTCTACAAACAAACTTGCGGAAGCTTAATCGATTTTGAGCAAGATCAAATAGAACACACATATAATAGGTGAAGAAGAAATAATCACACATGAACATAGAAGAATACTCTGGGGAAAGCCTCAGCTAAAAGCCCCGATCTCTGTATTATCATACAAGTGGAAATATCTTAGGATTACACAAAGCTTTAGCTCACAAGCTATCCAACTCTCAGTACAATCCCTCACTACTGCTCATAGACAGAATAGACAATACATATGCCTTCCTTCAGTCCTCCAAGCCTCCTATTTCCTTATGCAGTTTCTCCTGGGTCCTCAAGCTGCCACTTGTGTGTAATAATCCCTCACACACTGCTCTGACCTCTGAAATAATTGCGCAATCCTGAAGGAGATAATTCCTTCTGCATGGATGAGTTTCCTATATAGGAAAATTCCTCCAACTAATAGTAAACTGTCCCTTCCTTTAGTCTCAACTGGATCTTTCTCTGAACCGACATGCATGAGTTATTTATGAGATAATATTCAGTTATTTGGAGAACACTAGTTGCATGCATGCATGCATTAACTGACTGAACTCACAATTAGTTCCTCCAACTGTTTGGAACTAATTTAACTGGACTTAACTCAATTAATTGAGCTAACTAATTACTCAAATACAACTCATCCTTATCTCTTTAATTAAGGGATAACTTCCTCAATCAAAGGGATAACTGTTGCATGTCTTCACAAAGACTTCATGTTTGATTTTCTCCAACTAATTAACTCAAGATGAATTAATTAATTATTTTTCAAACAACTAGTGAGATTAAATTCGAATTTTAACTCTCAATTTTAATTCAGGGACTAATTAAAATTGGAATATATCTTGAAATTCTATTTATAGCAATGTTATTTTTAACATTTCTATTTTATCATTCCTTGCTGCTATTTTCAGCACTGGTACCTGAAATGCTATTTATAGCATTTCTTGTTGCTATTTTCAACATACCTCCATGGGTAACAATGTGTAGCTAATTCAAAGCCTTCAAAATAATTTCTTACATGATTTCTTCGCTCCTCTGTTGTAACTCCCTTTAGTCAGTACATTTTGGGACATATCTCAAGTTACAACGAGTGTTTTGTATAATCTTTTTGCTTTTTGGCATATAAATCCTCTCTTTGGAGGATTCTTTTTTGGTTATGGTTAGGGCTTCCTAGTGAGACACTGACATGGACTATTTGGATTAGGATTTAAACTCTGGATTTTTAAGTTAACATAACATTCACCTTAAAAAATAAAAGTTTAAACCAACTGCATTTTTTAAAATTTTAAATAAAAAAATATAAATGAGATATATATTATTTTAATAAATGCAAAAAATATTAAAATTTTGTAAAAAGAGAAATTTAAAATAACATTAAAATTATTTTTTTCCATGGAAAAATCGTAATCTTTCATTAATATTTGAAAAATTACATATAGTAGATGCTAGAAGCATATGCAGTATTGGCTTGTAGCCATGTTTGTGAAATAAATACATCCTTTTGTCACCATGACTATACAAAAAATGGTGCTAAGTGTTGGTCTCATACCACGCAGGGTAGTAGCATAATATAGTCTATATAAAAACATAACTGAAATAATTACAATGACATTCACCACGCAGGGCGATAGCAAAATAAAAGTCTGTAGATAGTAATTGCAATGATATATACAATGGAAAAGATCAAAAACTGTATGAACAAAAACCAAAAAGACTAGGGCCTGTTTGCCCTATAATATGCCTGATCTATGTACGGCCGGTGAACATTAAAATTATATATACATATATAATCAAATTTTAATTTAAAAAAACAAAAAGTATTTTTTTTTCATTCACCATTAGATAGAATCTTTATCATTACATAGAGTAATTTTACTTAAGGAATAGTAAGTTACATAAACATTAACAAACATTGTTGTAACATATTAATATAAATTTTTTTTGATGTAACCTTGCATCAATTCCATAATTTTTTTAGCTTAGTTAGTTAATCACATTCTTGATAATATAAACATCACATCATGTCAAGAATCAACATCGTAAAAATGACACAACAAACAACCAAATCATTAGACATTGATATATCTTGGAAACCCCGTAGGGCGAAAACCAACAAACGTTTAATTTTATTATTAAACGCTCCTGAGGTTGTTCACCTCTCACTCAATGGCTTGTAAGGGAGTTTATCCCTTAACCATTGTTATATAATCTTACAAGAAATATCATTTAAATCATCTAGCTAAAGTTTATTACAATCACCGTGATATCATTTACCCACAAATAATGGATCATTGTGTCTTCCAAGCCCGATTCTTCCCATCAATGGACTATCCTGCTAGTGACATTCCTTCAACATGCATAGACCACTAGTCTATTACTTTCGATAATGTTAAACATATGTCGCAACCTTTTTCTGCAATTGCTACTTTCAACAACCTTTGATATTTTGATTAGATCAAATATTAATCAAACCAACAACAAATCTATACTAATAGTGCTTCAACATCTATTCATATGCATACACAAAATGTAACCAAAATATTGCAACATGCTTCCTCTAACAACACTTCTCATGCATTAATTATAAGTTTATAACTATCAAAGCATGTCAGAATAAATACACATTGCTATGATTCTTCTCACACAAGTAGACATTCTTTTCCAAAGGAAATTCACCGTAACCATCCATTTTCTTTTAAATGATACTAGCATCTTAGCTTTGATTTATGTGCATGTAATTAGATAAACTTATTCAAAGAAAGTTAGCCCCTCAGCTATTTCTTTGTGCATGCAACTAAGTAATCTTTCCAATACAATAATTATTATTATTATTATTATACATGTAAATGCATGTCCCTTTCCAAGAGAAAGCTAACATAATAGATACTACTATCGTGCATGCAAATGCAAGTCCCTTTTCCCAAAGACATCCTTTCCAAGAGAGAGTTATTTACAATGTCCATTGTACATGCAAATACATGCTCTGTTCTAAAAGAAAATTAACGTGATAGTTGTTATTTCTTGCATGCGGATATATGTATTTTTCCAAAGGAAAGATAATGCATTTATTGCATGCAATTAATTGTTTCTTTTCCAAGGTCTAACATAATAATTATTCTTCTCTGCATGCAAATTCATGTTTCTCTTCAAAAGGTCTAACACAATAATTATATTCTCCTCTGCATGCAAATACATAAATACATTTTTTCCCAAGAAATCTATCATAATTATTATTCTTTTCATGCAAGAACTACATAAATAATTGAGCACAAAACATGTTCATATTAAAAACACTAACACATTAACTATCTTTTTATGTTCATAAACACCTATTCCTTTCAAAAGAACTGACATCGTGGCTATTGTTTCGTGCACAGGTTCTTTTCCAAAAGAAATTGTAAGAGTGATTATTTCTTGTGTGCAATTATATATTCATTTTTCCCAGAAATTAAAAACATAGTAGCCATGTATGCAAAAACATGTTTTGTTTCCAAGAATTCTAATGCATAGTATATAGTTTTCTTACATGCGAACTTATCTTTTCTCTTTCAAGTAATTTGTATGAATACAATTTATATAAAAATGAATATAAACAAATTTAAATAATCATAACGATTAATTAAATACTCATTAGTTAAATGGGAAGGCATGTCTAAAAGACATGGCCATTCATGAAGGTCACCTTCTTAGTTATATAAGCGGGCCCTCATTGTAACATTCATCACTCTTGTACATTTATCTTATTAATAAAAAATATTATTTACAATACATTGTGTATTTTACATTTAAATCACAACAAGCTCTAAGTTTTGTCGCTTTAGTGGTATCAAAGCCATTCAACCCCTTGGATGTTATTCACTGCTCATTCTGCCATTAAAGCTCAGGTCCTGAAAATCATGGAATTAAGTGAATATCATAAATCTAAACTATTAAATGAAATTGGAGAAGCATTACAACAAATACACCAAATAAAAAAAATAAATTGCAGAATCATTAAAGGCTTTCAAAAAACTAGATTCAACACCTATAATGAAAGTTGACATTGACATGAAGGAAACTAACATTAAAGAAAGCTCTAACCAAGAAAATGATGTTGAATGTGTTGATTTAGGATCTCCTTAGGGTGACTTAAATAAAGTTGATAATCAAAGTGGATATATGACAATCAATGTTGAAGAACATGATAAAGTTGCGGAAAAAATGTTGAAGAACATGACAAAGTTGACGCTGAAAGTCGGGAAACCATTAATTCTGATTTAGTTAAGTCGATATCCAATACAATTGATATGGAGTAAGAAAAAGAGGAAAATACAATATATATATATATTTTAGCGGTAGTTGTATTGAGGTAGGTCAATTTAAAAATTTTGAATGTGTAAAGGACCCTATGGATCACTCTTATCAGAATGAAACAAGACAATATATCAATAAGCGAAAATGGATGAAGAAAAATCAACAAGAATGGAACAATCTTGAAAAACACTTACTAGATACAAATTTTGTTAGAATATATGAGGATAAGTTGGACTTGTTGAGAGTTGTGATTGTTGGAGCAACTGTGACTCCATAACAAGATGGAATTTTATTCTTTGATATTCATTTTCCATCCGAATATCCTGATGTTCCACCTTTAGCTTACTACCATTTTGGTGGGCTACAGTTGAATCCAAATCTATATGAGAATGGAAAAGTGTGCCCGAGTATTTTAAACACATGGAAAGGCAAAGGAAGTGAAGTGTGGAACCCTTCATCATCAAGACCCAAAACTAAATACAGACACAAACGTCACCATCATCAAACCCGAAGCCAAATACAAAACCAAGACGAAGAGAGAAAAATGCCTTGACCTCCTACGCAACATGAGCATAGAGTGCCTAGGCACTTCTTTTGCCCCATTAGCGACACATTTATGAAATAACCTGTTATCGTTCCCTCAATGCAAGAAACATGTGATCTTGAGGCCCTCTGCACTCGCAGGATGAACACCCACACTTTCCCCTTGAAGACCCGGACGAGCTGTTCTCCATCTCAGATGACAGATTTTCTCAGATGGCAGATGTCTGCATGGATTCACAAATACGAACGAAGCCCTACGCTGACCACTTCCACCACTCCGCCCTTCACATCTTTCATTCGCACATAAATCGCACCGTGCCCCAATCTCGTTGACTGTTCCTTGTTCGCTCTGCCTACTTCCCCGTTTCGTCCAACCACCATCCAACGAATGTTCTTCTGACTACCTGTTAGTGATGATAACTGACACTCCATGCTCGAGTCCACCATCCACTGTTTTTATTGACTCCATCATCTGTCCTTTTTTTTGACCCCCAAACTGTCATAACACTCACACTTTTTCTCCCGTACCTTTTTATTATGCAAACTATTACATTGTTTTTTAAGGGTGGTTCATGGACACTGAGTGGCTGCTACATCCACGGTAAAATCTATGTAGATCAACCCAAAGGGATCTACTCATCAACCAAACTAGCAAGGCCTAACCACAAGGGCGTCGAAGAGATTTGACCCCATGACCTCCCAATAAGCGAGGTACTTAGAAACATGAATTTGATCAACTGAGCTATCCCTCTTGGATTCAAACGGTTACATTTTTATATGTAGTTATAACTATATAATTATGAAGCTTAATAATTATCAATAAAAATAATAATAAAAATTGAGAGGAATTTGGATAAAACCTAATAGTACTACTTATACATGCCGAAATGATGTGGACAAAGTGAACAAAATAAAATAAAATAATTTATTTGTTAGCAGTTTAAGCTTCGAGGACAACTTTTTGAAGAGAGGGTTAAATACTCATTAGTTAAATGAGAAGGCATGTCTAAAAGACATGACCATTCATAAAAGGGCACCTGCCTAGGTATATAAGTGAGCCCTCATTGTAACATTCATCACTCTTGTACATTTATCATTTATCTTATCAATAAAAAATATTACTTACAATACATTGTGTATTTTACATTTAAAACACAACAAGCTCTAAGTTTTGTCGCATTTGACAATATATATATATATATATATATATATATATATGCAAATAATATATTTATTTTCAAGAAATTTCAAACGTAATAGTTCTATTTTTTTGTTGTTGCATACAATTAATTTATTTCCTTTCAAGATATATCAAACTTTACTAGTTCAATTTTTGCGCATGCAAATAATTTATTTTTTTTCCAAAAAATATCAAACTTAATAGTTATAATTTGTTGGCATTATGACACAGGTTTGGCGCTATGGCATAGGTGTTGTCATTGATGGCAACTCACTCTGGTGACAGATGTCAGTTCAGGCTCTCAGAATGAAGGAAAAATATATATACGCGGGTTAATCGTGACCAAGCCGCGTATACACGCGGTTTAGATGTTCCAAAGACGTGTATGCGTATACACGCACTTTCACGCAAAGAAAAGCGCATATATTTGGGAGAACTTATTTTTGGTCCGTGGTATTTAGTCCTTGGTATTTGAACCTATGGTTTTGGACCATAGTATCTCGTCAGATGTGTTGATTCCAAGTATTGGGTCCATGGTATTGGTTTGTTATGGTTTTGGACCATGGTATTGTGAAAGGCCTTAGACTATAAAAGAGGAAGGAGATCATTAGGCAAGGATCATCTGATGTATTGAATATCTGAAGATGTGCAAGTGATTGGTTTGTGTGGCTGGATCTGAATCAAGGAGGAACCTGAGCATTACAAGAGAGATAAGTTCTATTGATGGGTCGAGATCTCAAGGCTTGAATGGTAATATCTTTTGGGAATTGATTTGTTATAATCAGCGCATAATTAGATCTATAAATCTGACAATCTGATTATAACTGAAGTCTGCTTAAGTGTAAAGGGTGAATTGTCTTTTATAGATCTATACGCAGGTTCAGCTCTGAAAAGGCACGTATACACGCATGTTCAGCGAGAGAAGAAAGCGTATACACTGGTTGACCTTGATTCAGCTGCGTATGTATGCAGGTTTATACACAGTGAAGTAGCGTACGAATCTTGAAATATGTTTTAGCTGCTTCTGTGGATTTCTACAATGTTCTGGGTTCAGCATTTGTGTCTGGTTACTAGTATTGTTTTTTGATTACAACATTATGAGAAGTTACTGGTTGATCCAGTAGTTCTTTGTGGAAAGGAGATTGGTTGATGCACATATACTTGATGTTTGTTTGATATTCATGGATCTAGTCTGAAAATTGATGAAACATGGTCCTTGGAAGAGAAGAGAAGGTTACAACCTTTTGTAAGTCAGCACCTACGTACTAGTATCTTAGCTAGTACAAGAGCCAAGGGGGTTGTAGCTCCCTTCCAGAAGAAGCTGGAGAACGAGAGAGGGTTGTAGATCTCTGCAGGTTGCAGCTTGCGTACTGGTATAAGTCTGCACCAGTACAAAATCATTGTAAAAAGAAGTTTCTAATAAAAGAAGATAGAGACGAATTGCAGCAAGTGGTTTTCACCCACATTGGGTTTCCACCTTATATCTTGTGTTCTTGTGTGTGGTTGTCTTCTACTCTGTTTTTTTTTTACTGTTCCTGGTTACTGTTTATATGACTCTGATGCACAGATTAATGATCAACCTCTGTAGAATACATTAAATTATAAGTCTGCATGGTATACGCTAGTTTACTTATCTGAAGTTGCGTATATACGCGGTTTGCTCTAACTGAAGTAACGTATATGATCTGGGAGTAAAATAAAAAATATTTGACTTAATAATACTGATTCACTCCCCCTCTCAGTATTATTTCCAACAATTGGGATCAGAGCAGGTCCTTCAGAAGAAGCTTGATCGCTTGAAGGACGATCTATCATCATGAGCAACTACGAGAGAGAAGCCTCGATCAGGCCACCAATTTTTGATGGGACCAACTTCGTCTATTGGAAGGTAAGAATTACAACCTATCTTCAATCTCTTGGTACAGAAGTATGGGATATCATAGATACAGGGTACACTTTTCCATCAACAACTCCTACAGATCTGGCTGAGAAGAAGCAGTATGAAACAAATGCAAAGGCTGTTAATACTCTATTAGGAAGTCTATCTCAAACAGAATTCATCAAGGTTATGCAGCTCAAAACTGCAAAAGAAATATGGGACAAGATCGTTCTGAGCTATTTTTATAGACAATTTTGTGCCTTACAGCAATAAGCATGAATTGTCAATAATCCAAGGGATCCAAAGTTCCCTAAACATGATGTTCCTACCCCTAGAGGAACAAGGTCAGCAAACCAACAGCTCTCAGATCAGTTCTCCACCTGAAAACACTCAAAAACAAGCAATCCTGAAATCAAAGCAGGTGCTCCACTAGGCTTCTGCGCTGAAACACAACTGCTCCATGGTGTACCTGCGTTGCAAAGCAGGTAGAACAAAGCCCACCTGCGTTGGGCGAGTTTGGACATGTGGCACAGTGAGTCATTGCTTTGGAATCTTCCAAAAATGACACTTGGGTCAGGTATTTCGCCTTGTGATGAGTCAGAGGCTTTGTTTCTCCAAGTGGAAGCAAGGTTCACCAAGTGGACTCAAGAACTGAAGATCAACTGAAGATTAACTGAAGAGAGAGAGGACACAAGGCAGCTACACATCAGTTGCAAGCTGACTCATCCTTTCTCAATTCATCTATATATTGAGCTCTCTCCTATGAGCTCAGGAGGCTGGAATTTTGTGCAAAGTAATGATATGATGTTGGTTTCATTCTTGAGTTATTGGGTGATTGTTTGAGAGAGGTGAAGAAGAGCAATTCTTTCTGCTGGGAGGTGTTGCTGGGTTGGAGCCTGCAATGGTTGTAATCCTCTCAGAACCTTTATTTCTTCATTAATAAAAGCTATTGAGGTTCTTCTATGTGCTCTTGTTTCAATTATGTATTGTGATGATTGCATGTTTGGTTTACACTAATCCATGAACCAGTTATGATTGCATGCCTCTTGTAGTTTCCTTCTTTGTCATTGTGCAGGATCTCATTGCAGCTGGGCGAGCAGAAGGACAAAGAGCTAGGAGCAAGCGGCCAAAGAGGAGAGTTTGGATTCGACATTAAGCGCAAGGCAACGGTTAGTGCTTTCTCCATCCTCTTTTGCTTTCATAAAGAAGTAAACCTTCAGTAGTTTGTTTTACAGTTGTTGCTAAGGAACTGTCACCCTTAGAGTGGGTTAGGGTCATCCGAGTCGGATACTTTTCCCTACAACAAACTGGCGACTCCGCTGGGGATCGTATCCGTTTGATTGTGTTTGTAGTATCTTTGCTATTCATTTCCTGAAGAAAAGAGTACCAAATCAAAAAGCTTTTGACTATATCAAAAGCGAAGTAGAGGGCAGCTACTCTTGCTCATTTTCTGAGCAGATTCATGATTTGAAGAGCTGATCTACAAAGATCCTTGTAAGCTCTTAGTGATAGCTTTATACCTTCTAAATCATCCCTTTGAGTATGCTTGACTGAATGCTTCTGATTTGAGCAAAAACCGTGCATTTTTGAGAAAATTATGACCCGGAAACTGTGAAAACGCAACTCTCGTTTTCCAAAGCAGGTAGTACACAGGCTACCTACTTTGCAACGCAGGTCCCGAACTGGCTACCTGCGCTGAGAGCCAGTTTGACTGTGCAGAGCCTGCGTTGGCCCAAATTTGCTTAGTGCATTTGGGGTTTCCTCCTTTCTCTTGCATGTTTTCACTTAGTTTTGCTGCTAGGTGTCAGTCTTGTGCCTGTTTTGAAACCAATATTACTTGCCATCATTCTGCCTCTGTTATATAACGAAATTGTACTTGTTCTTTGTATTTCTTACTCATTTACAATTTCCCATAACGAAAAGTAAACTAGTCATGATTTTGGCCTCTTAGATCTGAACCTGTGTTAGGCGTTTTGCTGGTCTAAAGAGTTAGCTTGTTTGCTGTCCATAGCTGGTTAGTCATTTTACTTTCGTTCGTATGGTTTGATTTCATGTATTTCCAGTGATTAAGCAAGTGAATCTTAAGGTGTCTTTTGATTTTGGACAAGCTTGTTTACTTTCGCTTTAAATCGAAATCAAAGTTATATAACCACTTTCTTTTTGTATCCATCCACATTAAGAAAGGGAAAAGAAAATACATGCATTGTGCATTTTGAATTTGACTGTGTGCTTGACGATTTAGAAAAATTTGCATTTTAGTGTGTGCTCTATGATCTGTGTGAAAAGATTTGCCTTTCTTTTCCCTCAGTAGTTAAGGTTTTCAAAGTTGAAAGATTGAAAAGTTTGCTTCTCATCTTAGACTGCATTCAGGAATTTGTTATATACATCTCGTGGTGATCCTTAAAGGCAAACTGATAAGCAAGATCAACATTAAAATAAATCCAATTTACATAACAACGCTTTGTAACATAACGCAAACATCTAGAGGTCTAGGTAGAGACGTGTTCCGGCGTCGTTAAACATAGTGACTGTCGATCTCTACAAAGGTGGGTGATTCCTCCTGAGAGTCGGTGGCACTAATACGGACTTGTGCTCCCACGTACCGTCGAGTATATATTGGGAGACCCCTATAGGCAATTATCCTTTATCCATAGGAAGCCGTGTCGGCCGCCCTACTGATCGCGATGCAGTGAACACAGCATTCACGAAGATCGACCACCCGTACCGTAAAACGTATTCTGTGGTTTCGCGAAAAGTTTGGCACACCCTCTGCCTAAAACTCCAGAGCAGTTTCTTTTGGCCTTTTTCAAACTCTATAACTGAAAAAGTCCATCCGAGCATTTGTCACTTCGGGCTCGTTAAAACATCGAAGGCGACTAGAGTCATCTTTAGCTTTTTCTCGACTCTTAAAACATGAAAAAGCAAGTTTGTGTCTAAAAGCGTCGTTAATAAAATTTATTTTAAGCGGAACAAAATCACCTGTTATTCCCACGTTGATCTTTCAGTTGAAAAGTATGGAGCCCACCAACCAAGGAGGCAACCTTGGCGGAAGTCCAAATCCCTTCTCCTCTTGGGGAGATGTTGGTGCGCCTCATATGGCGACATTGTCACTTCCAGGATTGACAATTGGCCTACCTGTATGGCTCTTTTCAACTAATGTAGTCCAGATCGCCACTAATCCTGAGTAGTCGAATCAACAGTCAGACCAGTCTAGGACTACCCACCAGCCTTCCACTTCTTACAATACTTCCTCTGATCCTTCATCTTCGCAAGGTAGAGCTGGCAAAAGTCAGCCTCCCAAGGAGAAGAAGGAAAGGAAGAAGAGAGAAAAGAAGCAGAAGGAGCCTATGGCGAAGGCGACTGGGGGCAAGCAAAAGACAGCTGACAAAAACCCACACACTGCACCGACCGGGCCTAAATCGCCGTGTGTCATTTGCGAAGGGGCCCACTTCCATCGTGATTGTCCTTGTATTCCCCGGATACTAAGGGACTGGTCCCCAAGATTGCACAATCCGGTAGCATCAACCTCTGGCAGTCATGTTGAGTGCAGTCCGTCAACTAGCGAGAGTGAAGGACGAAGAGGGAGACCAAGATCACCCTGTATATTGTGTGAAGGCGAGCATGCCATCCACAGATGTCCATTCTTAGATGAGGCAAAGAGAGTTTTGGAAGATCGTCCGGTTTCGCCGTTACGACTTCCTCCTGGATACCAAAAACTCGCGCCTATTCCCTCGATAGTTGAAAATCCAGTTGACCCGCCCAAGTGGTCAGTTGAAGTGTCGGTCATTGAGAATGAACCTACTGAATCCAGACCAGACGAAAGTCTAAAGGTCGAAACGGCAGTTGACCCGGTTCTTCCTTCAGAGTTTTCATCGTCCAATGACTCCGTCATTGAAGACCCATCTTCAAATGACACCCTCACTGAAGAGGATAAGGATGACACCGTCCATATTCTTTTCATCAACACAGACTTTGATGAGCATCAGGGCAATGCGCCCATTCCTTTATCGCAGGAAGGAACATCGTCAGGGTCGTATCCGGCCGTATATTCGGTCCCACCACCAAGCAACCTAGTTGTATCCTTTGATTGGAATCAACTAGGCAGACCCCGGTTACCAGCCAGTATCCCATTCAGAATCATAGTCCAAATCTACAGAATGGTGATGGCTGGAACTATCATTGATGAAGGGGCATCTGTGAGTATCCTTTCCTCTGTTGCTTGGAAAGCACTGGGTTGCCCGGCGCTTTTACCTGAGATGAGAAATCTATCAGGTTTTGATAAAGGAACCAGTCACCCGTTAGGGATTCTCCCCAATGTTCCGGTTACATTGAAAGGGAAAACAGTTCGCATGAACATCATGGTCGTCCAGGGACCCTTGGCATATAACTTACTCCTTGGACGAGACTATATATATTGCATGGAGGCAATAGTGTCCCCACTCTTTAGAGTCATGTGTTTTCCGCACGAAGGAAGAATGGTCCAGCTAGTAGACCAACTTTCATTTCTAGGATCACGCATTGCAAATAGTCAAATACCATCCCTTAACGGTTTATTCGCTCAAGGAATGCCACCGCCCCTGGTTCTACTTCCCGATGAATGCGAGTAATTCGGAAAGAAAGAACTGGGACCCAGGGGGCATGCACCCTGGCCTGCCTCGGGCAGAGAAAACCTTAGGTATAAAGTTAATTTCCGCAGAAGGATGGACTAGTCCGTACCCCGTCCGACAGAGGAAGAGAGGGTTGTTCTAGGATAAAATTCTTTTGTCAAAGTTATGTGAGCGAAGCAATCGCTCCCTTTGTCTAAAGAAGTGGGCTCTCCTAAGGAGGGGGTCTATTTGTGGCAGCAAGAAGCCACCATCTTTGAATGTCAAGCCTCACCCATTAAAACAAGTTGTTTTGAAGGATAAGTAGGGGCAGTCTTCAAAGAAAGAGATGAAATTGCTGCAACAAGTAGTCACCATCCTTAGCAACCTAATGATAGACATCGCCGAAAAGAGAGTTTAGTTTGCGGCAGCAAACAAAACCATTTTTCGGATAATAAGTAAGAGATGACAGAATCTCGAAATTATACTTTATACCTGGGGGCATGCAAACCTTTTGGAGTGCAAGCACGGGACGACTATTTATTTTTTAAATTTTTAGGTCCTCCCTTTAAACCTGTAGGTCTAACCCGTTAAACTCGTAGGATTAGCCGTTTCTAGCTTGCATAAAGAAAGGATGAAGGGCAAAAGTTAAAACCTGCCAATTTGGAGTAATTAGTGAGGTATCGCTCCTTAAATAAGATTACCTCACCTAAAGCATTCCTTGTATTAAGACTGGTATAATTCGAGCAGTTTTAGCAATGTTCATGCTCGTTAAAAAATAAAAGCAATCATCGAGCAGTTTTTGTGCAGAAGTTCATGCTCGTTAAAAAATAAACGTAAATTGTGAGCAATCTTTCCCTAGCAGTTCAAGCTCATCCAGAAAAATGAACCGGTAAACAACCTCGAGAAATGTAACCTTTGAAAGCCATATTAAAAGCCCTTGGTCGTGTTTATATGCCATCACCTCCATCTGTTCATTTGGCCAATCGTTCACCTCCATATGTTTGTTTACCCATTTTGAGGAACAGCTGCGAAGAGTGATTTCACTTAGCCATCCTTGTGACACTACCGTGATTGGAGAATTCCAACCTGTACCTGGAATCTGCTGCTATCCCTGTTCATCACTCGTTCCTCAAAAGACGAGTCTTCTTTGAGCTCTTTTCACTGACTCGTAAAATATGAAAAGTTTGCCGAGTTTTGGCCTTCCAGCTCGTTAAAGCGACCGGAAAGCTATCCCTCCTCTAGATTTTAATCTTTTTGGACCTGAGGGATTATTGCACAAAAAGATCGAGCGCTTGTTTGTTCGGCTCGTTAAAGCAACCGAAAATTCATCCCTTCTGTATTGTTTTAAACTTTTTCGGACTTAAGGGATTAGATGACGAAAAAGGAATTTTGGAGTTAACTTTTCGTACCTTTTCAGACTCTCTAAAAATGAAAAGGACCGAGTTTTCCTTGTCGTTAGACTCGTTAAAATGATTAAATAGCGACAAACTTGTCTTTAGACGAGAACGAGTTTCCCTATCGCTAGGCTCGTTAAAACATAGCGATAGGCTTGCCCGAAGGGCAGGTTATAGAACAAGCATATGTTATCCTCCTCAAGCTTGACAAAAATAAAGAGGTACTGGTCAGCAATGACTGGGGAAAAATTGGGAGAACCTCACAGTATTAATGGTAGCAAGTCGCTCTTGAACATGACACTTTGTCCTCCGTAGCACATCGGGTTGGGTTGTTTCATTCACCGGTCGCAGAATCATGGTCCTCGCCACACCATCCACCATTGGGGTAATGCTACCAATCCATCACATCAGTGTCGTTATATGTTCAAGAGATGTGGTTCTGTAAAGAGTCAACCGTGTTCCACCCACTGCCATACATTATCCTTCATCCACTTCATGACCGCCACCCTGAATCATACATCACAGTTTGTTTTCACCTCATCATAATCACTAGCTCCGTTCCGTGTCACTGATGTGGGATTCATTAAGGCCCTCCTTTGACGGATCGCTCCTTGTCGACATCAACTCATTATCCAAGGAGTTGATCTAGGAACACCCCCCTCAGTACTTTGAAGCTTGCATGCCTCAATGGCAAGTTTCTCACTTCCGGCGACAGGTATACATCAATGACCTTCGACCAGAAGATTTTGCATGGTGGTCGACGCCAAATCCTTTATTCCCACCATGTAGATTGTACTGCCGTACCTTGAGGGTCATCATCCTTATCGGTGATTCCTCTCGCGCTTGTTAACGGTTTACATCATTAACCGGTAATCAAGCGATGTCTTTCCATGTTCGACTTCAAGAAATTCTCACATGGATCGACTTGTACATCGAGTGAAGATCGGAAGAGTTTGAAGACCCCGGATCTAGTTTCATCCATCCGGGCTGCGATATATATTCAGGACATAAAGACATTTGATATGTACATCATTACAGCAGATGATCATCCTTCTCAAAGGATGATAATTTCGGCAGAGGAATATCAGTCTACATCAGACGATCGTCTGTTCTATGTACCAAAATGTATTTATAAAGCTGAGCATGGGAATGCCCGCCTCAGCTAGATCATGAAAAATGTATGAAAAATAATGTATTGTATTGTATCTTATTACAGGACACTTCTCAGCAGATTGAAAGAACTTCGGATCCTCTCAATAAAGCATTTCACCCGATAAACGACCTCATACTTTAGGGGGCATCTGTTATAGACAATTTTGTGCCTTACAGCAATAAGCATGAATTGTCAATAATCCAAGGGATCCAAAGTTCCCTAAACATGATGTTCCTACCCCTAGAGGAACAAGGTCAGCAAACCAACAGCTCTCAGATTAGTTCTCCACCTGAAAACACTCAAAAACAAGCAATCCTGAAATCAAAGCAGGTGCTCCACTAGGCTTCTGCGCTGAAACACAACTGCTCCATGGTGTACCTGCGTTGCAAAGCAGGTAGAACAAAGCCCACCTGCGTTGGGCGAGTTTGGACATGTGGCACAGTGAGTCATTGCTTTGGAATCTTCCAAAAATGACACTTGGGTCAGGTATTTCGCCTTGTGATGAGTCAGAGGCTTTGTTTCTCCAAGTGGAAGCAAGGTTCACCAAGTGGACTCAAGAACTGAAGATCAACTGAAGATTAACTGAAGAGAGAGAGGACACAAGGCAGCTACACATCAGTTGCAAGCTGACTCATCCTTTCTCAATTCATCTATATATTGAGCTCTCTCCTATGAGCTCAGGAGGCTGGAATTTTGTGCAAAGTAATGATATGCTGTTGGTTTCATTCTTGAGTTATTGGGTGATTGTTTGAGAGAGGTGAAGAAGAGCAATTCTTTCTGCTGGGAGGTGTTGCTGGGTTGGAGCCTGCAATGGTTGTAATCCTCTCAGAACCTTTATTTCTTCATTAATAAAAGCTATTGAGGTTCTTCTATGTGCTCTTGTTTCAATTATGTATTGTGATGATTGCATGTTTGGTTTACACTAATCCATGAACCAGTTATGATTGCATGCCTCTTGTAGTTTCCTTCTTTGTCATTGTGCAGGATCTCATTGCAGCTGGGCGAGCAGAAGGACAAAGAGCTAGGAGCAAGCGACCAAAGAGGAGAGTTTGGATTCGACATTAAGCGCAAGGCAACGGTTAGTGCTTTCTCCATCCTCTTTTGCTTTCATAAAGAAGTAAACCTTCAGTAGTTTGTTTTACAGTTGTTGCTAAGGAACTGTCACCCTTAGAGTGGGTTAGGGTCATCCGAGTCGGATACTTTTCCCTACAACAGCTATGAAGGAGATGAACAGGTAAAACGAGCAAAAATTCAAACCCTCAGAATTCAGTATGAAAATCTCAGAATGCACAATGAAGAAAGTGTGGCTAACTATTTCCTTCGTATAGATGAGATTGTTAATTGTATGAAGAACTTGGGTGAAGAAATAAAATAGGTTGTTTTGGTTGAAAAGGTGCTAAGATCTTTGTCTTCTAAGTTTGAATCAAAAGTTTTTGCCATAGAAGAAAAGCAGAACCTTCAGAGCCTCACCATGTCACAGCTGCACGGAATTCTAACTGCTTACGAAATGAGAAAAGGAGGACCATCAGACACGAGAGAAGTTGCATTCAAGGCTTCAGGCAAAGGAGATTACTATGAGTCAGGACATATGTCAGAAGAAGAGGAAGAATCAAATTTTGTTAAGAACCTCCAACGGGGAACTGGAAGATTCAGAGTAGTGGAAAGGATGAATAGAACGGTTCAACAAATGGCTCGTGCTATGCTCGATGAATCTGGAACTCCCCCAACCTTCTGGGGTGAAGCCGCATTTGCTGCAGTAACTATTCTTAACAAGACAAATGTCCGGGTAAACAACACTCAGACTCCTCATGAACTTTGGTATGGTAAGACTCCCATGGTGAAATATTTCAAAATTTTTGGAAGCAAGTGCTACATTAAAAGGACTGATGAAAATCTTGGCAAGTTTGAACCTAGAGTAGATGAAGGCATTCTCCTTGGTTACTCTCCCCATAGCAAAGCATACAAGTGTTACAATAAAAGACTTGGAAAAATCATTGAAAGTATTGATGTAGTGATTGATGAAGAAGGAAATACCTCTAGGCAGGAAAGATCTGAAGTTTTTGAAGATGATGAGGACTATCCCTCAACATCAAATCAGATTCATGATGAAGAAACCCATGAGGCTCCAGAAGAACAAATAAGAATAGAAGAAAAGACTCCATCCAGATACGTTCAGAAGAATCATCCAGAATCTCAAATTTTGGGGCAAAAAGAGGCAGGTGTACAAACAAGGAGAACCATTTGAGAAGCTTCAATCTATCTAGCATTGCTCTCCTCCACCGAACCACAAAATGTATGAGAAGCATGCAAAGATGAATGTTGGGTCAAGGCAATGAACAAAGAACTTGAGCAGATTTAAAGGAACAACACTTGGGAGTTGGTTCCTAGACCAAAAGATAAGAATGTCATAGGGACAAAGTGGATTTTAAAAAATAAGCTGAATGAAAATGGAGATGTGGTTAGAAATAAGGCAAGACTTGTTTGTAAAGGATATGCGCAATAAGAAGGCATAGACTTTGAAGAAACCTTTGCACCAGTGGCTAGACTTGAAGCTATAAGAATGTTCCTTTCTCTCTCTAGCTTTCAAAAGTTCAAAGTATTTTAGATGGACGTAAAATCTGCCTTTCTGAGTGGAGACTTGAATGAAGAAGTGTACATTGAACAACCAGATGGGTTCATCCTTGGAAATGATCCAAATCTTGTATGCAGACTCAAAAAGGCTATCTATGGTCTTAAACAAGCTCCAAGGGCTTGGTATTTTTGGTTGGATGAATACCTTCATCAAAAAGGTTTTGCAAAAGGATCAACAGACAACAATCTGTATATAAAGGTGGACAATGAAGTATTGTTAATACTTGTTGTGTATGTTGATGATATCATCTTTGGTAGCAATGAAGAAGACATGAGTCAAAATTTTGCCTTGGTAATGCAAAAGGAGTTTGAAATTTCCATGCTTGGTGAGCTCACATATTTTCTTGTTTTACAACTCCAACAAAATAAAGACGGCATTTTTCTATCACAAACCAAGTATCTCAAGCAGATCTTGAAGAAATATGGGATGGAGGATTCAAAACCAGTATGTACTCCTATGGTTACAGGATGCAGTCTCAGCACAAATGATGAATCAACAGCTGCACATCAACCTACCTATAGATACATGGTTGGTAGTATACTCTATCTAATAGGTACCCGACTAGACATTATGCATGCAGTAGGGATAGTTGGAAGGTTTCAGGCAAATCCAAAGGAAACTCATCTTCAGGCAGTCAAGAGAATTTTCAAATACCTTCAAGGGACTCAAAACTATGGTTTATGGTATCCTAGAGATACAGATCTCACACTTCATGCATATATAGATGCAGATTGCGCAGGTAGCGTGGATGACAGGAAAAGCACTAGTGGTGGTGAATTCTTCATGGGTCCTAGATTAGTATCATGGTTCAACAAGAAACAAAGTTCCATTGCATTATCTATAGCTGAAGCAGAGTATGTAGCTGCTGCATCTTGCTGCACACAACTCCTTTGGATGATGCAAACATTGCAAGATCTTCAAATCACTTGTACTCCACCTATTTCCGTTTTTTGTGATAATACAAGTGCAATCAACATTTCAAAGAATCCTGTCATGCATTCAAAGACCAAGCACATACCAATCAAATACCATTTTCTTCGGGAACAAGTGCTTGAACAAAAGGTCAAGTTGGAGTATGTTCCCTCTAAGGAACAAGTTGCCGATATTCTCACCAAACCCCTTCCCAGGGAGATATTTGAATACCTCAAACAGAAGCTGGGGGTAGTTGATGCATCATCTTGCTGCTGAAACCTGTCTATTTCAGAGAAATGTGGTTGTACACGAGTTTCATGAGGAGGATCTGTGTACATATGCTGATTTATGCAGGTACAGTCATGTATATGGTGGTTTGAAGGAAATTAGTGGATAGACTCTGGTTGAAGAGAGTCTGATATGGGTCTGACGAGAGACCATCTGGCACAAGTTCAGGGGGAGAAAATAATCTTCTAATAATGCATTGTTGGCATTACATTAGAAGCTCTTGGTTCGAGTACACAAGCTGTTTTGGGTTCAGGTGGATCAGCTGCAGAAGGAGTGCAGAAGGAGAACATAGTTGCTGATCTGAATAATGATGCTACTGATATTTGTTATTCGTGACTTTCATAGTCTTGCTCAAAATGTTTCGTCTCTATGTCATGTATGTCTTTAATTGTCAAGGTCATGTAAAAACCTATTTTGGTTTCCCCACTATGCCTGGGATGAATGTTGTAATGTACTTGGTTGTCATATGTAAACTTCTCATGTATCCCCCCTTGTTTGGGTGGATGATCCCCACTTGGTTGGGTGATGGATGTTGTATAGAGTCTTTTGGTGATAGGAAGGTCATTTATGATGTATAAATCATTGTTCTTCATGAAGAACATCTTTTTGCAGATCTTGCCTACAGTCAGGGGGAGCATGGCCAGCACAACAGAGCAGCGATGTCAGCATGTACTCAGGGGGAGCATAACCCTTTGCCCTTGATGACAAAGGGGGAGAATGACTTTGAGGATCTTGGGGTTGCCATCAAGTCCAAAGGGGGAGATTGTTGGCATTATGACACAGGTTTGGCGCTATGGCACAGGTGTTGTCCTTGATGGCAACTCACTATGGTGACAGATCTTAGTTCAATCTCTCAGAATGAAGGAAAAATATATATACGTGGGTTAATCGTGACCAAGCCGCGTATACACGCGGTTTAGACGTTCCAAAGATGCGTATGCGTATACACGCACTTTCACACAAAGAAAAGCACGTATATTTGGGAGAACTTATTTTTGGTCCGTGGTATTTAGTCCTTGGTATTTGAACCATGGTTTTGGACCATAGTATCTCGTCAGATGTGTTGATTCCAAGTATTGGGTCCATGGTATTGGTTTGTTATGGTTTTGGACCGTGGTATTGTGAAAGGCCTTAGACTATAAAAGAGGAAGGAGATCATTAGGCAAGGATCATCTGATGTATTGAATATCTGAAGACGTGTAAGTGATTGGTTTGTGTGGCTGGATCTAAATCAAGGAGGAACCTGAGCATTACAAGAGAGACAAGTTCTATTGATGGGTCGAGATCTCAAGGCTTGAATAGTAGTATCTTTTGTGAATTGATATGTTATAATCGACGCATAATTAGATCTATAAATCTGATAATCTGAGTATAACTGAAGTCCGTTTAAGTGTAAAGGGTGAATTGTCTTGTATAGATCTATACACAGGTTCAGCTCTGAAAAGGCGCGTATACACGCAGGTTCAACGAGAGAAGAAAGCGTATACACTGGTTGACCTTGATTCAGCTGCGTATGTACGCAGGTTTATACACAGTGAAGTAGCGCACAACTCTTGAAATATGTTTTAGCTGCTTCTGTGGATTTCTGCAGTGTTCTGGGTTTAGCATTGGTGTCTAGTTACTGGTATTGTTTTTTGATTACAGAATTCTGAGAAGTTATTGGTTGATCTAGTAGTTGTTTGTGGAAAGGAGATTGGTTGATGCACATATACTTGATGTTTGTTTGATATTCATGGATCTAGTCTGAAAATTGATGAAACATGGTCCTTGGAAGAGAAGAGAAGGTTGCATCCCTCTGTAGGTCAGCACCTACGTACTAGTATCTCAGCTATTACAAGAGCCAAGGGGGTTGTAGCTCCCTTCCAGAAGAAGCTGGAGAACGAGAGAGGGTTGTATCTCTCTACAGGTTGCAGCCTGCGTACTGGTATAAGTCTGCACCAGTACAAAATCATTGTAAAAAGAAGTTTCTAATAAAAGAAGATAGAGACGAATTGCAGCAGGTGGTTTTCACCCACATTGGGTTTCCACCTTATATCTTGTGTTCTTGTGTGTGGTTGTATTCTACTATGTTTTTTTTTTTACTGTTCCTGGTTACTGTTTATATGACTCTGATGCACAGACTAATGATCAACCTCTGTAGAATACATTAAATTATAAGTCTGCATGGTATACGTTGGTTTACTTATCTGAAGTTGCGTATATACGCGGTTTGCTCTAACTGAAGTAGCTTATATGATTTGGGAGTAAAATAAAAAATATTTGACTTAATAATATTGATTCACCCCCCCTCTCAGTATTATTTCCAACATAATTTGTGCATGCAAATAATTTATTTCTTTTCAAGAAATGTCAAAATTAATAGCTATAATTTGTGCATGCAAATAATTCATTTATTTTCAAGAAATCAAAAGCATATGAGTTAAGTTTTTCAAGCATTCACACACATGTTTCTTTTTCCAAAAAACCAAATGCATATCTCTTTTCAAGGAACTCCAACACAATAGCGGTATTTATTTTTGTGCATGAAAATTACATATTCCTTTATAAGAGAATCTAACTTAACCGTTATTTCTTTTCTATGCGTTCTCTTTTCTAGAAATGGAATAACTATTGTTTTAATATGTGTTTTTTTCAAGCAAAATAATTATTTCTGTGTGCAAGATAAACATATATTCATTTCAAATACTAGGAGATCAACACTTATATTTTCCAAGAATTGGCATTTTACTTATCTGTAAGGTCTGCCCCCTTTGCCTTGTTCCCTCTCTTCCTTTCCCACGATTGCAATGCTAAAATGATGAAAGTTTTCGGTGGAATCTGGCTAAGTATGTTGGTTGTTGAAGGAAGAAACGACCAGATATTAACAAGACTCTCATGAGTCTTTCTCTGGATGAAAACTCCCAATTCGAAATGTTAGAGAGCACTACATGATCTTGAACCAAAAATCCAACACCTTGGGATTTGAAAATCAATTAATCAAGCGACTTAATCAGAGAAGGGATGTTTGCATTTATTACAATTATCCTAGCAGTTGTGCCTCTCTTTTCCCTTATTAAAATATGTCATGCATTTAAAATCCCTTACTAGTCACCACCCTCCCCCACGTGAATTATCCATCAATATTTTGGGGAAAGTAATTATCATATGATACACAAAGATACAGAAAGGTCCCTTGACTACACATGCGAGTCTTCTGACTAGCGGGAGTAGAGACATATATTTTATCACGACGCCTCAACCACTGTAGTGCAGTGACAAGGAATTAAATACAATAATGCATATTCATCTTTAATCAATAACAAAACACCCTTTTCCTTCCATTCAATCCTAACCGACGAAAATATCATCTATTATTATTTGGAAGAGTTTCCTGTATGTTGGAGGGCTCTCTCCACAAGGCATCAAGAATACACAATGCGATATTATTTTTTTATTTTTCTAGCTCAATGATTATTATTGTAATACCCTCCCCCACTTTGCAAGTTCGATTAGCCATACATACCACCAACAACCAATTTCGTTGCAATTTTTTATTAACCATCACAAATGACAAGCTCTGTTGTGAGCTCAATTAGTCATTGTAATAAATGATTCTTGATAATCACAAATAACCCACTGGGCTTCTTGTTTTCAACCGTTTTTTCAAACCTGGTAATTAACAATATTTATGAATGTAAATTTTCATTAACCATTAGAAATATTTTATGCATGTTGAAGGGATATTACATAATCCCCCCTTTAAAGATAAAACCATCCTCGGTGTTAATATCTCGCTAGAACTTTAACTTCTACTCATGATATAACAATCTAAACAACCCAAAAGGGAACCCTTGCCGTTCAAAATAAATTATTTTATTTCCAATAAATACCAATAAGCTAAAAGAAATAACGTTTGAAAAACAAAAAATTTCTACTTGAAGAGATATCATGCTCATGTTTCTAAGTGGTGTTTTTGCATGAAAATCCATGGAGTTAGAATTTTTTTACACAATTTACCCATGGGTAACTATCCAAATTAATATTCCATATTCCTCATTAACCATTGGATTGAATCTTCATCATTACATAGAATAGCTTTAGTAAATGAATAGTAAGTTTAATAGCCATTAACAACCATTGTTGTAGCATATTACAATAAAATTTATGATGTAACCTTGCATCATTTTCATGATTCCTTTAACTAGATTAGTTAAACACATACTTGATATTATAAAAATCAACTCATGCAAGTAATAAACATCATAAAAGTAGCACAAAAGGCAACCACATTATTAGACACCGATATACCTTGAAAACCCCATAGGGTGAAAACCAATAAACATTTAATTTTATTATTAAACACTTATGAGGGTGTTCACCCCTCACTCAATGGCTTGTAAGGGAGTCCGTCCCCTAACCATTGTCATAAACTCTTACAAAGAGATATCATTTAAATACAACATATCTAGCGAAAAGCTATTATAATCATCATGATATCATTTACCCACAACATTCCATCAGACATCTAACACAATATTCATTAATGCGTATATGTAAATAACGGTTAGGGTAACAATCCAAACATTTCCAATTCCCACATTGTACTATTACCAACAGATCAACACATGAAGTAACTACCATATTCACTTGTTTACAACTTTCAGTAAGCTTTAATTAAGCTAATTCACGCATATAAGATTTAGTGGTTAACCATGCAAAACTAACTAATCAATGCTACCAATCATCTTAAATTCAATCATAACATGACTTAATCAGTGACTAACTATTACATTCAAGTCTCACTACTCGACTCATTGTTTAATTTTAACTTTTAAGGGGGTTCTTTCAATGTCCTTTTACAACACTCTATCGTCCTCTTTAAGGACATTCCCCATCTTTTACATTCATGCATTTATTCTTTATAAGTAGTGCATTGTAACTTTAGTCATGTTTATTTATTTATTTATTTATTTTTTCTGAATAAGGCTAATTCTATTATAGTACAAAAAGGTCAAAAATTACATCAGAGTTATAACAAGGCCATGGCCTTGTAAATCTTGCCCAGAAATTGACAGTTTGCCCAGATTTACACCTTCCAAAATTGAACACAGTCAAAATTTGGATTACTATCTTCTGTTGTGTCTTCTCCTAAGACTCGAAACAGTGACTCTAAACAGTACGTAACAGGGACATGCTGAGATAGACAAACATGGCGATGATGAGCACCGCTTAAACATGGACTGATTGACATATAGACCCATACTGCCGACACATAGACATACAGACCCATACTGCCGAACTGATACATAAACACAGGATTCAAAGACAGAGTGATGCTCCTGCGGCCTAGGCTGCCGAGAGCGAACTGCTTGACTTGATCATTCATCGTCCGTGGTGTAGGGCGCTTCCTCAACTCGGCACCCAAATTGCAGAGAGTCGTCAGAATCGGAGAGAGGGACCACCACGCTGGAAGGGAGACCCTGAACAGGCTCGCTTGGACCCGCAAGAGCTGCTGGAGTAGCTAAGGGGGAGCTTTCCCTAACAGGGCGTTGCAGGTCAATTATAGGCACTGTCCCTTGAACTTGAGGTGGGTTTTCCAGAGTTGCATCTGCCTGATCTCTGAAAATATCACAATGCTCAACAGTTACAGAGACAATAAAAGTAGAATTGGCGAGTGTGCAGGGTATCCGATACCTGACCGTAGGATGCGCCTCATGTCCACAATCAATTATGCGTTCGCTCCCCAGCCCTCTGCCTCGTCCGGCTCTGTTACCATGGAGGTGCTGCTGCTCAGACGTAACTTCGACGGAGGAGGAAGGAGAAATGGGGGCAGGCCTCTGAGTGGTAGCCCGTCCGCGAGAGCCTCCGCGTCTACTGCACATTCTCAGTCTCTCACCCCGCATTGCTGGATAAAGAAGAACCCGCTTGCAGAAACCCGGAGAGGAGGGATTAATTAGGACGGGGGCCGCCGAATTTGGCTCACAACGCCTGGGAATTGCTCTCAAGCTTGTGACAGTCCCTGAATTGGCCACAGAGCATGAATGCCCTTGCTCATTCCCCCGCTCCACCGAGTAATGCGCTAGTGTTGCAGCGGAATGCCAGACGATTGCAAAAGAATGCGCAAGTGTAGCAGGAGCTCCCGGTTTATTAATCGCCATCGCACAGTTGGCCAGGAGACAAATTATGGAAGACAAGACCAGCATTAATGCCCTCGTTGATATTCCAGCATGCAAACCTCTCTTACATCCCGCGAGGTACTGCGTGTCACACATGGGCTGACCCCTGCCCATGTGACTCCCCATCTGTCCGCCGCTCACCTTAAGCACCCGCATCCGGGAAACTTTAGTCATGTTTATTAAATGTATGAGTAATATTGTATTACATGCAAAGATTGGTAGTCGATTCTCACTTTCCTTAGTGAGTGCTCAGGAATGTTCATAAATGAAACAGAGGTTTTATTGTTCTTAGGTGCACAATTAGTAATTTTGTAGAAAAGGGTGCCGACTGTCACTATTCCAACTAGTAGAACCAATATTTCATAAATGCCACAAGGGCCAACATGTCTCAGGAGACTTGAACCCATGCTACTTGGGACACAAATCATGAACCGTACCACTTCAACTAAGTTCCTTTGACCATAAACAAAAGATATACTAAAAAATTATAATTATTATTATTTAAATAAATATATAAAATAAAAAAAAACAAGTGACATAAGAAAAACTAAAAGGAATTTAAAAAAAATACCAAGCTACAAAAGCAAGAAGAGAAAAGTAATTATTAAAAAAAAGGATTTCTAAAATAAATATCAACCAAGAAAAACAAGAAAATAAATAATTATTAAATAGAGATAGATTTTTTTTTTAAAGAAGAACAAAAAAGGGGCATTGTTTTATGAGGCGATAATTTCGCCTGAATGACCATTTTTTTTTCTTCAAAAATTCTGATCGTGGGCGTGTTTGATTCATTTTTTTGACGGTGGAAATGGATTCAACACCATCAAAACCCCTGGGGCACCCAAAATCCTAAAGCTTGATAGTGGTAACTTGGATTTCCAAAACATTGCGTAGGATTTTATTAAAATCATGCCAAAATTTCCATTGTTTTATGGGAAAAACATCACCTCCTTAGACTACTCTTAAACAAACAATTTTTATTTTTATTTTTATTGAAAAGAAAAATAAAGTTTGTGAGTGTTGGAATGAGGGGAGGGGATGGTGTGTAATTCTTGGAATCAACTTCCCTCTCTTTTATTTCTTGTCGTCATCTTTTATCTACACTCATTGCTCATGCAATCAATGAATTTCACGAGAATCATCCTTCCTTTCTTTTGTCCCTCCCTCATTCCCCCTTTTTTCCACATCCTGTAAATGCATTTTACAGGAATTCCCATCCCTCTCTTTCCCTCTCCCCTCGCTATTTCTTTCCATGCTTTACCCACTCTCTCGCCACCTGTCCTCACCCTGACAACCCCCTTCAAAATGAATGATTTCATTTCCAAGAAATACTTACAGACAAAAACAATAACATTTTATCAATCAGAATTCTCATAGTCATGTTCTTAGGTTCACAATCAATAATTTCGTAGAAAAGAATGCCGACTATCATTATTCCAATTGGTAGAACCAATATTTCATAAATTCCACAAGGGCCAACATGTCTCTGGATACTTGAACCCACGCTACTTCGGACACAAATCGTGAACCATACCACTTGAGCTAAGTTCCTTTGACCATAAAAAAATAACAAACTACAAAAGCAAGAAGAGAAAACTGATTATTAAATAAAAGGAATTTTAAAAGAAATATCAAATGAGAAAAGCAAGAAAATAAAAATTTATTACATAAAGATAGCAAAAAATAATTAAAAAGAATAACAAAAAAGGGGCATTTTTTTATGAGGCGATAATTTCGCTTGAATGACCATTTCTTGTCAGAAATTGGCCATTTTTTTCTTCAAAAAATCTCATTATGAGAGTGTTGAATCATTTTTTTGATGGTGGAAATGGATTGAACACCTTCAAAGTCCCCTGGGGCACCCAAAATACTAAAGCTTGATAGTAGTAACTTGGATTTCCAAAAAATCACGTAGGATTTTATTAAAATCATGCCAAAATTTCCATTGTTTTGTAGGTGAAAACATTGCCTCAGAATAATCTTAAAAAAACAAATATTTTTTTTTTTTGAAAAAAATAGAGTTTGTGAGAGTTGGAGTGAGGGGAGGGGATGGTGTGTAATTCTTGGAGTCATCTTACCTCTTTTTCATTTCTTATCCTCCTCTTTTATTTACACTTCTTGCACATGCAATCAATGACTTTTTCGAGAATCATCCTTCCTTTCTTTCATCCCTCTCTGCTTCCCCCTTTTTTCCACATCCCATCAATGCATTTTACATGAATTCCCATCCCTCTCTTTCCCTCCCCCTCACTAATTATTTCCCTGATTTACCCACTCTCTTGCCACCCATCCTCACCATGACAAACCCCTTCAAAACGAAATCGGATTTCATTTCCAAGAAATGCTTTCAGACAAAAACAATAACATTTTATTGTCTGAATGATTTTCGCTATAATCACTTTCTTAGGGGCCTTGAAAAATCTATTTGAATGGCTTACGCCGAGTTTCGAAAGACCCTCAAAATATGAGACCCTACCTCCTTTCAAGGAATCCAATTCCTAGATTGTATTAAGGAATTTTCAACCCTTTGCATAATTCTATTTTTTTTTGTTGTCATCGCCACTTTGAAGCCAAATAACATGACTCTTTGTCTCCACATTTCTTCTCTTTTCCCAAGATCCTCCTTTCTTTTTCAAGACGGAAAAACATTTGTTTAGAATCATCTGATATATAACCCCCTCCTTCTGAATCTTTAAGAATGTCTAGCTCCTCCTCCACAACATTAAGAGTTAATTTATACCTTTGCTTGGCCCATTGAACAATGGCCTTTTTTTTTATCCTTTTTAGATTATCTACAAATTGGATCGTGCTCGACACCCCTTGATTTGGATTATATGGAGTCTATTTTTCAATTACCAGCTCCCTGTAAGATTCATCTTTTGACCATGAGGGATTAAATTTGGAAGAATTTCTTGATTTATTCTGATCCCCTTTGAGTTCTAAGAAGATAGGGAGATCATCAGATTCACCTCCAATACCTATCCATTGGAAAAACAAAGGAATCCTTTCCATAAGAGATTCAACCATGAGAAAATGGTCAATCCTTCTCGCCACTCTTCTCCCGAGTGTCAATTCCTCTAGGATGGCTGATTTTTTATCAATTCCACATCAAACAACTTGTGGCCCTCCAAAAGATGTCTAGAATACTCAACTTGGGAGTCCACATGCTTATGAGGTCCCAAAATTTCTAAATCTCCCAAAGAGAAATTAAGGTCCCCACTACCACTAGGTAGTCCACTCTCATATAGCATATGTTCATTAACCCACCCTAGAACAAAGGTATATCTTGGCAGGGACCTGTTGTGCTGTACAACAACCCCCCATTTCATAAAATTTTACTTTCAAAACTATAATATGAAATGGGTCCCTTTTAGATTAAATTGGTATCAACTTATCATTCCTCAAAAGGTCCGAAAAGAAACAAAACATTATAAACCTTTCAAGACAATAATATAATCGGTCTTATAATAAAAAATGAATAATTCTTTATTATTGCGATAAAGCGATCGCAAGATCGCATATCGCAATAACAAAGGATGCATAACAAAAGACCCATTGGTTTTCCCCGATGCGACAAGCGCGAATAACTATCGGATATCAGGAAGGTAAGCAATCGTAACAAAAGGCCCCTCTCTTTGCTCCGATGCGATATCGCTATCGGCGATCGGGGAATGTAACGTGCACACAACTAAAAGCCCTCTTCTAAAAGCTCCTGATACGAATTAGCGATATCGCTATCGGCGATCGGGGATTCCGTAATGACACCAATATAACTACTTAAACATTCCTCCGATCCCCGATTGCAATAAAGCTAAGCGCGACTTTCAAAAAGGATTGATAAGGCTTGGGTATATTATGTTAAATTATTATTTAAAGACTTTCTCTTCTCGATAGTGATTCACTTGCGCCCAACCGCCAAAACATCAAAGCCACGCTTAAATGAATTATTCTGCCAATAAATGATATGATGAGCATTTAAATGATTGACAGGTTTAACCGACAAATTAATGGAGCAATTATGCCAAAATCTCTTTAGAGATTGTATCCGCGGCAGTCTTATGTTAATCCTCCATTATTCATTGATTGATATAACTCTTTCATACTTGGTTTGCGCCACCTATTCTCCGCATTACGTTCATTTTATCTCCTGTGCAGAGCTCCTCCAAAGCAACGAATTTAGGCCAAATGGGGAAGAAGTCTAAGAAATTTGGAACAGCTTCAGCTTCCGCAGTAACAGGACAACACACTGCCGATTCGGGACCAAGTAAAAAAGGATTAATCTCAGACACCACATGTATTGGTCTCGGTAATACTACTTGGCAGAGCATATATAATCTGGTTGAGGATGAAGAGCCTCAGGAAACATCAGTACAAGCTACAGCAGACCTGAATCGGAAGTCCGAGGCAACCCTAAAGGATTTGGCCGATTCTTACCTACACCGGATAGCGGCTCGAGAGCAAATTCTTCCATACACAGATGTGGTAAGATGGGCAGTTGAGGAAATTCCAATTACAAACAGAACATTTTGCACTATCGACGGGAGAGTATTCGGTTCATTTTAGCCCAATGATTTGAGACAAATGTACCATTTTCCCGAACCAGAGAAGAGGTATAACAAAGCATTTCTAGAGAAGTTCAGAGATGAAAATGAAATTGAATCAGCACCTATACGGGAATGGAGACAAAACCTAGCGAAACACAAGCATGAGTCCTCGGGTAAGTACTCTGTCGATTCCTTGTGTTCTCCTTATTGTTATGCTGGAGCGATGATGTGTAGGATTTGGGGGTTGCATGATTCCGCAAAATTCTCCATAGAGATGGTACCTTTAATGGAAGCAGCATGCAATAGCGAAATAATGGATTGGGGGAATATATTATCTGATAAGTTAGCAACAACTATTCTTGAGTTCAGAAACAAATCCCGCGTTACTGATAGGTTCATTCCTCCATTTTACTTTAGTGCCTACATCTTAGATACTCTCTGTTTTAACTCCGAATTTCCTGTGCTGGGGTGGAGATGGACTCCACAGGACCCCATGCCCATTCATATCTATCACTAGAAGTTGTGGAAAGTCCATTATAAACACCACCTATATCAAGTTTGCAATGGATTTATGTTACCCATCTACTATGCAATTTTTGACAAACCTGCTCCTAAGATTTCCTCACAAGCAGAGATTGAATTGACAGCCTTAGGAACCTGGTTCGGAGAAGAAAAATTTACATATGTAAGAGTTTTTGGTAGTCATGCCAGGCCTCATGTCCTCCCCTTGTATATACCCGATAAACTATTGGCTCGAGAGATAGCATATCAGCTTACATCCGAAGGAGTTACACAGACTCTAAGGAATAAAAAGAAGCAAGTTTGGCCTCCTTTTCCTCTAAGGTGTGGCGTTTACACTCTGCATGACTACATGCATGCAGAGAAAGAAGCAGAAAAGATAAATACACTGAATCTCGCCACTCTTCCTAACAGACGATTTGATCCAAACAAAGTCGTCTATCATGTACTAGAATAGGCAAAACTCACTAAATTTGAACATAAAGAAGATGAGTTTGATGACCTATTCTCCTCGGCCGAGTCATTATTTCAGGTTCAAGCACTAGCTAAAATGAGATATCACGATGACGGGTTAGTCGAATTTAAAAAACTTAGAGAGCAGAGGTTGCAAACTCTGCCTCTAGATTTGTTAGCCACTACCCCGATGACACAGTCAAGCAAGCCTGAACAACGACTTACCAATGAACCTCCTGCTACATCAGAAATTTTTGAAGAAGTCCAAAGAAGAGAGCAGGAGGAACTCCAGAGGAAAGAACAAGAGGAAGCGCAGAGGAAAGAACAAGAGAAAATATGTGAAGAGGAACAGAAAAGGCAGCAGGAGCAGAGCAACAAAGACGTGAATGTCGATACCCAGATTGACACAAGGTTGCTCTAGGAATGGCAGCAATTCGATTCAATCATAAGTAATATAGAAAGCTCAAGAGAAGCCGATACATGCAAAGCGGCCGATACACAGGATACAACATCAAAAGAGGTTCCAAGCGAAGGAACCAACGGTCTACCCCCTACTACAGACTTAGAAGTAATTCCCAAAGATCCTTCGGATCAAATCATTTTTCAAGTGGAGGATATACCTCCATTGGATGTATTTTACAGCCCAAAGCACAGGGCCGTAGTAAAGCGACAGCGGAAAAGGAGAAGGATTGATCAACCTTCCCTGTTCCCTGAACAAACAGTGACAACCAACGTAGTTTGGAAGGAGGAGTTCGATCCTTCTGATGACCTAACAAAATTGTCCCAATATGCTGGAGCCTATTCGGTGGCCACTATGGACAAGGCATTGGAAGTGAGTAATTTGTTAAAAGAAAAAGACCAGGAAATCGCTTCGTTACAAGCACAGCTATCAGAGGCACAACAGAAAGCAGAACAATTAGAACATCAATTGTCCACGCAACAACAGTTAAATAACCAATTGAACAAGCAGTTGCATGAAGAGAAACAGAAGGTAGATTCAAGTGCGATTCAAAAACAAAAATAACTATCGGAGGCATTAGCAAAATTGAAGACAATGAATGAACAGATGGTAAAGACAAAAGATGAGCAAATTGCTCAATTATTAGGTCAAATAGAGAAGTTCAAGAGTCTTCCGCAGCCTACCGATTTCAGAGCAGAAGCACTACAGATTAATAAGGCACTGGTAACACAAATAAGATTATTGTGTCATAAAATTGCTCAAGTTGAACCCCTGTGTGACATAACAGCATCAATAATCGATAAATCAGACGATGCTAGACAAGACTTTGAGCAGGCCAATGAGACCTTAACAGATTTTCTTACTTGGCAGGACACTAATGAGGGACAGGCAGCAAATTTGCCTAAAATCCTAGAATCCCATAAAGAAATTCTATTTATGGAATGGCAGTCCCAATTGATGAAGGCAGAGAGAGCAGTTTCTAGATGCAAATTATCCACAAGTAATTTGATTGAATTAATTAACAATACTCTCTATTTATCTAATAAAATCTCTCAGTGTACACCAGGTAAATTACTATCGGCCAAAACATTGGAGCAATCATGTTGTCAAGAGCTGGAAAAGAATGGGATATTGATCACAGGTATTAAAAGTTTAACTTGGGACACCTATTGGTTGTTCCTAGTAAAACCATACAGCCAGAGAGCCGCCCTCAAGTGCCTAACAGATGCAATTGGGTGTATCATTCCCGATATACACGATGCCACCTATGCTGCTCAACTCAATTCTCGTCTCAGCCGCCCTCAAGAAGTGGAACCGATGCTAGCGATATGCCAACTCAGGTCGAAAGGCAAACAACCAGAGTGATGAATCATGCTGTCGACTACCAGATTGCTTTGGGGGAGATATTCAAGATCAAGTTGTACCAATTTAGTAGCACTTTAATTCTGTAGTTAGTTAGTTTAATTAAGTATTTATAGACCCTTTCATGTATTTAGAAAGGGTCATAAGTTTTTGTATATGACTTCAACCTGAAGTTGCACTACTGTACTTCAGGTATATATTTTTATAAAGACTGGGCCAATTATTCCAATTTTGATAACGAAGCTTTTATGTGGATGTGCACTACTGCCTTTATTTAAAATTATTTTTGAGTCGGAAGAAGGAATTCGAATTGCGATTGATGTTGGGAATGATTTGCAGCTCATATGGTACTACTATCTATGTCTGAATTCATTCTTTTTATGTGAATTGTTATTTGATCATTCTTGCTATTATTGAATATATGCATGTGTTTTAACAACATTCTTTATACTTTCCACTATTGGATGTTTACAGCGTGCTTTTCTTCTAATCATACATGTATCAGTAATATAAAAAAGATGAGTGTAATAATGTTTTATTAATCACTTTGTTCAACTATTTGAACAAAGCAATTATTATATGAATGAATGTCTATGTTTATTGAATAGAGTCATCTATATGCCTATTGATGAACAAAGATCATCAAACGTTGCACTTAAGAATAGAAGCTTCCCGGGATAGAATAGTCATTTGTATTTTCGCTTTTAGATTAAGTCATCCATTCATTATCACTTATTAGAAAACAAGTCACTCATCCATCCCTTTTTTGTTCAATACTGGGAAACTGGTCCCATTATATCCAGTCGGAGCCACCATCCCAAATGGAAAAGGAGCTGTATTAAGGTCCGGACCGGGTGGTTATCCCCCGATGTTGATGCAACGATTTTCGAGGCATCAACAGGACCATAAACATTTAACACCTTCACCTCCCTTCCCAGTTCAATGGAGTAAATGTTAGCTCCCATAATCATATCTGCCCTCCAAGAACCCATCAATTTAATAGATTTTTGATTAAGACCAATGGCCAAACCCCTCGATCTACCTTTGGCATCTGATGCAAAAACCACTAGCCGATGAAAAGATCTTCCAACACCCCCTAATCATATCCCCTTCTCCCAATGTTTCTTGAAGAAATATGACATCCAATCTAGTAGAAAACACCAAACTTTTCAAGGCCAACTTTTTTGACGGGCTGGCCAGGCCCTTGCAATTGAAAGAGAGAAAAATCTTGATGTAACCTGCTCAAGGGCTTTCCAATCTCTAAGATCCCCAACAACCAAATTTTAATTCCCAGCTACCACATCCTTACTAGCTTTATGTTTTTCCCTAGTCATTTAAGATCTCCCGGGCTTGCGATCCGCGTCCAACCATGGCCAGAGAGAGTTTCCCCAAACCCCAAACACACCCTAGCATGTCACCATTTGCATTCCTAGAGTGAATATTATATGGTGAAGAAGAGCACGAAGGATCTGATAAATAAACTGAGTTAGAAACTTTAGAGTAGGAGAAACAATCAATGGAAGGGGGAAGCAAATAGGAAACCATAGTTACAAATGGGAGGGGAGAGCGAAACTTAGATGCATTTATATCATGTGCAGTTAAACCAGAGTCCATATCAAGATCCTAAAGAATGAATCAAATTATTTACCGAATGCGAGGAAGAAAAATTACCCAGAAGAGAGATTCCTGAAGATGGTGAAGCTATGTCCTGGTTCTTCAAGGGGTCCTCAACTTGCATGTTACCTAGATCCTGGAAGCCATCTACTATCTTTTGTTCTTTCTCCTCACAAATATTCAAGATCTGCTATGAAGAATTTACCTCCGTCTAATACCTCATTTTAGTGCAAGAAACTCGAGGACTGGCTCGACCAAATTTTCTTATGTAGGGAAGAGGGAAGTCCCTTAGAATATGCCCTGTTTTATAAAAACGAATATATCGAAAGGGAAAACCTTCATAATCTGATAGTTGACAGTGTAAAAAGCCTTTGAAGATGATATTCAACTCATCAAGAAATCCCTCTCTTGGATTCAAATTCAAAAGAAAATGGGCCATTGTATTTTTACCATTTTCGAGAAAAGATATATCAACTTCAAGAAATGTACTTAGTTTGTTACCTAGTCTTTTGAAGATGTCCAATGTCCATAGCTGTGGAATAATTCCCAACATCCTCACCCAAACATGTACCATTTCAACCTTTTCCCTGCTAGCATTGAACATGGGGTGTGTTATAACATCATTCAACACTCCTGTAGTTCTGATGCTCTATTATGGCCTTGGGAAACCCTTTCCCATACCTTGATCATTTATAAAAAACAATATTTGAATTCCATACATGACTCTTCCCTTTAAAAATCATATATACACGCGAGTACAATAATACAATACCCGCGTATATTATTTAAAATATGAAAAAATAAAATAATATCCTATTTTTTTGGTGGGGTTTACGAGTTTCACAGAAATCCCATCTATAGGAGCCCGTGACCTAACTGAATCAATTGATTTCTGGTGGTATTTATACACCTCATGGGAAGGATTAATATGGTCAATACGATAGGATATCAACATTATAGTCTTTTCAATCGTTAGATCAAGTCTGATTTTCCTTGTGCCTCCTGCACTCCTAGTCATAGGAAACCCTTGTTTCCTTACATAGATGCTCATCCTTCATTATATGGCATAGTTTTGCACATGCTTGAGAGGTGATCTTTGAGGCTTGGGATGTACAAATCCGAAGGAAGGTTTCATTAGTGCCATGATCGGATCAGGTTGTATCTCTCCACTACTATTTGCTGATATCAATAAAGAAGATCTGTCTAGTTTCCGATATGTTATGATCTCATGTTTTTATGATTCATGTGTAATATTTCATGATTTATATGTTTATGCTTGATGATCTAACATGTTTATTATGCATGAAATTTGAACTACTTGCTATGTATATGCTTCTTTGAATTTTGTTTCAGGTCTACTCGCTTGGGAGGAAGCAGAGGGTTTGGACCCTACGGGATCGACATCGAACGTAGGACCTACGGGTACTCCTCTCAAACCCAAATTTGGTAGTTTGTATAGTTTTCTTGCTTGAATGTATGCTTCTTGTTGATTGTCTACCTTCAATCTGTTGAGGTTGTCAACCCTTACCTTAGGGAATTTTTTCCCGCCAACAGAACTGGCAACTCCGCTGGGGAATACAATCATGTATTTCCTAGAAGGGTTGTTTTTCCCTTGATTTGGGATTTTCTTTATTGTTTCTTGATTTTTCCAGTATTGTTGACTCATTTGCAGTCTGGGAAATGAGTTTGATCTTCTGGATCGTATCTGTGTTTTTATTTTCCCTTGTTTTTCTATATATATGTTTTTTGTTGTTGTACACAAAAGCGTACATACGTGGTTTTTTCCAAAGAAACCAACATATACTCTAGTTTCTTCGAAAATAGTCACATGTATAAATGGGTATGTTATTACATAGTTGTGTATATTTGGAAAAATTTGAATTTTTCAAGCTTTTCCTTCAGTCACGGGTGTAGCCTGGTTTTTTATGCTTCCTTGAAGTCATCTACAATATGGAATGGTCTTATTTCTTGATGGTGTCGGTTTTTTCGAATTTATTGTGTTTGAAGTCTGGGTTTCAGAGCTTCTTTGTGAAGTGTCTGTCTGTTCTATGCATTTGGTACAATGAGTTAGTTCTCCACTTGCTTATAATCCAATATTTTCATTATTTCGCTTTGCATTCTCGAAGTTGACTCATTTGGTTTCTTTTTGATTATTTGAGAAGTGTCTTTGCAATTTTGGTTCAGTGAAGGATTTTGGTTCTCCAAAAATATTTATGTCTTTATGAATCTTTAATGTATCTTTCAGGTCAATTTGTTCAAGTGTTTTGGTCTCTTATTCACTTTAGTCTAATAATCTTGGTGATTGTTTATGGCTTGTGAAATTTGGAGTCTTTTCGTTTGATTTTAGTCCTTAAAAAGAAAAAGGGAAAAAAACATTTGTTTTTTGCCTTTCTTTTCTTTGGTTTTTGGTTTTTTGGTCTTTTTGGATTTTCAACAAGTGTGCAAATATTTGGTTGAGCTTGAAATTTTCTTTGTTTGGGAAATATTTTCTTAGATATTTGTTTCGCCTTGTTTTTTCAGATTTTGGCTTTTTGGCTACCTAGCCTCTTTCTGCACTCAATTTGGTCGAAAATTGGAGAAGTTATGACCTCTCCTAGTTTCTCCACTATTCTCTCTACAATTTGCCTAAAATCCGGCACCAAACCCCCATTTTCGCCCCATTTTCCACTAACGGGCCACCAAATCTGTTGAAATCCAAGTAGATTTGTTGGACAGTTAATTTGGCCACCGATGCCTAAAATGCGGAAATTTAGGGTCATATGGGGGTCCATGTGTCCAAGGGCTAGCCCCCAGCGGCCACATAAGCTGCTGACAATTAATGATAAGGCAGTCACATGGGCAGTTTCCTCCAACGGTCACATAAGCTGCTAGCAGTTAATGATAAGGTGGTCACATGGGTGGTTTCCTCTGGCGGTCAAGCAGTGGCGGTGACTTCAAGCGGTCACATAAAATGTTGGTGGTTATTGCATAAGAAGTGTTCACATGGGGGAGGTTAAGTTCGTGACCACCCCCAAACCATGCAACGTTGTGGTTTAAATATTCGGCGCAATCATAAAGTTTAAGTGACATAGACATGGTGCAATGGTAAACGATTGCATTGTGTGTTGGGAGGTCGTGGGTTTGACCCCTGTTGCCTTCGCTCACACTATAGCAACATTTTGGTGGCCTCCTGGGCTAACACGTGGCAGCCTCCAACTGGCACGTGTCAGCCCGTGGTTGGCCATCATCCAACCAATGAAAAACCACAAAATTTCGACCAGTACAAAGGTGCCACTTGGCACGATATAATTTACAGAGAAATTATTTGACCAAGTCAATGTCCACCTCACCTACCTAGTCAGCATCATGTCATCAGTATCGACTATTGACTGTGCTATCCTTTTTTTTTTTAAATTCAATTGTCTGAGAAAGTGAACAAAACTTGTTTCTGGAGTCATACAGATTTTGTTTCATGTGAAACGAGTTGCGCTAGATTTAGGATGAAGAGAAATACACGGTCGTCTAGGTTCCATGCTAATCCGATAACTTTGAAATTTGAGCTATTTTTTGAGCACCTGATCATTCCTTCCCACTGGAAAACTTTTGGACCCAAAAATATCACTTTTAGTTGTCCAGCAGGTGAGGGTAAAGTTACCTCACCTTTCCACTCTCGATCCATTTATCACTATCTTGGAACTTGTGATCTACATGATGCTTGTTGTGCCTTGCTTTGTAGTTGCCTTTGCCCTTTTCAAGTTGATCTTGCACTGTTTTATGTACCATTCGGAGTTGTTAAATGAAATCTTTGGATTTGTCCATGTTACTATCTGTAGAAACATCCTTCTTACCAATATGATACCACACATTATGATGCAAATGGTAAAAAAATTCCCCTACTTGATTCCTTTGACTCTGTTAGAAGTCGGTCTGGTCATCCCTCCGTCAGAGATCAAAACTCTTTTTGCATTTCATGTTTAGGTGTCTCGCTCGACTCATTTCTTTGCATTTCGCTAGGGGCATGCCATTGTCTGACGGAAGGGTTTGGTGTTCTTGTTTCCCTCATGCTTGTACCTGCCCGGGCTAGTCAAAATTTCTCTATGTTTATCAAAGTTCATTTCAGTCATTCATAGTCATTATTCTATTTTGGTCAAAAAGAGTTATTTTAAGAGTCTAGATCTAGTGGTTGGTCTTCAAACATGTCGAATAATGCCCACAGGCCATGAGGATGGTTTTCAAAGAGGTTCCTAGTTCAAAAGCTCATCATCAAACACATTTGAGGACATTTCTTGTTCAAAACTCTATTTTGAGTAAGAAATTGTCGAATTCATTTTTTGTAATATTTTTCCACCATGGAGTTTTCAAAGCAGGCTCTGGTTTTCCTTTGCCAAACATCAACGCCTATATCCCTGCAAAAAATCAACCAATTTCATCATTTTGAGTCCAGAAAATCAATGAGAAAGCCAAAAGACGGAGTTTCATTAAATGACAAAGTGTCATAGTCAAAAACATTATGAAGGGAGTTTTTTGAAGAAGTAAAACTTTAAATCATCTCTTGTCAAGATATTTCAAAACTATTTATCCCTTTGCAACAAGTGTCTTTCATAATCCAAGGGAGAAATTGTGTTTTGAAAGTGCAAGAGCAAAACAGTGAGTGGAAGAGGCTGATTGTGTGACTTGGAGGCAGTGCGGCGCATATAAAGAGAGCGACGCATTGGGTTTTGAGCGCGACGCATATAGCCTCAAGCCCGAAACTTGCTTGGAATTTCACCAATTCGCCCATACCTTGCATGAATTCGCCAGGTAGGCCCTCATTCTTGCTGTTGCTTTGAATTTGGTGATAAGTGTGAGTGGTTTATGGGTGGTAGCATTTGAAACAAAATCTAAATCCTCCCTTTAAAATACATTCAAAGGAAATTTGCTGTGGGGTCTTGACTTATTGATTGGTCGCCAAGGACTCTCCCCTTTCCCCATTTCCCTTTTGTTTCCTCATTTCCTACCCCCCCCCCCATCAAGCTCATCAATCCAACATTTCATTCAAATCCCAAAACTACTAAACTCCTATTCCCTATCCCTCCACACATTTTTCAACTATAAAACCCCAAAACCCTACCTTATAAAATCCCCAAACCCTCCTACATATCCTTGAACAAAATTTCCCCCATAACCCCTATTCCCATCATATTATTCCCCTTTCTAACACTCCCTTTTTACATTGTTCCCCTTGGTGGCAGATATCACAACAACACTCAGTTTCACTACTATCATCAAAGGATGACAAATTTTTGGGCACAACACAGGTTTTTTCTCCCTCGCTTAGGATTGGGAGCTTCAAATCACAAATGGTTTGCATTTTTGTATTTAGCATGAAAAATCATGCCTGCTAGTGCATGGACAAGAAGTTTGGGTAAGTTTTGAGTCCCCAGGAGGTCAAAAACACCCTAAAAATGACCTCTCTGCCCCTAATTTCACACACAGAAAGCAATCTTGGGAGATCGCGGTTTTGGAGGGGCAAATGGGCACCAAATTCAGAAATTCTACTTGGGTTGGAAAGTAGACAGGCAGGGATTTCTAACAAGCACACTTGGGCTCAATTTGGACTTCAGAAAGTGCCTCAAAATCAGCAGCAAAGTAGCACGACGCATACAGAAATTGGCGCGGTGCACAGAGGTTTTTGGCCCAATTTTTCACCTTCCAGCTCAGAAATTCGGCCAGGGTGACTAGTTTTGCTTTGTGATGTAATTTTTGACTTATCTTGATGTAATTGAGTGAACATGATGTAATTTTGACACTTAGTTACTTGTTCTAGAGGATTCATTCACCAAAGAGTGAAAATTTAATGAATGAATCAGTTTCCTACCTTATAGAGGCAAGTTGTTTTGACTGCCTATATTTTAGTGCTTTGTTTAGAATTTGTTGAAACAGCTCCTAGAAGGATGAGCTCGACCCCTAGAGGAAAGGGAAGAGGTTGTCTTGTCTATATTATGTAATTTCTAAGTCATTTTCAGGGTTGGACTCTTGGGAGAAGCTTGTCACTCTATTGTACATTCACTTCTGCATTTTTGGCTAAGGAAAGACCAGGGTTTTGCAGCACTGTTTGGGATCCATGTGGTTTTATGTTTTGGTTGTGTGCCTCTCTGAGTAATTGTAAGTTTATCTAGTGTTATGTGTATCAATTTCTTGTTTCTTCTTCTGAATTTGAAACAAATGAGTGATTAAGGTGGAATCCATAACTATTATGCTTTGCCTTTGAATTTGTTTAAATTTTCATGTTTTCTTCAGTTTAAGGAGAATCCTTGAGACTCTCTTGCTCTCCTTAGCTCCTCACCTGTTTGATCTACCCATCTCACTTGCTTTAAAGCATCAAAACGATTGCCTTCCTTGCCCCAATCAGACCTCTGCAGAAATTGTGCCTCATCCCCGAGCCCAAAATTACCTTTCCCATTTTTTCATCAAAACCCTCAAAAACTCAAATCAAATCCTTTGCACTTAATACCTAGCCTAAAATCAGTTGCTAAATCAGTCATCTCGAGCCCCATCTCTTGTCTTTTTCTGAGATCGACCCGGAGAGAGCCCTCTCCTGTCCTCGTAGGGCTAGCTACGAGGCTGAGCGTGGTTTGATGTGGACCTAGAACCTTGTCTTTTCATCTTGAGACAAATCTAGGCTCTAATATACTCAATCTTGAATATACATCTTGAAAGTATGTATTTTACTGAACATAACTTTCATGTATTTTGCTGAACATAACTTTCATGTAAAACAAACTTGTCGCTTACACCTTTCTTATACCTTTTGACCAAGTGGACTAGTAGAAGAAAGCCCATCCAATGAAAGTGCCTTTGTCACTGCAACTTAAACACTACACCATTGTAAATTTCTGAATGAAATGAAATGGGCTTACCACATTGCATAAAGCCTACACCCATGGCATAGTCGCATACATCAACCTGAAACTCAAATGACTTTTTAAAGTATAGAAGAGCAAGTATAAAGGTTGAACTAATATTTTGTTTCAAAGCATCAAATGCCTCTTATTGTTTGCCTCTCCAATGGGAGACCTTTTGCACAACTGCCAAAGAATGAAAATTAGCTACAATAGAAGAAAAATTAACAAAATCTTTCTTCCAACATTGGGCTACTTCCAAAAAACCTCTTATCCAAATGACTATCTTGAGCGTTGACCAAAACATAATGACATTAATCTTGGAGAGGTCTAACTTCAGCTCACCTTCTCCAATATCACGGCCTAAGAAGATCAAAGAAGTTTTATCCAACATATACTTTGACATCTTCAAAAACAAATGTTCTTGACATATGACATCAAGTATTTATTTCTCACACATGACATGTTCATAATGAAATTTTATGAAAATGAAAATGTCTTCCAAGTAGACTATCATGTCTAGAAATGGATTCAATACATTTTTCTTCATATGCATGAAAGTAGTAGGAGCATGGCGAAGACCAAAAATCATAACAAGCCATTCAAATAAACCTTGCTTGGTTTTGAATGTCGTCTTCCATATGTCTCCTTCAACAAATCTACTTTGATGAAAACCACTTTTTGAATCCCATTCAATGAAATGCTTACCATTCTTCTTGGGTGCCAAAACAAGAGGTGCACCACATGCTAAAGGAAATGGTCGGATGATCCTTTTTTTCAACTATCCTTGGATTTTCTTTGTTATTTTTGCACTTTCCCTTCTTAACATCCTGCACATGTCAATGTTAGAAAGAAGACGCCTTTGCTGCGATGGTATTTCATGTTGGATTCTCCTCTTGGAAGGAAATCCTTTTGCTTTCTGAAACACCTCATCATCATGGTTAATAAAATCAAGAAAATCAATTTTCAATTTTGAATTTCAACCATCAAACGCTTCATAATCAACATAGACATTGGGTTTGATCATAAGAAGCACTAAATTCTTGCTTGCATCCACTAGTATTTTCATTTGCCCCACATTAACTAATGAAAGGTTTAGTTTCTTGCAATGAGCTCTCACAATATACTCCACTCCATCCTTGAACAAGTGGTACTTGTTTTCATGATGATAGAAGTCTGATTTTCTTTCATAGCGGTAAGGACTACCCAAAACAATTCCTAATATATCAAGCGATATAACATCTAATTCAACTTCGTGAATGAAGTTTGCTGTGATTGAAAATGAAGAATACATTTTCTTGTAACCTGTAAATTTGTGTCCTTGTATATCCAAACCAATGGATATGGTTTGGGATGTAAAATGGTTTCAAGATTAAGTTTCTTGCCTAAGTCATCAAATATCAAATTAGCTTGAGACTCACTATCAAAAGGTGTGTCGATTTTTGTATGTTTTGAGATTACCCTCACATGAAATAATTCAATCCTTGTTTCTTCATTTGGAGTGCTAGTGTGACCATTTGATATACTAGTTCTAGCAATGGATTCTTTTATTTTTATACCCATGGCTATAATTTTACTTTCATCACCCGAATTAGATCCCAAATCCTCTTGAATGACGACACTTGTCTTTTATTTTCCTTTATTGTTGAATTTCTTTGGTTTCATCTTGGGATAAAGCTTCCAACAATTAGCTTCATCATGACCCTCTTTGGAACAATGTTTACATATTGTTTTCTCTCCTTCCCTTTTAATGGATGCATTTTTATTTCCATTGAAACCCTTTTCTTTTTCTTTACCCTTAAATGGCATTTTACTACCTTCTTCTGGAGTATTTTTCCCTCTTGCCTTAAGATGAGTGGTTTGCACACACACATCATATAGATTATTTGAATTAAACATTAAGATAGTATGCCTAAGGTAATTGTGTAAACCCCCTCCTTCAAAAATGTGTCTTGTGATTGCAAATATACACCTAACATTAGAGACCTTTTTTATGAATTCTTGGGTGTAATCTTGCACATTTTGACCTTTAAGTTGTCTAAAGTTCTGCTAATTCATGATGGATTTCTGCATATAAGCTAGAGGGTAGAATTGTCTTTTAATTGCAGCAATGAAATCAGACCAAGAAATTGAGATCTTACTGTGTTTTTTATCTCCTCTTGTGTCTTTCATTCCCACCATACTATTGCTGCACCCTCTATTCTCAAGGAAGCTAACTGAATATTTATGTCATCCTCTTGAAGGTTTTGAATTGTACAATAGACCTCCACTTGACGAATCCAATTATCAAGCTTCTCTGCATTCACTTCACCATTATACATGGGCAGGTCAAATTTAACATAAAGTTTTAGTAAGGGTGATTTACCAGTTCCTTTTGAGGTATGTTAATGAGTATGAGTAAGGCTTGTGTTAGTGGAAGAGGGTGAATATGCCTGTGAAGAAGAATATGAAGAAGATGGTGGAGAGGGTGGAGGTTTACCTCCATTTCCATTACCTCCTCCTCAAGAAAATTCTCCTTTGGTGGCTTTGGAGATTTCACTGTGCAACTTGGTATTCCTCTCTTGAGGACCTTCCCCATCTTTGTCATATCAAAGAAAGCCTTCGTGAAGACCTTCTCATCCTTTGTCATGTTTGTAGGTTCTCCTTCCTGAGACATGATCACTGGAATCTCAATTGCAACTTTAGGATGAATTGGTGTTGGAGATTGTGACAACCTTTCCCTCCTTCCCCTCGACCCAAATTCAAGGCTTCCAACCAACTTTCCTTCTCCTCTTTTGAGTTTTAACCTTGTAAACTTACAAATATTTAAATCCTTCTTGCACAAAGCAAACCTGTTTTGCTGATACCAAAATGATCTGATTAAGAATATTAGTTTTGTTGTGCTAAGATCCTCCTAAGATTAGAAACAAAATTCTATTCATGTGCTTAAGGATTCATGAGTTTATTGTAAGTGAAAATGAGTATTTATGTTAATTTTATGAGAAATTTAACATAAAATAGAAATTGAACAACAACATATAAATGTACAGAACATCACCAAAAACACATCACAACAGGAACATGTTGAAGAAGTTCACCCCTCTTGGGCTACATCTCCTTGGTCAAGCTTCCAATAGCTTGGGCATCTCTATTATGCTCAAATGTGTAAAAATATGTGTTTACAATGCTCAAATTCTTCTGAAACCTCCTCCAATGAGTCCAGAATATCCAAAAAAGGCTACCTAGCCTATTTCTGCACCCAATTTGGTTGAAAACTGGAGAAGTTATGACCTCTCCTAGTTTCTCCACTATTCGTTCTACAATCTGCCCAAAATCCAGCACCAAAACCCCATTTTCGCCCCATTTTACGCTAATGGGCCACCAAATTCGCTGAAATCCAAGTGGAGTTTTCAGATAGTTAATTTGGCCGCCGAGGCCTAAAATGTGTAAATTTAGGGCAATATGGGGGGCCATGCGCCAAGGGCCTAGCCCCCAGCCGTCAGGGGAAACCACCCACGTGACTGCCTTATCGTTAATCGCCAACACCTTATGTGATCGTCGAAGGGAGGGGGCCAGCACCGGGGGCTAACCCCTGGGCGCATGGCCCCCCATATGACCCTAAATTTCCGCATTTTAGGCCTCGACGAATAAATTAACTATTTGACAAATCCGCCTAGATTTCAGCGACCAAATTAATTGTCCAAAAAATTCACCCAGATTTCAACGGATTTGGTGGCCCGTTAGCAGAAAATGGGGGTTCGGTGCTAGATTTTGGGTAAATTGTAGAGCGAATAGTGGAGAAACTAGGAGAGGTCATAACTTCTCCAGTTTTCGACCAAATTGGGTGCAAAAAGAGGCTAGGTGGCCATTTTTAGACATTCTGGACTCATTGGAGTAGGTTTTAGAAGCATTTGAGCATTGTAAACACATATTTTTACATATTTGAGCATAATAGAGATGCCCAAGCCATTGGAAGTTGGACCAAGGAGACGTATCCCATAAGGGGTGAACTCCTTCATCAGTCTATGATATGAGTGCTATGGTGTATTCATTCTTTCAAGTGATGTAGTTTCCTGATAACGAAAGTTGTTACACTAGACAATCCCTCTTGCGGACAAGAACGATCTCCCTAGATCCTAAATGGAAACTAGAAACAATCATGACAATTGAACTAACTGTTTCCTTAAGTTGTACTTGTTCGAATTATAAGCAATATAGCTAATGGATGAGCCTCTTACCTATTTCACAAAATGCGTGATGAAGATCCCTTGTTGTGACTTGATGCAGTTATTCAATGCTTGATAAGACCTGCAAACATATACCATAAAAGGATCAAAAGCACATGTGATATAATAATCCAAACAACTTAGCCTAATGATCAAGGAAATTAGGGATTGATTTTTCCTTGATAAACATTATAAATAATTGTAAACCATTCATCATTCACATAAGACAAAATCAATGGGAGAAAGTGTCCATTTGTATTAATCAGAAAATATGAGGAGCCTTACAACCTTCACCTTGATGTTGTGAGGTCCCTCCCAAATGCTTTCAATCTCCTCCTTAGATGATAATCTTTCCAATCTCAAACCAACAACATAAGTTTGTTTTCTCTCAATTCTGACCTTTGCATTCCCTCTACCCTCTAGTCATTTTATAGGCCAAGAGGAGGTAGTTTCAGATCCATAAGAGAAGGATGAGACGCCTTCACTGAGGGATTAGGTTACCATGAGAAAAGGGATGGATATGCATCTTCTGAGGGTTATAGTTCGAATAGTCATCATCTAGAAGCTTTCAGTTGGGAAATATTCGACCAACTATGTTTCTAGAATGTACTTTTTGTTTTTACTGTCTAGAATTGACCTGCGCGGGTTTATAGTGGAAGACCAAGCACATATCTACACTGTTCTCAGAGTCAATTTCAGCGCATGCACGGGAAACTCTAGAGAAAACAACGCATGTGAAACTTAACAAGGTGTGAAAACTATTTTTCTCAAAAATTTCATCTACTTCAACATATTTTGGGCTGTTGGACTTATGAGGGAGCTGGTTCAAACATGTTCATGGATGGTAAAAATATCCATAAACTGATCAAGTGTCATGGTGGAAAATTGACATGTAACAGATTTCCCCCTAAAGTACGAGACCTGTAAAAACAAGTTTAAAATATTGAAGTGCTTTATCATTCCAAGAATTGAATAGAGGTAATGGTCGGAAACCTGCAGGGAACATTCAAGGAACACAATGAAAATATATATAAAAAAAATCTTTGAGGTAGGCATTTCCATACTCAGAGTAAAGTGAACTCAATGAATAAGCATGGAAAAACTAAGATCATATAGATGGTAGAAACAACATGGACTCAACCATCTGTATACATAATCATGAATATAAAATTTCCTCGCAACTTGGATTGATGAAACTAGATCCAAGGTCTTGATCTCCATCTCTCAATCCACAATACGATTCTAACCATGCGAGTGAATGTCTCGAAGTTGAACATGGAAGAAACCACTTGATTACCGGTCAATTATGTGAACTGTTAACAAGCGCAAGGGAAACCACCAATAATGACAATGGTTCTCAAGGTACTCCCAGTACAATCTATGAAGTGTGAATAAGTGATATGAAGTCGAACACTCATAGAATCATTCGATCGAAGGCCAATGATCAAAACTGTCATCGAAAGTGAGAAACCTGCCATTAAGGCATGCATGCTTCAAGGTACTGAAGGTTTCTAAATCAAATTCCTAGATAATGAGTTGAAGTCGATAAGAAGAGATTCGTCATAGGAAAGCCTACGACATGAAACATGATATCAAGTTTTGAAAATAGTTTGCAAGGACCGACTCAAGGATGGCCGACATGAATGAAGGCATATAATTTGCAAAGGAATTGAACTGAGATTGGACTTCTCTTGAACACATAACAACACGACAATGAATTGGCAGTATTTGACTTAACGATAATACCCAAAAACATGAATAATTTCAATGAGGTTTGATTAATTGTAAGACAAATGTATTTCCTAACTCAGACATGAATGTGATAGATTGCTATGTTCAAGGGTGACATGCTACCTTTTAAAACTGATAATGTAAAATGGACACTTTCCCCAATTTCTCCCCGCCATTACTAGCAAGTACCTCTTTACTTTTTACAAGCTTGAGGAGGATAGCATATACCTGGACTGTAAGCTCATCCTTCAGATGAGTCCATCGAATGAGTCCTATACTGTTTAATTTTTATGAGTCCAATAAAGGGGTACCTCGATGTTGTTTTATTTTAAAAGTTTGAAAAAGACATAAAAAGGAAACTCATTAAGTTATTTTACTGTAAAATTTTAACGAGCCCGGAAAAAGTAAAGCTCGATGTTTTTCATTTTTAGAGAGTCGGAAGAAAAACATAAGTAGACTCCATCAGGTTGTTTTTCGTTAGTTTAGTCTCTCAGGTCTAAAAACGGATTAAATAATACAAGAGACAACTCTATTGACCATGTCTAGTCAACATATACCTTTTTCAGTAAACAGTCCTAGCTCAGTCCGTAAAAGGGGTAAACTTATACTGAGTGGACGATTGTTCATTTACTTTTACGAGTTCGAACAAGAAAGTACTAGACAATCTTTTCATTTTGAAAGAGTCTGAAAAGGGCTTAAAATAGGACTCCATGTTTTTCGCTTTTCGTAATTTTTTAAGAGCATGAAAAGTGATAAAAGTTTACTAAAATGTCAAAAAATGATTCATCTTGAATCTGTAAACGATCCTGCACATTTAAACTCAATAACTCGTCATAACTACTCAAAAAGGGGTATTTTCCCTCTCAAAAAGGTTCAAAACATAAAAAAAATAATTTTTAAGCTAAAAAAAACCTATGAAAGTGGGAAAAAGTAATTTATTTTTACCATTTGCATTTTCCCTAGTTTAGAGCAGAGGGGTTTTTATCGTCAAACTACAAGGACTGATTCCTAGCCAACCAGTTGACGAAATTGGGCACCATTTCTTCCAGGTAAAATATCTCTCCATAAAAATGTGCCCTCGGTCCTGCGCGGGTTTCTTTCAATTGGGCCCGTGTAGGCCGATAAAATTTTCCACACAGAAAATCTTGGACTGCATGGAATTTTGTGGGAAAAATATGCTTAGCTGTGCCTTGTCCATAAAAGGGCGACTGTGCAAGCGCCAGGGGCTAATTTTTAGACAAGTTTTTAGCCATAAAAATGTGAAATGAGTTTAAAAAAAAGTTTCTAATTGCTTTAAAATGTTCATTTCAGGTCATTTGATTGCTCGAATATGGAGTGGAGGGAAAGAGAGCATGAAGCTAACGATTTGGAAGCTTTGACAGATTCGACCACCATGCAGGCTCTCAGGACATGTGGCCTCTTAAATACTGGCTTATTTCTGGTATGAAAGCTCAGGTAGATTTGTTGACTTGTTGGTAAGGACCTGGAATGTCCAGGAACAATGTTTTGTGATCGCTGATTATCGCCTTACCATTGAAGCTGATGATATATATTTCCTGACTGGGTTGTCTCATCGGGGAGCCGATCTTTCACTATTCGGATTAGAGACGGGGGAAGATACTACTGATGGATACCTACGACGCTCTTGCAGGGGTGCACCACCCAAGGATGGACGAATTGACATTAAATCCATAAAAAATTTACCCTTGAGGATCATTGCTTTCACTGTTTGCAAACTTTGTGGCAATACTGCCATTCATCTAGCCACACAGGCATAGATGCAGATGACCGTGGAATGCTAGGAATCCATGGTATAAAACTGGTGCGAGGTGGTGGTGGTGAACATGAAGGGCCAGTTGACTAGGTGCAAGAATGGAAAACTGAAGAATTTCGGTTATGGTGCCATTATTGTTGCTTTTTCCCTAGAGAGGGTTCTTATTCTCTGGCCACAACAGATTTTGGTAGATGAGGGGGGTTCGAGGGATCCACACATGATGAGGTGGGTTGCACTAATGGCATTCCATGGAGGTGATGGTCCCATAGTGAGGTATACGAAATTTTTTTTGGACTGGTTGGGCTAGTAGATTGTTCTGATCAAGGACTTTCCGTATGCCGAGATGGATTACAGAGGTGATCCTAATATACCACTTCTAGCCGGAACTCAGTGGGGTGATCTAGGTAAGAATTTCTCATTTGATATATTTTCAAAATTTCAAAATTTTATGTGTTTTTTGTCTTCAAAGACTAATTATCCGAAATGCATGTGCAGATGTGGGTCCAACCTGACCAGCCAGGCTGAGACGATACGATAAACGAGGTGAGAAGCCTATAGTAGCTGTGGCACCGAACCCAGAGGCAAAGGATATCCTGACAGAGTTGGAGCATAACCTTGAGAGGTTGACTTCCAACATCCCAGAGACTGGGACCGATGACATTCCATGTGCCTATCAGAGACATGTAGTTGGGGTTCCAGGGCCTCTCAGACATTTGTTGCGTCGAATTTCTCGTGATATCGTTTGTTATCATGAGCATCATCATGCCTAGTTGTTCTAGTTTCTAGGACCATTTTTTACTTTTTGGTGTCAACATATTCAGAAAATAAAAGACCACGGGCATTGTGTCCTCAGATGACATATTTTGTAGACACACCCAAACTCTATTTTAATGAAAAATCTACTACTTTTTACCTATGTTTATCTTGATCAATGTATGAATGAATATTGTTTTTAATTTACATATGTTGCAAATGTCTATTTAACACATGATTTGCCAATGCATCTGTTAATGTGTTTAAATATCTCAGAATGTGTTGATATTTGATGTAATCAAATTGCCTTTCCAAGAGACGGACTCGTAAAAATACTCTTAACATGGTTGGACTCCTTATTGTATAGACACCATTTAAATGTAATACCATGAACTACGAATGTAACCTAACGATCAAATGTTGGCTAACAAATGTGATGGAATCAACTAATGGCTCAATGACTGCATTATATTCCATTATGTTGTTCGTTGTTTGACCGAGACATATTCCATGAATAGAGACTAGCTCATCATTGGGTGAATAAATAACCTAGGTTGTGGAAGATAAATTCCGAGTACTACGACTAGCGCCATTAGCAAAGCCAATGTAAGTCTAACAGAATGTTGACATTTGAAAACCAAGTGTAAAAATGAGATAAGCAGGAGAAGTAGTAGAAAATGTGAAAACACTAATTATCACACATACCTAAAAAATGGTAAATAACGTACAAACCTTCACCAAAATTTTATGCAAAATATTTCTTTAGGTAAATACCATTTCCAGGGTTTCCCAAAGGAACACCATTGTAATCAACTAGCTCATAGGCACCTTTAGCTAATACACATTTTATGATGTAAGGCCCATGCCACATGGGCTCGAATTTCCCTGCACCTAACTTGTCATGACCTTGATCATAAACCAAGACTAGGTCAACTTCTGAATATGTACGAGGATAAACGTTTTGATCATATTGGGCTTTGACACGTTTCTGATGAGCTTCACTAGCCAATACGACATTACAACAGTTTTCATCTAAATTAGCTAAATGTATAAACCGTTCTTCGTCCACAGAGGTAGCAGGTAATAATTCGATAGCTAGTTTGAGGGATGGTACTTCATATTCAATAGGTAATACTACTTCAAAACCATAAACAAGTTGGAAAGGAGTAAATCCGATCGATGTTTTTACAGTAGTACGGTAAGCCCACAATGCTAAAATGAGCATAAAATGCCACTTTCCTTTATGCATACCAACTATTCGTTTAATCATATTGGTTAAAACTTTATTGACAGCTTTGACTTGACCATTAGCTTGTGGATAATACAGAGTAGAGATATCATGGCGAAGGCCGATTTGTGCAGATAGTTCGACCATCATAAAGTTATGAAAATGACTACCATGGTCTGTAACAATAGCTTGTGGGACACCAAACCGAGCAATCACATGATTGAAAATGAAAATGGCTGCAGTTTCACCCTCATCTCTATATGTAGGCATTGCCTCAACCCATTTTGTAAAGTAATCAACTGCAAGGATAGTGTATCCATGCTCCCCGTCCGAGTGAGGGTTACATGTGACGAAGTTGATGCCCCATTTGGCAAAAGCACCGATAACAATGATAGGGTGAGGAGGAGCTCGAGGTGCTTGCATTTTGCAATCATAGATTTTGAAATTATGGCATTTGCGAATTGTAGTGATGCAATATTTAAACATTGATGGCTAAAAATAGTAGCATGCAATATATTTTGGGCAGTGGCATACCCAGACATATGACTGCCACATGCTCTAGGGTGGTAGTCATTAAAAGTTTTTTCGTCTTCATGAAAATTTAAACAACATCGGAATACAGAATCGATACCACAATGGTAAAGAGTGTCGCTAATAATATTGTATTGCTGGGATTGGGTATCGAATTCGCTGACGATCAGTTTTGGATAACTTGGGCCTAAACTTTTGTGTTTAGAGATATACGACGATGTCTCCATACCACAAATCTAATGCACTAATAAGAAAGAGAGATTCGTCAGCAAAAGAATCTCCTTCTATAGTTTCTATATCAGTATGGGAAAAGTCGCATAATAGTTCAACGAAAATCAAGGATTTCTTTGATTTGGACTTTTCAAATTCCAAATCAAACTCTTGTAAATTAACTATCCATTTCGAGTATTTCCCCCTAGTAATTTTTTCATAAGAATGTACATCATAAGGTTGAAATCTGAAATGACAGTCATTTTTCGGAGAAGTATATAGTGACATAATCATTGAACAACTTTCACAACTGCCAAGGCTAGTTTCTCCACATGTGTGTATTTAATCTCAGTTTTAGTGAGACTCTTACTCAAATAATAAATCACATGCTCATTGCTAAAATCATCCTCTTGGACTAACACCATGCTAATGGTGGCACCAGATGCAGCTAACTACATAAAGTAGTCTCGATGATAATCGGGTGGATGCAGTAACAACACATTGGTCATTGCATGCTGTAATGCATCAAAATATTTATCAGCAAGCTGATCCTAGAAAAATGGAATGCCCTTTTTCAACATTCGAGTAAAACCCTGGGTTAGTTCAAAATAATTGTGGATGAATCTACGCAAAACATTTGCCTTCCTTGCAAACTTTGGAGTTGAGTAAGGCTAGAAGGAGCAGGAAAATTAAAAATTGCCTCCCCCTTTAGGGGGTCGACATGAATTCCTTCTTTCAAAATGATGAAACCTAGAAGCCGACTTGATTGTACGCAAAAAACACATTTGTGCGGATTCAAGCAGATATTGTAGTGCCTGCACCTAATGAAAATTGCTTTTAAGTGCAGTGGGTGATCTTTCCATTTCATGGAATGAGCCGGTAGGTCATCTAAATAAGGCTGAACAATATGCTTGATATCGTGGAACGCATAAGATATTGCTCACTGAAAAGTCGTGCCAACATGTTTTAGGCCAAATGGGAGTTTGTGATAAGAAAAAGTTCCCCATGGGCACATAAATGTGGTTTTATATTGATCGACACAGAGAATGTTTATCTGATTATAGCTAGAAAATCAATCCATAAAGGAAAAAATTTCATTCCCGGCACAATCATCGAAAATTTGGTCGATATACAGAGTTGGATAATTTTCCTTGGGACAAGCTTTATTGATATATCGGTAATCAACACATACTCGAATAGTTACTTCCTTTTAATTAACGGGCACAATATTGATACCCAATTGGTTAAAGGAACAGGGTGGATGAATCTTTCTTTCAACAATTTTGCAACCTTAGTTTTGGTGGTGACAACTTTTCGCGGGTGTATAGGACATAATCATTGTTTAACTGGCTTAGGATCCGGATAAGTTTTTATTTCATGTACAACAATTCTAGGGTCGATTCCTGGCATCTCTTCGTAGGAACAGGCAAAAATGTCGTGGAATTCTTGAAATAGGTCTTTGTAAGTTGAAATCTCTTCTAATATGAATATTTTCAGTTATTCCGGGTTTCACTAAGATATCTATAGGTATCATTGCCGATATGTTCCCTAAATTCTATTCAGAACTGGAAGAAAGGGTAAATATTGGAAATTGAGGGTCACTAAGGGTCTCAGATGAAAACATAGATGAGAAATTATTCCCAATTTTGTCAAAGGATGGCAAGAAAGTTGAAAAATGATGAGTATCGTTCCATGGCATTTCATCCAAGGTCATAAATTCCATAATCCCTTCATCAATTAAAAAATATGTGTTAAAAGGATTAGGCATAGAGATTTGTTCCAACTGTGACAAATGAGAATATTCGTCAATAATCGTATTCATTCGATCATTATCAGATGTTGATGGGTTGGAAAAAGATTGAATTTCCTCATAGTCTAACTCAAAAGGGCTACGAGGCATTTCATCGCCATATAAGATCATTTCTGATTCTGAAGGTATCTTCCATAGATCTCTTGATTCGAAAGTACTTGATGTAATCATGTTAATCTGTGCTTCATTATGAAGGAAAATGGGTGGAGGGAACGTGAAAGTTCCCATCAAGGATGAGTCTTTGAGAACGCCAACACCAAATTCCTCATATGGAGTGGTTGATTTTCCAACAAAGGGGATACTACAAGTGGAATTAGGGTCTGAGGTATAGTAGGAAAATTGGTCTACTTTCACAATTCTTCCTTTGTGAAGAAACATAATCATCCTAAAATATGACGAGACTACTACTGCCATGGCATAAGTCCATCTTCGACCAAGCAAAAGGTTATATTCAAGTTGAGCATCAACAACCTCAATGTCTATTGCAACCAATTTTCCCTCTAATTCAATTGGAAAATCATTTAGAAGTCCATATGGATGAAAACCTCTTCCATCGAAGGCTTTCAAAGTCGTGGGAGATTAATTGGTTGTTGGAGAACCCAAGGATTTCCATTAGGAAATGGACATAATACATGTTGACGCTTGTTTCTCAATCACTCTTCGAAAAAATCGTCAAGTGTTGACATGAACCGGTATCTGAAAATTCGGTTGGTGCGGGAGATGCGGGATATGATTTTCGAGATAAAAAAAATCAAATGGGAGTCTTGAGGATCTACTGCTCCTATGGTTGATAGTAATAATTTCCTCTTTGATGGGAAATTTTGCATCACTTGAAGGGAAAACATGGTCGAAGGTGACATAGCCAGATCTTTGGTGATGTTATAGCTTTGGGTAACCCTCACATGAGGATTAAAAGATGACTTATGAAGCATACCCTTAGGAGGCGGACGAATTATCATATCAGGGTTTGGTTTTTCAATATGTAACAGTTCAAATGAAGGAGGAGTAGATGTGAAAGTTTGACCAAGTGAGATAGATTCATCTCCATCTTCAACAAGACTCTTTGACGTGTAATCTTTGGATCTCGTTGCTACCATAACTCTGGAAGACATCATCATGATATCTGCAGATGAGGAGGATTGGTCATAAGAAACCATTTTATTGTCTTGTGGAGGAAAAGGATCCTTCAAAACAATGGGTGTGGGTGAACTTTTGATGAATTTGGAAAATTCAGCCCGATGTGGGCATTCCTTAGTGTAATGACCTTCATCAAAAATTAAACAAGGATACCAAGGTTTTCTCTTTTCATCAGATGATTCATTCTTGTTTGATTTCTCCTTAGAATGATTGTCTTGTTTAGTTTTTCATTTTCCCTTTTTATTATTTCCGGATTGCTTACCCTTGCCAATAGATGACTCTACAACGTTAATTTCTGAAGTAATTTCGGGAGAAGGATCTTTGTCAGGTGAATCAAATAGAGATGAAACTTGAAATTTCTTAGAATTTTTCTTTTTGTTCTTATATTTCTGGCTCACAAAACCAATCATGACACATGTGGCATGTGATCCTGGAAGAGGTGGATTATTTGGGGTAGACTAGGGTAAATATGGGATCTTTTCATACAAAGTACTAGACTGAGTATAAACAATATCAAGGTATTGAGCACGAGAAATTACCTGCTCTTCAGTTACAACACCCCCTTTGGCCACATCTTCAATTATTACTGGTAAAAGAGATTTTATGAACCATTCAACCAAAATTTGGTCTGGAATGTAAACTTTAACTAAGCGATGTCTTCGTCTCCATTCGTGAATGTGATCTAAGATATGGGTTGACGTTGACTGCTTCAAAGAATTTAAAATTTCAGTTTCATTATCGTACTGAATGGGCAATTGAAAATGGGTCAAAAAGGCTGTAGCAAGGGCGTTAAATGTGTTGAAGGAAGTGCATGAAAATTCTACATACCATTTGGCTACCAAACTAGTTAAGGTTCGTTGAAAAAGTCGTAATCTAATAGAATTATCGTTTAATGAGTTGGATGTGCACCAAAGATGATAGGTCATAACATGGTTGGATGGATTTTCACTTGACTTACCTTCGAACTTAGGAATATCACTGGGAAACTTTGTAGGAATAACTGGCCAAAATGGTAAATAAAGAAGTGGATCATTAGTTAACTGAGAAAGGTCCGGAAAATCAAAAGTTGCAATGAAGGGAAATTGGCGAATAGGGTCCTGCGATGGATATTGATAAACCTGAAGGACAAGTCCTATACCGGGAGGAGGATATCCAGGATATCTTGGGATAGCCTGAGCAGTTGGAATTTGCATACCCCTTGGGTATTTAGGATGAGCCATACCGTATTGAGGTTGAATAGTTGAAATGTATGACCTGGGAATGTTTGGTTCTGAAAGGGGAGACTCTAACCCATTTGACCTTGAATGAATTTTCCTTGAAAGGGTTGACTTTGTAAGGGTCGACCTTGGATAAATTGAGTTTGAAAAGGTGGACCCTGAAAATACTGACTCTGGGGTAAACCTTGGAAAGGTAGCCCTTGAAATGATACTTGCATATATGCGATGTTAGGATGTACTATTTGAAGTGCTGACAAAATCGTAGGAATAGATTGAACACCAGATGCCTGATGTAAAGAACGAACAAGGGGTTGCATAGTAACCTGTCATGTAAGCAGGACAATTACTTGCGATACTCCTAGAATGGGAGTTTGAGGTGAACACGAACCAGGGTTCTGAACAGTCGTTGGCATGGTAGACTGCACCAAGGTTTGATGAGTACTTGGGATAGGTTTCCGAAGTGGTTGCTGGGCAGGTGTCGATGGGTTAGCCTGGATGGTTGGTTGGACTTGAAAATGCATTTGTTGCATAAGTTATCCAAGAGGTTGGCCAGGTTGATACAAAGGGACTTGAGAGGCAACGAGAATTGAATGTTGAGAAGGTTTCCAGATTGTATTCAATCTAGGGTAAGGCATTCCAACGATGGGTTGAGGCATAATAGGTTTACCAAAACTGGTTTGTGGCATTTGAGCATAATTAAAGTAATTTCTGGTGGGGGGTTGCCCCCCAGTTGTGGGGTAAGGTCCACCAAAAGGTTGTCCTATGGGAAAAATATTTGACAATTCCCCCCTAGGCGGATAATAACCACTTGTTAGGTTAGCTTGTGGGTTACCAACATAACCAGAAATCATATTAATATATTTTTCAGATGTCAAACCTTCATTGGTAGGGTTAATTACACCAGTTGACATGTTTGAAGATGAGTTCGAGGAAGAAGCTCCTGAATAAGCTCCTACGAGAGAGTGATATCCAGGTGGTAAGAAACCACTATACAATGTTGACTTTGGAGAAGTAAAAAACATGGAAGTATATCACGTGGTACTTATAGGAATCATTGTAGACCAGTCAAAACCTGGTATGGTAGAGTAAGGATTCATGTATCGTGGAATCCTAAGTCCTAGAAAGTTCAAGGGTATAAAATACCAAGGGTCAAGGTGAAGAGATCGAAACAAAAGTTCTAAGATATCTATAGGTTCAATGGTATAAACTATAGGTTCTTCCTCTTCGTCCGAAACAAGTTCTTCAATGGAAATGAGACCAGGAGGGAGACTGTCAGTAATAATGAGTTTCACACACGGTGAAAGTGGAGGATCCGAAATATGTGCTGTAGCAGATGTATGAATTTCAGGTTCGGAAATATCAGACTCAAGTTCGTCAATATCTGGTTCAGAAATGGGGTTTGTATCCGAAAATTCTCTAGTATCTGATTCAGTTTAAACAAGTTCAGTAATTTGTAAATCAATTACTGTTAAGTGTGATGTTAAATTCTGAGTTTTATTAAACTCAATTTCGATTACTTCAAAGCCTAAAATAGTAGATTTTATTGGTTGATTAACTTCAATTCCTCTTACATCAGAATCTATAATAGTAGAAGTTTCAGTTTCTGTTGTAGTTCCAGTTTCAGATAATTTAGATTTTTCTACTTTAATCTTTTCTGACTGACTCGGTGTATACTCAAGGGGATCCCCGAGTATCCTACGTGATTGTCTTGGTACTTCCATCACAATGAAATTTTTTCAATTGATCAATTACACAATATCTAAATTACAGGTAAAGTCTCTAAAAAGTAAAAAACAACACAGAAAGTGACACACACTAAAATTCTAGGAGTTCAAACCATAAAAACTTACTCCTCATAGGGATCAATAACTAATAGTTGGTGATGAAATCCAACATCGTAGATATCAAGTTGAAAAGTTTTATAGAAATGAGTATTTGGAACCAGTTACCCTGACAACCTACTTAATGAAACAGTCTGGTGCAAGTAACTCTGCTATAAACCATCTCGAACAAACATTACCTCTAAAAATTCCAAGTGATTCTAGCCAATGTCTGTTCCAGGTACAACAAGATCTTCCCTTTGCCATCACCTTAGGTAGAGCCCTAGTATTATAGTCACTAAGTTTACCAAATACAACAATTTTACCTGGGGGGACAGTCGTAGATTGGATGTACACGCAAGGGAAGAGTAACAAGCTCAATCCCCTTGAAGTCTCCTCCACATGATCAATTGGAGGTTTACTTTCAAGTGACCCCAAGTACCTTTCAGTACCATTGTAATACATGCAAATCACTATATCTAGGCCAATGAAGTGGGTATAATCACTTCACCAGATTCGACACGACCTCGTGCTTAACTCATGTATAAGAAGAGCTTCCCAGAGCAAAATGAAAATAATTGGATTTTCTCTCCCTAACTCAATATTCTATTATTCGTTTATAGCTTTGGAAAGTTTACTTCCTTCCCTATTCCAAAGCCCTACACTTAAGCTACTATAGGTGAGAAGAGCCCTAAAAAATGTAAAATTCTAGGTGAATTTTAATTAACGCTGTATTATTAAGCTTTTATTTATTCAATGGGTGATGAAGGTGAAACTTATGATGTTGTGACATGACTCGAAATATTAATGCACTCTACAATGGAATAGCAACTTTCAAATTCGATGAAATTATATTTAGAGAAAAGAAAGAGTTTCTTTGATTTTTTTGAGAAATCAAATGCAAAAACTCACAACTTTTCCAATTTTCTAACGCAACCAATTTCATTGTTATGTAATGAAAATGCAGTCAACAAACTAATTTCTAGATTTCCCTAATCATCAAATAAGCCAAAATACTTTTTTTCTCTAATCACTCAAAACTGTCAAGCACACAAAAATCAATCAAGAGAATTGGAGAAAAGACATATTCTCCTATGAATGCTTTGATTTAATGATAATAACAGTGAAATCGGAAGAAATTTTCCAAGATGAAAGAAACAATTTCTTTTATCAAGCAAAAATAACTACAATTCTTTCACAAAAGCACAAGGTCTTAAGAAACCCTAATTTTCAATTTAAAATAATTTTGACCCAAAATAAGCAACAATTAAGGATTAACCAATGTATTTGAAAAAACAAAATAAGAATATCATAATTAGAAGGACACTCTATCTTGTTTTGATCAATCAACAAATCAACCAGGCAAAACCCTAAGGGATTTTTTCAAAAATACCTAATTATCAAAGATCATCAACAAAATAATTAACTAAGTTAAGAAGAGACACAACAATGTCCAAACAAAGATAGTGCATCTTTCAGAAAAACAAAATCAAGCTTGGGTTGAAGCCAAAACAAATTTTTCAAAAATTTTCAATGCCTGCGTGGGTATTTAGTAGAAAACATAGCGCATGTGCTCTGATGCTACAGAAAAAAAGGCGCATAGATGCGCTCTGTGAACAAACAGAAACAACGCAGGGAGGAAAACCTAAGAAAAAACAAAAATTCAAAGAACCAACCACTCAGATCTAAAATACCATTAATTTATGAAGACCGAGGTCTAGATAAATCGGAAAAATCAGAAAGCCAAGCTAAGGAAAAAGACGAGAACAAAGACGTTCCCTAGTATGGTCACCAGTTTGTTACACCAGACAATCCCTCTTGTGGACAAGAGTGATCTCCCTAGATCCTAACTAGAAACTAGAAACAATCATGATAATTGAACTGTCTCTTTCCCTAAGTTGAACTTGTTCGAATTATAAGCAATATAGTTAATGGATGAGCCTCTTACCTATTTCATGAAATGCTTGATGAAGATCCCTTGTTGTGACTTGATGCAGTTCTTCAATGCTTGATAAGACCTGCAAACATAGATGATAAAAGGATAAAAACACATGTGATATAATATTCCAAACAACTTAGCCTAATGATCAAGGAAATTAGGGATTGAATTTGCCTTAATAAACATTATAAATAATTGTAAACCATTCATCATTCACATAAAACAAAATCAATGGGAGAAAGTGTTCATTTATATTAATCAGAAATAAGGGGAGCCTTACAATCTTTGCCTTGATGCCATGAGGTCCCTCCCAAATGCCTTCAATCTCCTCCTTATATGACAAGCTTTCCAATCTCAAACCAACAACATAAGTTTGTTTCCTCTCAATTCTAACCTCCCCAATCCCTCTACCCTCTAGTCATTTTATAGGTCAAGAGGAGGAAGTTTCAGATCCATAAGAGGAGGATGAGACTCCTTCATTGAGGTATTAGGTTACCACGAGAAAAGGGACGGGGATGCATCTTCTGAGGGTTATGGTTCAAATAGTCATCGTCTGGAAGCTTTCAGTTAGGAAATATTTGACCAAATATGTTTCTAGAATGTACTTTTTAATTTTACTTTCTAGAATTCACCTACGTGGGTTTATAGTGGAAGACAGAGCACATATCTGCGCTGTTCTCAGAGTGAATTTCAGTGCATGTGCGGGAAAATCTAGAGAAAATGGCGCAGGGGAAACTTAACAAGGTGTGAAAATTATTTTTCTCAAATTTCTCATGTACTTCAACATATTTTAGGTTGTTGGACTTCTGAGGAGTTGGTTCAGACATGTTCACAGATGATAAAAATATCCATAAACTGATCCAGTGTCATGGTGAAAAATTGACATGTAACAAAAGTATTGTCACTATTGATAAGCTTGCATATCATAATCACCTTCCTAATTCGAATTTAGTTTAGAATACCCCTTGGTATGTTCCAATTGTTCATATAGACTCTGCCCCGCCATGGGTAAACTATGTGGCACTGTATCTTCAATGCTCAATTATTTTTGAGAAGGATCCTTTGAACTATTATTTTCCTTCTTGGGACTTGGTCCTGACAATTGATCGAATGATTTCTCCTATGGGGGCATGGGACCCTTTAATTCCATCTCCGTTTAGTTCTCATGAATTCTTGGAAGTTGAGTTGCCTTTGCAGGAGGAATTTTTTGAAGCCATGAGTTTCAACTACCAAAGGAGTCCTTGGCCTGAGTCCCACAAGGGGTTTGCCCCGAAGAACTATTATGTGTAAACCGTAAGGCTGCGTAGTTCCCTGTACCATATTGTATATATAAGATACATAATTTCAACTTTTGTGTTCTATAACACAAGATTTTATCCAAAGTTTATATATGGGGTGTATTAACTCCTTGCCTAATTTTCCTATTTATGTATACAGAACTTTGAAGACTTCTCCTTTGGGATTTTTTATGGTTGATCCTTTCCAGCAAGTTTTGGTTCTTGAAACTGGCATATAGGTTAGGTTCTTCACTTGTATTATGCATTTATCAGTTTCCTTTTCTGATTTGTCCCTAGGATCAACCCCACAAATATGTGACACTAAACCTTCTTGTTGCTTAGAAGTGTCATAAGTTGTGCCGTAGGAGCCTACCTTATCATGGGCTCCCTAGATAGTACCTTGTTGTCACTTGTCACCCATGATGAACATTTTTTCTTAGGCTTGGGATTCCTCTTTAGTCCCGCCATGACTTTCCGATGAAGCGTCATTCCTCTTCTTCTTTGCTATCATTCTGGATTTATACCCTAGAGGCTCCCATGTGTTAAGTTGTATTGTTGCATTGCATATTGACTACTTGTACCCTTTTGGCCTTAAGATGGATTCACTTGGATTCATGTATAAGCCACTTTTTACCATGACCTTTCTGCAAGTTCAAACCATGCATTCATTAGCCTCTATGACTTGACACCTTTTATCCGTGGAAAGAACATTCCTTTGAGTGTTGATGACCAATATTCGCCACCTTGCATTGATCATAGGAATGTTCCAGTCCTAGGAACTAGTGAATATGCCCTTAACACTCATTCTTTCCACTGTAGTATAGGAATTAATTTATTCCTTTTTAGGCTTTAAATATGATTTTATTTTTTATTTTTATTTTTTTTATATATTCCAAAAAGAGTGGGAACAAGACATGTACTTTTGTATTTGATCAAAGCAAGAGTCAGTTGTGTCACGCTTGAACAAAGCACTCAAAATGATTCTTTCCTCCATTGGGATGGGACTTTGTTTGAATTAAGGAGAACCGTAACCTTGTTCTTGAGTCAGTCCTTCGGTTGGTTATCTCTTCCAATCATATGGACGGTTTGTTGAAGCCTCCTGCATTGATAACTTATATAAAGTTATTTTATGCTGCCATAGAGTCACATTTGGGTCGTGATTTTTTTCAAGGGAATTCAACTTGTGTCAACCATTCTGCGGTGTCCCTTGACTCATTTTCAGTCGGCCATACCCGGACTGTCAACTTATCTTCAATATCACATAAATTATTTGGTCCTTTTCTTGTGTTGGTTAAGAAGGTCTCCTTTGACTTCTTGCTAGCAGGTCTGATCTTATCATTTCTGACAAATTGCTCTGAGAGTAGGCCTAGAGTTGTACCCTAGCCCTATTTACATAATTGATTACTGACCTTGTGCTCAACATTGATTAGTATCATGGGTATTTGATTGAGTGGTTTCCCTTATGTTCGATGTTAACTTACATGATCACACTTTGGGATTCATGCAATACCTTGGTTTCCATTTGACCCTATTGGTGGATTCCTTGCTTCTGTGTCAGCTCTCATTATTGGCTGGTTCAAAGGGTTTCTACCGTGCACTAGCCACATCTTGTGTAAGTCAGAAACGTACTTCAGAATGATTACTTCATCTCTTTTCTTCTGAGTTCTTCCAAATTATTGGTCCGCGGGTTACACTCGCGCTAGTTGATGTGGGATGCCTTAATGGCTTCCTTCCAGCATATATTTTCCCATCGAATCCAACTCATTGCTCTGGGAGCAAGATCTAGAGTCCTTTTTCCAATACCTTAGGGTTTGCAGTCATTAATGGCAGACTCCTTTGCTATTGAAAATGAGAATACATCAATGTCTCCCGATTGATATATTCTCTTAAGTGTTCAACTTCAACACATTTATTCACACTTGTTAGATTGTACTAGGGTACCTTGAATCTCGTCATCATTATCAGTGAGTTGTCTCATGTTTGTCAATGGTATACATCAATGACCAGTAATCAAACGATTTCTCATGTGGTCGAATTTAGCTCATTTATTCCCATACTGTAGAAATGTACCATCTATAGTCGGTGAAGATGTCGGGTTGTGTCAAAATATTGGTTCACTTGTAAGCTCCTTCAATTTTATGTCAGTGTTACTAGAAACCCTTATATGTTGTAGTTCACAACAACAACATCTTGTATGTTGACATCCGATTTTATACAGTACCACTATTCCACCTATATGACTCGGTACTATTATGAGGATCAGGTATGCAACATCAGTGATCACACATTATTCGAGCATCATTGATTAGATTTTATTCTATATGTGATATTAAGACATATCTCTGTTGTGTTCCTTTGTGGCTATAATCAGATGATCCCCTATGTATTCTTTAGCCTTTTATGTACACTTATGTATACATGTTGGATCCGCTCTATACTTGATCAACATACATGCTTTACTATCTCTGAGCATGGGTATGCCCCCCTCAGACATGAGTCTTCTTTCCGACTCCTTCCATAGGTATTTAGTGGGATAGAATTTGGTGATCTCCTCTTTGGTCCTCAAATGATCTCTCTTTATACTTAATACATTTCGACCATCATGTACCCCTTCTGAACTCATATATTAGGGGGCATCTGTTATAACATCATTCAACACTTCTGTAGTTTTGATGCTATGGTATGGCCCTAAGAAGAATTTTCCCATAAATAATTGATCATTTATTATAAAATAATATTTTGAATTCCATATGCAACTCTTCCCTTTAAAAATCACATACACACGCGAGTACCATAATACATAACTCGTGTATATTATTTAAAATATGAAAAAATAAAATAATATCCTATTTTTTGGGCGGAGTTTACGGGTTTCACTGAATGCCCACCTACAGGAGCTCATGGCCTAACTAAATCTATTTATTTCTAGTGGTATTTATACACCTCATGGGAAGGCCTAAGATGATCAAAGAGATAGGATATCAATAATATAGTATTTTCGGTCCCCAGATCAAGTATAATTTTCCCTGTGCCTCTTGCACTCCCAGTCATAGGAAACCCTTGTTTCCTTTCATAGATGCTCATTATTCATTATATGACATCCTTTTTCACATGCTTGAGATGTGATCTTTGAGGCTTGGGCTGGACGGATTTGGAGGAAGATTTTGTTGGTGCCGTAGTCAGATCAGGTTGTATCTATCCACTACTCTTTACTGATATCAATAAAGAAGCTCTGTTTAGTTTCTGATATATTATGATCTCATATTTTTATGATGCATGTGTAATATGTCATGATTTATATTTTTATGTTTGATGATCTAACATTTTTATTATGCACGCACTTTAAACTACTTTCTATGTATATGATTCTTTGAATTGTGTTGCAAGTCTGCTCGCTTGGGAGGAAGTAGAGGGTTTGGACCCTACCAGATCAACATCGAACATAGGACCTACATGTACTCCTCTCAAAACCAACTTTGGTAGTTTGTATAGTTTGCTTGCTTGAACATATGATTGTTGTTGACTCTCTGCCTTTGATATGTTGAGGTTGTCAACCCTTATCTTAGGGAACTTTTTCCTACCAACAGGGTGCCCTTGTTACAAAACTATTGGGTGGAGTCCATACTCTAGTTTTCACTGAGTACCCAACTTGTTGAATCTCTTGAAAAAAAATAAAACATGAACCATCCATGTGTGAGGATACTCACCTTTGGAACTTTGCCCACGACTCCACTTCACTCTTTTTCTGCCCATTTTTATAGTAGATATTGAAAAAAAATCATGGCTCTAGTTCTTCCTACCACCACCCTTTCAAGCGTGGCCATAACTTCGTTCAACAAAAAATCCTCTCCAAAAACCAAGTTCTTATCTAGCCCTTTAAATTTGGATGCCTTGCATTTTTTTTTTTTTTTTTCCTTTTGTGCTTGGACTAAGTAGATCCTCTGTATAAGTTGGCTCCCCTAGGGTTTTTTCTACTTCACATGGAGGATCTAAACTATTCTCTCCATTCTCGAGCACTTCTTGTTGACTAGGGTTAGCGCCCTCTTCAAACTTATTGAAAATGAAGGGAGAGGCATAACCAGACACTGAAGGGGGAACTTGAACTTTGGATAACACCCTTGAATATTCTCTACAAACTTATTGAAAATGAAGGGAGAGGCATAACCAGACACTGAAGGGAGAACTTGAACTTTGGATAACACCCTTGAATATTCTCTACTTATTTTTTCATTAGAAAGCATATTTGAAACAAAAAGGGAAGGGTTTTCTACCTATGCTTCGAGGGTGCATGAAAAAGGGTTCAACAACGCTATGAGATAGAAGGTCCAGAAACTATGCAAATGAGAAGGGTCCAAAATTTTCCAGGCCTTCATTAACCATAGCCCCACTCCGTTATAGGTTCTGAAACGCCTCCATTTGTATCATTGTCTGAGCCTTCCCTTCCTCAACCCCTAAGGGAAACTCATTCCCCTCCTCCTATCTATCCTTGCTCTGAGGCCGCCGCATCGTCAAGACACCTTCATCTAACACGCCATCTGTATGCCAGAAAGATGATTCACTTGTTTGAGGTGCCCAATTCAAGAATATTTGATGTAGGTCACTGAGGTATTCCAATTAATTGACCACGTCATCCATATGGTTGTTACGTGCATTTGACTCAGACCCCATAACCACTTTCAGACCTGCTTACCGTAACCCTCGCTTCAAACTTCAAATGATAGGAATTGTCGTAAACCATAGTGCCCTTCGAGAAGCTGAAATGCCATTTTTCCTCCCTCTAGTGACTGACATAGTGTTAATTTTTTTAGTTTCATTCCTTATTTTTTAATGTTTAGTTTTTAAATACATATTTTAAAGTTTTTACCCTCTTTTACATTTTTTAGGCTTATTTATTTATTATAATTATACTTTTTTTGGAAAGTTTTTGTTTTGTGTGTGTTCTTTTATAAATTCTATTTATTTATTTGTTAGGCTATGTTAGTCTTGAGATTACTATCACGCCTAATTTTTGTTTTGAGTAGCCATGAGGTGGGGGCATCTAGGCCATGAAGACCCCCCGGGGAATGCAAGTGACCTGGGCCACACCAACCCTTAACATGGTTAGATTTTTTCCCACAAAGTTTTGAACTGATGACCTTTACACCACTAAGTGCCTTAATAGAACACCTTGTCACTGTTTTCTCTACTCCCTGTGCGGTTTTTTATATTAATTTTTTGATATTTGTTTTTATACTGTTTTTTTAACATATTTGTAAATTATTGTTTTGTTTATTTATTTATTTTTTAAATACAAGTTTCTCAAATTTATTATTATTTTTTGTTTTTTGAATGTGTTATACACACACACACACATACACATATATCATATTTGACAAAATTTCATTTTCTTCTTATTTTTAGCTTCTATCATAAAAATGAGTTATGTATTGTCTTTTATATATTGGTCCAACATTAGCCTCAAGGGTTAGCTCAATTGGTCGACTCCTCGTTTTCAAGAACCTTTGCTATTTGGAGGTCACAAGTTTAATTCTCTCAATGCCTTCGGGGATAGGCTTTGTGTTTGAGTCAGGTGAAAGTGATTCCTTCAGGTGGATTTTCCTGGAACAATGTTCCATGGACGTAACGAGTCACTAATCGCTAATGAATGTGCACCACATAGTTAAATTTCCCCTCATCATAAATAATTGTAATTACTCAAAGACTGAGAGTAGGGACATAAATTCAAATTTGCTTGAGGAATTGGAAAAATTAAATACATCAGCCATGGGTTGATTGAGGAGATTAAATGAGTTTACTGGGCATTAAAGTTAACTACAGAGATAAGGACCAGCCTAGATGTCCTTTAGCTAAAACAATAAGCAAGAAGAGGACAAAAGAGTTAAGGAAAACATGAGCGACATCATCTAGGAGTGGATTGCATGGAGCCTTCGGAAATATGGGTGATTTTTTCTATGGGGGGCATGAAAATAGGAGGGATTTGATCATTCTCTCATGCTCTGATTTTTAGATTCTCTCACTCTCTTGGGTATGAGTAGTGGAAGAGATCAATGAAAGAGCACTGTGAAAATTCCTCCAGGGTCCAGAGGTGTCGTAGAGAACAACATATGAACTAAACTTGGGAAAGCACACTAGCAAAAGAATCCTTTGGGAGAGGCTTACTCGTGAGATAATATAAATAGAAGAGGCTTTCACGAGGGCTGAATAATCCATCGGAATATTTGGATTGAAGTATTAGGGAAAATCTCCCAAGTGCTGGTGAGGCTGATGAACCACTAGGAGTTTCGTTGTGGGTTGAAGCATTGGTGTTTGTCTCACTAATGAACCACCTGGAGGGGTGATTTCTTCGACCTATCAGTATCTTATCCTCTAATGAGACTTCCATGGTGTGGGCTCCCTTCTCCTGACAGTGAGCTGATAATTCTCTGTTGTATGATATCTTGACATGGATGTTGATCCTTGTTCTAAGTCTAGAAGATTGAGTGGAACCTGCATAGTTGGTGGATGAAGGTGTTGTGACCTTGTAACATCTTGTTCAGGTTAAAACACTATTTGGTTTCCCTTCCAAAATAACCCCACCTCAAGCATTGGAATCTAGCTCAGGGGTGGCAATTGCAAGTAAGTCTTGGTTGCAACTGTCTATGGTTGGGTGGAGAGTGATAGTCCCACTCTCAATTTCCAGTTATTTTGCCACATAAGATAAGTATCTTTGTGATCTTATCATGCTTAAGTGATTTGTACATGCTATTTGCATTAGATGAATGTTTATACATTGATGATATGGAATGTGATTTCTTGTGTGGATGTGGGATGTTGAACTCCCTGTCCCAATCTGAGATGAATGATTGAGAATTCCTGCATATGCTTATGATAATAAAACCTCAGTGATATGATAGCCTTGAAGAAATAGTTGTTGATATGTGGTTTTCATTGATGTCAAGCCAAGTAGCACCAGAAGATTCCCTACCTTTGTTGATTAATATGACATGGGAAATCATTATTTTTCGAGTCTAGATCATCTTTATTGGATGCTCCTCATTAATTAGATTATGGTGATATATGGCACACCACAATAAAATTCATGGTTTAAGAGTTATTATTGTTTGAAGATGAATCCCCCAAATTGTGGGCATAAGCACCAAAGGGTGATGATGTGCGTGCATCTCTTTGGCCAAGACACAGATTCAAGCTATAAGGATCCTCTCCAAAGATTACAATAATCCTATTCATGGTAAATATTTATTATTTGAAGGTTTTCAAATTTATTTTAAAAATCGAAATTTCGAAAGGGGTTTTGGGTTCCAAATTTGAATTGAATTTATTTATGGTGAAAATACTAAAATCCTCCAATGAATCACCTATTGGAATCCCCTCTCAAATTTAAAAGATAAACTATTTAAAGGCCTCAATTATCCCTCCTCAACCAAGAATATTGAACGAACATTTTTGTGATCAAGCTCTGAAATCATAGTCAACCCTATGGAGAAAAGGCAAATTAGACGAGAGGCTTGTTTTTGTTCTTGTTTTGGCTTTGTTTAAGGGATTCATTTGGCTTCTTTTGGCATATCACTTTTCAAGACTCGACCCTCTCTAGGGTATCAAAGTATTAAATACAAAGATTATCTCCATAACAGATCAACGAGGTTTCTCTTTGATTATTAAACAATGTAAACTCTAGTTGCAAGCTGAATAACATTATTTGAAGTATAAAGCTTTGTGGAAACCCGTATTGGGACATATATTTCTTGTTCTAAAGTTCTATTTGAGATATCTCAATAGTTTAAGGCCTACGACTTCCATTATAATCACTTTCAGGCCTATATTCTAAGTGTAGGGCTTACTCTATGTGGTTTGAGAAGGTTCTAAGGCTATATGAAAAATCAACTTAGTTACACTCTTAAACAATTAATGCTTATACTGGATATTTTGATTCTGAATGCATATGTTTGATAAAGAACACAGATTATATGAATATGATCTTTTATTTTGGGTGATAAGGACAAAGGTGTATTGTATTCTTGTGATGTGTTACCTCTGCAATCATTTGGGATATCTGAATGAATGGTAGTCAGGGTTTCAATACAAAGAATTAAATGTGTCCATATCAATGAAATCATTTCAGTAAGAAAGAAGAGAATAGGTCTAGGATTTATTTCACAAGAAAATTTATCACCCTCTGCATCAAAGGTATTGCTTCAAAATATCTCAAAGGGTACATCTGTTCATTGGCATTATTTTGTTACAACAACTTGGCAAAAAGAGTTACTAGCCCAGTAAGGGTTTTGTCACTATTGCAATAGGGTTTTTGGAGTAAGGTTTTGAAGGCTGATTGTAAGGATTCTATTATTGGGATGACATTGTTATTTATTGTAAGTGGGTCATTGTCCCTAGTATAGGAGCTCACAAAATTTGCAGAAGTTTACTCATTGTAAGTGGGTCATTGTCCTTGGTACAAGAGCCCACAATAATTTCCAATTTCGTTATCATTTTCTTAGAGTGGTTGGGTGGTGCTAGGCAGGTGGTTGAAGTCAACTTCAGGTTGGATCTTGAAAAAACTTCAACTTGGTAGGGTGGTTCTAGGGAAAGTTGGAGCTTGTTAGGGTGTGGAAGCATCCTTTCAACATTAGCTGATAAAACCGGGGAATTGGAGCATCCTTCTAGTTGGAGCTAGAGAATTAAATGATTTTCTAGAGTACTAGGGAGTTAAGGATTCCCTTTCTAGTTGGAACTAAATCATTTTATGTACTCACAAGATTATTAGAAAATCTTTCTATGGCTTTTCTCCCGGAAAGATTTCCACCTAAAAAATATAATGTCTAGTGTCTATTATTGTTTATGCTTTGAATTGATGCTGAATATTAATTATTGATATGAAAAGGCTAATTAGTTACTAATTTATAAGAAATATTGATTCAGCTCCCTCTCAGTATTTCCAACAATTGGTATCAGAGCAAGGTTCCTTCACTAACAATTTAACAACTAGAATGAGATCATGGAGTGGAATAAGTTGGGAATTTCAGTACTTAATGGGAAAAACTATGCATTTTGGACTGGAAAGATGAAGGCATATATTCAAGCACAAGGCTTTGAGGTCTGGAATGTTTTGCTGACCGAATACAAGGATACTTTGACTCATCCTTCGAATGACGATGACCGAAGTCTTTACTAAAGAATTGGTAAAGCTAAAAATTCCTCATGAATGGTGTGTTATATTTTGTACATGTCAAAGTGATGCACTACAAATCAATGAAAGAAATTTGGGATAGGATTCAAAATATATATGAATGAGACAAGGAGGTAAAGGAGGCCAAGGTATATACCCATAGAGGTCAAATTGAGCAACTAAAAATGAAATAAAAGGAAAACATTGCAACTTACTTCCTCCGTGTTGATGAAATAGTAAATGTTATAAAAACATTGGGAGAACCAATATATAACAAGGTAGTTGTTTGAAAGGCACTAAGATCACTTCCAAAGAGGTTTTATGCTAAAGTCTATGTGCTAAAAGAAATACATGATTTAGAAAAGCTTAGCATGGACCAATTACATGGAATACTTACAACGTATGAAATGAGAAAAGAACAAGAGAGTCCATCTAACTGAGAAGCAACATTCACGAAATTCAAGAAGATTGGGAAAAAAATAGGAATCAAGATCAAGATCCATTTACTACGAAGAATAAGAATACTTAGATGATGAAATTGCTAACTTTGTGAGAAAGTTGAAAAGAGGAACATGTAAGTTCAAAGGTAAAATTTTAGTAGTATGTTTCAATTATGGTGAGATTGGTCACTTTGCAGCTAAATGTCCTCATAAGAAATCTGGTAATGAAGATGAAGCACCCAGGAAAGGGAAGAAGGGTCAAAGAAGATTCAACAAGCAAGGTAAAAGGAAAGGCTTTAAGAATTTTTTTTTCTCTAAAGAAGACAACTCCTCATCTAAAGAAGAAAGTGACAGTGACAAAGAAAATGACACAGGAAGGGTGTTATTCATGGCTAGGGAAAAAAGGAGGGAATCTCCTGAAGAATAAGAAGGAGGTGAAGAAGATATGAATGAGATCAAATTTCAAAACGAGATGGTCAGAGTTATAATTTTTTTTAAGGTTTAAAGAGGAAACACAAAATCTCTGGAAGCCGAATTAAAAGAAGTAAAATGACATGCTAGAAGCCTCAACAAGAAGAACATAGAATTGAATGAAACTGTTATAATCCTTAAAGTATAGTTGGAAGAAGCTATAAAAATTGAAGAATCACTCATAAAAGAATTGGAAGAAAGAAACAAGGCAAGGGAAGATCTAGAAGCAGAGATAGTCTCTCTACAAAAGGAAGCACACAAAAGAAATGTTCAACAAAAATTTGCAAACACCTCTAGAGATTTCGATGAGCTAATGAACTGTAAAATGGCACGCTGTGACAAGACAATATTGGGCTATAGGAAAACACTCATAAAAGGCTAGACCTTCACCACAACAAGAAAAGGGGATAGATAAAAATCTTATGCAAAACTTACTAGAGGATCTATCGAGAAGGAAAGAGGTTTCCCAACATAACAAGAGGTTCAAGATTAGCAAGAATGATCTTGGAGAATAGTTCCACGAAGAAGGTTCCCCCCTCTCAGATATCAAAACATATTTCTTGATGTTTGTTATTCTTGTAGAAATTTGGACATAAAGTTGTAAACTACTAGGCCTATGATAGAAACACAGTCAATTTTAGAAGGTCATTCACGATTAAATATCCCAGAAATTACCAAGAGGATTAGAAGAAAAAATATAAAAAGTTTGGATATTTAAGCAATTTAGTAGAATGCCATAACTGTAAGAACTTTGTACATTTGGCTAAAGATTGCAGGCTAACTGCTACCACAAGGGAATTAGAACAAAATCTAATGCTCCTCCAAAAGTCTAGAAAAGGAAAACAGAGAGTTGCGCACTTGCCCTAAACTCTTAAAGCAAGAATAATGTGTGGTATGTTGACAATGGATACTCAACACGTATGAATGGCGATAGAAACAAATTCATATCTCCGAAAGAAGGAAATGATGGAACAATATCCTTTAGAAATGATGGATCTGCAAACGTTATAGGAACATGCATAGTTAAGCCTGGCGACAAGGATGATACAACAAAAGATTTGTTTCTCATTGAAAATATGAATCATAGTCTGCTAAGTGTAAGTAAGATGTGTGATTAGGGACACACATTGCTCTTTGACTTAAAGAAATGTGAAATAATGAGAGAAAAATGTGGCAAGATGGTGCAACTAGGACTTCAAACAACATATACACTTTGGACAAGATTGTTAACAAATGTTGTTTCTTGGAAAAATAAGATGAAAGTTGGCTCTAGAATAGACAGATGGGACACATAAAATATAAAAATATTATCAGAATCAATAAAATGAGGTTGTTAGAGAAATGAAGGGATGGAAAGTGTATAAGATTTGAATTCAAGACTAAGGAACATTCCACTTCAAAACTAGTGGAATTTGTACACACCGATATATGTGGACTGATGAAGAATAAAGGATTAGATGGTGAACACTAATTCATGCCAATGATCGACAATTATACCAGGATGACAAAAATTATATTTTTGAATAAAAATGCTGAAGTTTTTGAATGTTTTAGAATCTTCAAGGAAATGGTTGAAACTGAAATTGATTTGAAGATCAAATGTTTCAGATCAGATAACAGTGAAGAATTCCCATCCAAATAATTTCGGCACTCCTATGATGAACATGGAATAAAGAGACAGTTCTCAACAACTATAACACCACAAAAAAAAAGTCATCAAAAGGAAAAATAGAACAATATAAGAAATGGCGAGAACAATGCTGAATGATTCAAAATTGGACAACAAATTTTGGGTTTATGCAGTTTATACAACAATGCACATTTTGAACAGAGAATTTCTTAGAAGCAATTGTGATAAGACTTCGTATGAACTATGGAGGGGAAGACTGAAAAATGCCCAACATTTTTGAGGTGTTTGGAAGCAAATGCTACATTAAAAGGGAAGACCAAAAGACGAGAAAATTTGACTCTCGTGTAGATAAAGGCATTTTTTTGGGTTACTCACGCAAAAATAAAGCATATAGATGTGATAATTAGATACTCAACCATATATTTGAAAGAATCAATGTAACATTTGATGAAGCTCGTGGACCAAATATTGAACAAGGAAGCTCATATTCATATGACCATAAACATAAGAGACAAAACTAGAAAAATCTAAAGAGGAATCCCGAGAGCAAGTGCAATCAAATTAGGAAACAACAACCAACCATGAAGAGACAAGAAATGAACAACAAACACCTTATAAGACTCCCAAGAAATGAAATCAAAAGAACCATCCTTCATACTAGATCATCGAGGACATTAATGAAGGAATATGAAGCATAAGAAATCAACAACTATGCATGCCAGAATAAGCCCATCTTGATCTCTTAGCCACATATGAACCTAGAAATTTTGAAGAAGATAGTCACGATGAAAGTTGGGTTGGAGATATGAATGAAGAATTGGATCAAATTGAAAATAATGATGCGTGGGAATTGGGTCCATGACCAAAGGATAAAATGTCATTGGTACAAAATGGGCCTTTATAGACAAGTTGAATGAGGATGGATAGGTCACTAGAAACAAAGCAAGATTATTCTGCAAAGGGTATGCACATGTTGAAGGAATATATTTCAAATAAAATTTTTCTTCCATTGCCAAAATGGAAGCCATCAGGATGTTCTTGGCCTATGCACATTCAGGAAGATCAAAGTGTATCAAATGGATGTAAAATCATCCTTTTTGAATGAATAATTGGAAGAAGTGGCATATATAGAAAAAATTGAAGGATTTATGATTACTGACAAGAAATATTATGTTTTATGGTTGAAGAAGGCATCATATGGTCTCAAACAAGCTCTTATAGCTTTGTATGCCCATCTTGAAAGGTAATTGCTGAAACATGGGTTCAAGAGAGGAAATGCATATAACAACCTTTATGTAAAGATTGAACACGATAACTTAACCATCATTGGAGTATATGTGGATGACATTATTTGGCAACGATTGATCCAGGAAATTTTCACGAGTGTTTTCAAACAAAAATCCCCATTATACAAGACCCTTTATTGGCACTTACATTTGCTTGTGAAATCATGATAAATTCATATTCTTAAACAACTTCAACCAACCATCAAAATGAAACAAGGAATAATAATCATGAGAAACCATAAACACATGAGATGATAACGAAGTTCACCCAGTGTGGGCTATGTCTTCGAGCTTGGTGTGAAGAGTGGGGAGATCGATTCATTAGTTGTTGCAAGAAGATGATGACTGCATGATGCAATCTTTATCAATACAAGGATGAATCACCTTAACTAGAGTGGCTTGTCTCTCGACGAGACGTTCTCCTACAAAGAACTCTCACTTATAAGAGGTTCTCTTTCATCATGACAAGGAATAATCTCACATAAAGTGGCATAAAACGATCCTCTCATAATGTGGCATACATGGATCTCATAATGAAATCATCATCTCAACAAAAATCAAATGAACACATGGCAACAATTCACCTTATACCTCCAAGTCTAGGGATGGCCTGAAAATTAGCTACTCAAATGAAGAAATAGCATGTGACATCACGTTCCTTTCGAAAAACCATGATATATGACTGTAAAATCAACCCATTTCTGCCCCAGTCAAATTTGGGCTCCCGAGGAATCTCAAAGATTTCTTAAAGATTCTCTTCTACGGGTTGACTGAAATCTAGCTTCTCAGATCAAGAAACTGATCATGCCATTGCATTCCTTGTCAAAAATCGAGTTAGATGAGTATCAAGTTGGCTTGGTTATGAAATCGTCAATTTTGGGCCTCCATGGAATATTTTGAATTCCATGCAAATTCCTGTGACTTGGTTCCACCTTCATGCTTCTGCCCTCAACATTTTTCTTCTGGAAAATTCATTGCTCAGATCAGAAAACCAATCACACCATCAAACTCCTGGCAAAATGTGGTTAATCTAAGTACAAACTTGGGATATTTCTGTCACTGGAAAAATATGGCCCCAAGGGAATCTAAAGATTCCTCACAACATCTAAAAATACTCCCTAAGAATATTCCTGCAAAATATTCCTTTATCTCAAAATTTGTGCCATCAAAGTTTTGCCCTGGTCATGGGCGTCAAGGTTATACGCCATTGGTTCTGTTTCCTCTCTGCGCTGAGTTCCACACACCTCTTCTGTCGGCACACATATGATATTGGTTTTTATATTAATGGTTGGGTGGATTAAACAATGAAAAGGCCCGTGGGACATTGGTTGGGCGCCTAAACTTGGAGGGAAAAGGTCCCAGTGTCAAGCTCGCCTACCTCCCCCATATAACATTACATTTGGCACGGTTTATTTTTTGGTGTTGGTCGTTGTGTGAATATGGGGACGCTTATTGGATGGGCCAGCTAGCTTGGTCGGGTGGGTTCAATCCCTGCCAACCCCTCGTTTAATATTTGGTAGGTCATTTGGGTGGTGGGTCTGCCAATGGCGACTTGCCCCCACTTTAACATATATATTTGATATACCTTGACCAGGGTGGCGGGGTTGGTGCCCCACCACCCTTTTAATGTATATATATATATATATCAACTGATTCAAAGTCGTCGACCGGATTTTTAGGGTCAACATGTTATGCTCTTAACCTACAAGACGATACTAGAATACCAAATATGCGAAGAAATATACCCAGAACATAGAAAAATGAGAAATAACAACAAGTATTTTATTATTCAGAAAGCAATGTTCACTTGCATCTTCGAGGGGGCAACCTACAATAGCGCTGAGCTCAATGACAAAATAAGACACAATGCTCCTCAAGGGGAGTCTCTATCCTTTATATATGATTCATACATGCAATACCATGGTTCTTATTAATACCATCTATCTAATACCATGGCCCATTTGCAACTAACTGTGGTCCCTTCATTAAATGCGAGTTAACCACTTACAATTATTAATATGGGCTTTATTGACTCTTTACTTAACTATAACTATGACTCGATCCTATTACAATAAATAAGGGGGTTAGGGTTGGACCCTAACATGCCCTCCCCCATAAGAATAGCCTTGTCCTCAAGGCTGAAGCTGCGGAAACTGCTGAAGGATAGTGGCTGGTTCCCAGGTTGCATCTTCCGGAGAGGTGTCTTTCCACTTGACGAGGACTTCCTTGATCGTGCGGCCACGCAGGTGCCATTCTCGTGTGTCAAGAACCTGTTCATGTTGGAGCTAGATTGACCCTTCTTCATCCACTTCAGGTAGACTGGTTTGAATTCTGCAATTGTTCCCAATCACTTTCTTGAGGCATGAAACATGGAAGATTGGATGGATTTTTGCAGTGGGTGGCAAAGCTAGCTTGTAGGCAACTTCTCCAATGCGCTGAAGTACTTGATACGGTCCGTAGAATTTTGGAGATAATTTCTGACAACCCTTGTCTTTGACTGATGTTTGCTTATATGGTTGCAGCCTCAAAAACACCTGATCTCCTTCTTGAAATTGACGTTCTAAGCGATGTTGATCTACCTGTTTCTTCATGCGGTTTTAGGCTTGATGAAGATTCTCTCTAAGGTGGGCCAGCATGGTTGTGCGGTTCCGTAGGAGTTGATCCATTGCTTGTACCTTCGAGCATCCCTTGATATAAGAAGTAGGGGAAGGAGGGAGTTGACCATAAACTGCTCCATATGGAGTAATTTTGGTAGTGGCATGATAGTTGGTGTTATACCACCATTCGGCTAGAGGTAACCACTGTACCCAGAGATGTTGCTTTTTTGAGGTGAAACACCTAAGGTAGGTCTCCAGACATTTGTTGATTGCTTCAGTTTGACCATTAGTTTGTGGATGATAAGAAGTACTGAGTTATAGTTGGGTACCTTGTAGCTGGAAGAGTTCCTGCCAAAAGCTATTGGTGAAGATCGGGTCATGATCAGACACAATGGAAGTGGGCATACCATGCAATTTGAAGATCTGATCCATGAAAGATTGAGCGACCAAAGTTGGTGTAAAAGGGTGGGGTAGGGCGCAAAAAGGAGCATACTTAGAAAGTCTGTCCACAACCACCATGACGATTGACTTGTTTCTTGACTTTGGAAGACCCGTAATGAAATCCATAGAAACCTCCGTCCAGTTTAAGGCCGGAATGGGAAATGACTGTAAGGTTCATGGGGATTTGACTGTTTCTCCTTTGTGGCGTTGACAGACGTCGCATTCAGCTACAAAAGTAAGAATGTCCTTTTTCATGCCTGTCCAAAAGAATGATCTTCAAGTGCGAGCATACGTCTTCTGAAAGCCTAAATGTCTTATAGTGGGAGATGAGTGCAACTCCACCAAAATGCGGCTTTTGAGGGTGGATGTTAGTGATATTACGACTCTGTCCTTGTAACAAAGAATCTCATCCTGCCACGAGTAGCCCTCTGTGGAATTTGGATCCGCCTGTAATTGATTAATGAGTTGGGAGAGCCAGGGATGTGAAAACCATTCCTTGCGAGCCTCTTCAATCCATTTTGGAATGGGAAAGGAAATTGCGAGCAGGGTACTTTCCTCCTCAAATTGGCGGGATAACACATTTGCTACAATATTTTCACGCCCTTTCTTGTAAATTATCTCATAATCATATCCCAACATTTTGGCGAGCCATTTATTTTGTTGTGGTGAGGATAGGCGTTGCTCCAAAAAATATTTAAGGCTTTGATGGTCTACGCGGATTTGGAAACGTCACCCCAATAAGTATGGTCGCCAGGTATCTACTGCATGTAAGATGGCCATCATCTCCTTCTCATAGGTAGATTGTCCCAGATTCTTCCCACTTAGTTGTTGGCTCGTGAAGGCCAAGGGTCGACCTTCCTGCATTAAGACCACCCCAATACCCGTACCAGAAGCATCACATTTAATCAAAAAAGATTTGGTGAAGTCAGGTAGTGCTAAGACTGGAGTGGAACACATGGCATGTTTGAGAGCTGTAAAGGCCTGTTGTGCTTCATTATTCCAGAGGAATGAATTTTTCTTGAGGAGTTGAGTGAGGGGCCTAGCAATGCGACCATAATTGCAGAAAAAATTGCGATAGTAGCTTGTGAGACCCAAAAATCCTCTCAAGCTCTTCAAGGTCTTTGGTTGAGGCCAATCCTGCATTGCCTGGATCTTTTTGGGGTCCACCCTGACACCTGCACGCCCCACAACGTGGCCCAAATACTCAACTTCTTCCATGCCAAAAGATCACTTGGACATCTTGACAAATAATTTATGCCGACAGAGCAGTTGCAAGAGCAGATCTACATGCTGAAGATGTGTAGCCCAGGTGCAACTGTAGATGAGGATGTCATCAAAGAAAACAAGGACAAATTTTCTGAGATATGGTTTGAGAAGGTGGTTCATAAGGCTCTGAAAAGTGGATGGGGCATTACAAAGACAAAATGGCATGACTAGAAACTCATAATGGCCTTCATGAGTTCGGAAAGTAGTCTTTGGAACGTCTACTTCTTTCATGCGAATTTGGTGGTGTCCCGAGCGAAGGTCAAGCTTAGTAAAGAATTGAGCCCCATTTAGTTCTTCCAGCAAATAATTGACAACCGAGATGGGAAATTTATCTTTGACCATCAACTTATTGAGGGCCCTGAAGTCTGGACACATACGCCATTCCCCATATTTTTTGAGCACCATGACCACCGACGATGAATAAGGACTAATGCTAGGATCAATGATGCCTGATTCCAAGAGTTCCTTGATTATTTTTTCAATTTCATTCTTTTGGGTGAATGGATATCTATATGGGTGCACATTTGGTGGCTGGGCCCCTGGGACCAAAGTAATGCTATGATCATGTTCCCCTCTGGAGGGTGGAAGCTCATGAGGCTTGTCAAATACTGACAGATGGTTGTTTAAGATTTGTTGCATCTCAGGATGAATATGAAGAGAATTGGGTTTGAAGGCCTAGATGGCATTAAATTGGGTTGTAACTCCATGGTGGCCCTTTTTTTAACAATTTTTCCATCCTATGTGAGTTGATGATAGAGGGAGCTCCCACCTGGAGTCCGCGGAGGATATGTGTGTGGTTGTTCTGCTTAAAGCTCATATATAACTCTTGGAAATCCATTGTGATTGGGCCAACTGTGCGAAGCCATTCAGCACCTAGGACAATGTCGCACCCTCCCATGTGTATGGAAAACATGTGGGTCTTTAACTGATAATCCCCCATTTGACATTTTCACAGCGACCTTCACATTTCATTGTTCCCCCATCAGCAATTTGGACCTGGAAGTTAGAAACTGCTCGGACAAAACAATGCAATGCTTCCGCGACTTTTTGATGGATAAAATTATGTGTAATGCCACTATCAATCGAGACTACTACTGGGCGATGCTTAATAAAACCTCTGATTTTGAGAGTTTGGGGAGAAGAAATCCCTGCCAAGGCATGCAGCGAGATAACTGGTTCTTCAGGTACATTGTCCTGCTGGTTGTCCCGTTCTTCCTCCTCTGGTTCCTCAAGTGGTGGGGCTTCCTCTGATGAACTGTGATTAGTAGCATCAGTTTGAAAGAATTTGGGCTCCTTGCACTTATGCCCGGGGGAGTATTTCTCATCACAGTAGTAACACAAACCTTGCTTTATTCTTTCCCCCATTTCTGCTAGTGACACCTTTTGAACCTTGAGTGTTTGGGTAGTGCTTTGAGCCTGTGTGGGGTGACCCTTGGCGATGAAATTTGGGCGATTGGACTGGGCCGCTAATGCACGTTCTACTTCACGAGCTATCCTACAAGCATGCAGCCATGAGCTAGGGTGGTGTAGTCGGACGTGGGCTTGTATGACTTCTTTGAGACCATTAACAAAACATTCCACGTAGAACTCATCGTGTAGACCTCCAGTGCGGAAAGCTAAGGCTTCAAAGGCTGCAATATATTCGTTCACTGTTCCTGTCTGTCGGAGCTTAGTGAGACGACCCAAAAAATAAGATTCATGATCAAAGTGATCCATAAGAGATTTTTTGAATGTCTGCCAAGTCAAGGGCCTACCATAGCAACGTTGATGCCATTGCCACCATTGCCATCTTTCATTGTCCAAGTATATAATACCCACACTAAGCTAAGTCACATCATCCAGGATGTAATTCAGTGTGAAATATTGCTCCATTTGTGCTATCCATGCGGCCGAGTGAGAGCCATCAAATTTATACATGTCCAACTTGGATGGTCGTGGATGGGATTGTTGGTGGGTGCCAAAGAGGTGAAGAGACTGGCTAGACTCGTCCTCAATGTTTACATTGCCAATAGATTCCGTCGCGTGTTACTCCACCTTGCCCTTAGAGAGTGTTTCATTTAGGGTCTTCAGCTGCAAGATGACATCTTGTAATTGTGATTCAAGGTTGTCAATCCTCTCATTGGCCATAGCTTGAGCTCTAATTTGTACCATGCACCGATCCGATGTACTTGAAATTTGGGACCGCTAGAAATTTTTGGCACTAACAATTGAATGGTACCACCTTGCTCAGCTCGTCGACCTGATTCTTATGGGCTAAGTCACCAATAGAGTTTTACTCCTTGCTTAGGAATACTGCAGTAGCCGAATCCCAGAAATGTCAATGTTTCCCAAAGTCCTGCGAAAATCACGCCCAGGTATAGGAACCCACATAATTAGTCAGATATGAATGGCGGATTTGATGGATCTGAGAGATCTGAATGGTGGATCTGATAGATCTGGACGTCGGAACTGATTGCTGCTGCGGATCTTATGGATCTGATAGATCTGAATGGTTGATCTGATAGATCTGAATGGCAGAACTGATTGCTGCTGCTGCGACAAAACCCCACTTGCAAGATCTGATCTAGCAAAGACTATGCGTGATCCAGAGATAGAGAAGGGAACTATGGTCTCTAGGAGTGTCAGGTGCTACAGATTGCAATATACATAAGGGTCTAACAGTAGTACTCGGCCCAATTTTTCAGGGCACTAACCAAAAAGGATCAACCATACCCTTAGCCGTACAACCCAACTACCCTATCGTACACGTGAGTAATCTCTTCGAGTGTTGTTTTCGGTGTACTGTAGTAGCAAGATGGCCGACGGTTTATCTATGGCGAGGTTTCAAGGGAGCTAAGGGGCTTCCGATATACCCAGAAGGTACTTGGAAGACAATGCATGCGCGGTTCTGTCTAATGCGCTACTACTCTAAGGGGTACCCACAGGGGTTACAAGGGAGTCCAACAAGCGTGACCACCTCTTGTATTTCCTGCGTGAATGCCTCCCCAAATCCGCAGGTTTATGTGCTCAATGACAGATCCCGTGGTTTAAAGACGCCAGAACACGTCTCTAGCCAGTTTTTTTTTTTGCTAAAAATTGGAGATCCCACCGGCCCTGGAAAGCGCTCTGATACCACTTGTTATGTTTTTAACCTGCAAGACGATACCAAAATACCAAATATGCGAAGAAATATACCCAGAACATAGAACAATGAGAAATAACAACAAGTATTTTATTATTCAGAAAGCAATGTTCACTTGCCTCTTTGAGGGGGCAACCTCCAATAGAGCTGAGCTCAATGACAAAATAAGACACGATGCTCCTCGAAGGGAGTCTTTATCCTTTATATATGATTCATACATGCAATACCATGGGGCAATACCAAGGTTCTTATTAATACCATCTATCTAATACCATGGCCCATTTGCAACTAACTATGGTCCCTTCATTAAATGTGGGTTAACCACTTACAATTATTAATATGGGCTTTATTGATTCTTTACTTAACTATAACTATGACTCGACCCTATTTCAATAAATAAGGGGGTTAGGGTTGGACCCTAACACAACAAAAAAATTAAGTAGTTAACAATTTTTCCAGTTCCATCCACTGCAAAGTGAAAAATTATAGCTCCATTAGTGGATGCCAAATTTAGTAGCTTCTGCCAAATTTAGTCAGACCTCCAGATTTAGCGACTCTCCAAATTTAGTTAGCAACCTGCTAAGTTTAACCAATGGGGCCAAGTTGACCAAAACTTTGACTGAAAATATATTGAGCATATGAACTCAGATCTGAGTGTCGTCTATGTCATTAGAATCAAGAAGACGAGCTCTACGTTCGGGTCCTAGTTTTGATGAAATCCGAAGACTTTTATTTTTGAGTTGTTTTGGAGCCACTTGGATCATTCCTCCCCACTAAGGAGATTTTGGTCCTCCAAAAGCATAAATACAATATGCGATCTGCTGTACTCCCTCATCTTAAAAAGAAGTACACTAAAATGGCACACTTCCTTCTCCTTCACCTTTGTACTTCAAAGCCATAAGTGATTAACCGACACCTGCATTCTATGCAAACCTGTAGTACAACTTGCAAAATACATGCTCTTGTAAGACCAAATATGACCCAAGCAAACTCCATACTTACTAAGAGTTTACAACTCACTCATTGGTCAATTTTACATCAGAATCATAACATAAACCAATACCCCAACTATCAACTAAAAGGCAAAAAGGATCACTATTTTGCATTCATAAGTGATGACAAAACACTTCATCACTTTAACAATCATTCCACAACATGTGATTTACAAATGTGGCCAAAATCAATTAATAAATGATACCCATCTCTTACCTAACTAAGCTGATGGGATTTCTTCCTGTAGTTGGCTTTCTCGTTGTTTTTCTTAATTGAAATGTTCCTTTTCAAGTTCTTTCTGGTCCTTTGGTCGCTACTTTGGATGGAGCTCCCAACATGTGACTCTTTGATATCCATGCTTATTGTAATGACTACAAAAATTATTCTTCATTCGGACTTGCCCGACCTTCTTCCTTTTTTGATGTGGAGAAGGGTCTTCATGTCTTGTCCTTTTCCTTGCTGCCATTCTTTTCCAACACTCGGAAACAACATGGTTATACAAGCCACATAAACTATATGGATTTATATGCAATAAAATTTTCTCATCATTAACAATCTTCCTATCATCGAAAGGAACATTAGCATACTGAGACTTTTTATACCTCTCTTGGTTGATTTTGGTGTAATCCTGGCAATGAGAGCTTGCCTTAGCTCTTCCTCTACAATGTGCAATTTCGTGGGAATATTATGATGTGTTCCCATCATCCTCTTTCCTTGATGGTTTTCTCAATGGCTTGGATTCTTTTCTTGAAGAACCCCTTGCTTATGTTGCCTTCGAACACTCTCCTTCAATGTACCCCAATCCTGCAAATCAAGGTATTTTTACAACCACTAATGGCTGAGTCATTCCTTGGCTATTAGTACCAAGTCCTCCTCCTTTATGCCCCATGTTGGTAAGGAGTCTCATGCTGGTCCCTGAAATGGGTAACTCAAGGCTTCCAACATAAATAAATTCATGTGAAATTGAAACTGAACAATTACCAGTACTATTTACCTCAGTTGTTGATTTTGAAGTAGGTGATGATGGATTCGCTAAGCCTTCATTGCACTTCAACTTTTCCAATACCTCTTCCGTGGCTCGTAATTGAAGCTGCAATCTTTGCTTCTCTTCTTCTACTTCTTGTAGAAGTCTCCTGATCCGGATTTAAACAAGAATGCAACAAAGTAAAGAGATAACCATAAACACAGAGATGTAGCGGAAATAATAATTCATTTCATCAATGTAAAATACTGAAATATGCTTACAAACAGAAATGGAAATAAACCAGCTAGGCCGATGGTAGCTTATCTTTGAGAAGAGATGTGGCGGCTACATGCCTCTGAAATTTGTTACAATGAGGCTCGAAGGCCTATTTATTGTTGAGAAACAATGGAAAACCCTAAACATCCAAAAACCTAACCCTAGAAGATGAAACACCAAATTGTGGGCCCCGTTTGGGTAATTGGTACATCGACTTCCCAGGGTCGTAACTTTGACATATGATTTCCGTTTGACGCACACAATATCTCGTTAGAAAGATCTATCCGAGAAATACAACTTTGGGAAGAGAAACATCGGTCCATAGACCCATGTTGCTCCCAGTTTTCCCAAAAAACATTGTTTAGGGCCTCAAAACGGCTCCAGAAGTTCAGGACCCAAAAAACTGTTAAAAATAGTAAGTTGTGCTACAATTAAGGAAACTGAAAATGGTGACAGAAATAATGGTGGGGGTCCAAGTGGACTTGGTAGGTGGCCACCAATATCCACTTGGATCATTCCTCCCCCTTAGGAAGCAATGGTCCCCATTGCGTTGAGTTCCTCCATGAGATGAGGAAGCTTCTGCTAAACTTGCTCTCTGGTGAGCCACTTGCCCTGGTGAAGGAGTTGGCCTGCTTTGGCAACTCGATACACTTGGATATTCTGTTGGCAAGTGTGCTTGATCTGTGTGTCCATGATCCGATCAGTTGCAGCTTGTTCCATGCAATCTAGATTTAATTCTGTGGGTGTGAGCTGTTCTGCAATGTCGGATGTGTCTAGTAATGGTGGAAAGTATGGCCGAAGGTGGTCCACATTAAACACTGGGTGCAGACCAAGGAATGGGGGAATGCTGAGCTCAAATGCATTGTCTCCCATAGCCTTGGTAATGGTGTAAGGACCATATCAGAGTGGTCTTAGTTTCCAATAGGCTCCAGTAAGGCGTTCCTTTTGAAAATGCAACCAGACTTTATCGCCCACCTGAAACTTGTGTGGCACCCGATGTTGATCATGTCCATGCTTGTACTTGGCATTTGATTTCTCCAGAATGTCATGGACCTGTTGGTGAATATGTTGGATGTGCTCAATGAAGCTGGTTGCCTTATATGTTTTGGACTGGACATGAGCCGAATCTGTGTGAGTAGCTGCAAATGGCATGGCCACATCAATGGGACATAGTGGCTGGAATCCCAAGCCCACCTGAAAAGGGATGTGGACAGTCAAGTTGTGAAGAGCTCGTTTGTAGCTGTGCTGAACATAGGGGAGGCTCTCGTCCCATGTGCGTGGATGCTTTGAGTTGTACATGCGCAGAATGTGTACAATCATCCTGTTGACAACCTCTATCTAGCCATCAGTTTGAGGATGGAAGGCTGTGGACTTAGTGAGTTTGGTGTCCAGCATCGACTAGAGACTGGGCCAAAATGTACTGAGGAACCAACTGTCTCGATATGAGATGATAGACTGTGGGATCCCGAAGTGCACCCACACTCATTCAAAGAAGAGTTTAGCAGTGGCTTCTGCTGTGATATTCTTCTTACATGCCACCATAATGGCCATCTTGGAGAACTTGTCGACGACCACAAAACAAAATCATTTCCATGCTTAGTGGAAGGAAGGACTGACATGTAATCCATGGAGATGGATTCCCAAGGTCGACTAGGGGTAGGCAACGGGGTATAGAGGCCTTGCTTCTTGATGGTCAGTTTGGCAATGGCGCAGGCAGTGCATGATCTGATGTACTTCCTGACATGCTGTCGAAGATTCGGCCAACAGAAATACTTTTGAGGTACTGCCACCATTTTCTCGACCCCGAAATGCCCAACAGCCTGACTGTAGTGTGCTTCCAAAATCATCTTGGCACGCTCGCTTGAAGGAACACAAAGGTGACCCAGGTGGCATAACAGGGCATCCTGGAGGTGAAAATCTGGAACATGTCGACCCTCCAAGAGTGTCTGGTATGTGTTGCTGAATTCTGGGTTGCTTTTGTAGAGAAGTGACCAATCAGAAGTCCCGTACCCACAAGAGTTGAGCACGGTGGTTAATGCCATGATCGGTGGTCGACTGAGGCAATCTGCAACATTATTGGTGCTGCCCTTCTTATACTTGATATTCAAATGGAACTGTTGCAGGTATGTAGACCACTTCTGATGGCGATCATTCTGCAATTTCCCTTGGGTCTGTATGAACTGTAGGGGTCGGTGGTCTGTGTGGATGACTGTTTCCTTCTCCAAAATGTACTGCTTTCATTGTCGGCAAGCCTACACAATGGAATGCATCTCTTTGTCATAAAGGGGGTACTTCCAGACTGTGTCTGAAAGTGTTGCACTGTGATATGCCGCTTAATGCCTGTGTTGAGTAAGGTCTGCCCCAATAGCATAGTCAGAGGCATCTGTCTCGACCTCAAACGGTTGTTGCAAATCTGGTAACGTGAGCACTGGTGCCGTGCAGAGGCGATCTTTCAACTCTGTGAATGCCTTCTGTTGAGATTCAGACCAAAAGAATTTTTCTTTCGCTCCTCCCTTGGTGACTTGACTCAAGGGCCAAGTGATATGAGAAAACCCCAACACGAACCTGTGGTAGAAGTTGGCAAGACCTAGAAAGCTACAGAGCTCTATCAGAGTGGTTGGAGATGGCCAATCTTGAATGACTTGGATCTTGGCTGGATCCACATGCACCCCCTGTTCATCAATAATGTATCCCAGATACTGAACCTCGGTCATGCCAAAAGTGCATTTCTCCAAATTGGCACATAGCTTGTGTTGCCACAGTGTTTGGAAAACCTGTCAGATGTGATGGGGGTGCTCTTCCAAACTCTAGCTAAAGATCAGGATGTCATCCAAGTATACCACTACAAATGAGTTGGTGAATGGTTGCAAGATGTCATCCATTAGCCTCATGAAGGTTGCAGGAGCATTCGTCAATCCGAAAGGCATAACCAACCAATCGACAAGGCCCTCCTTGACTTTGAAGGCAGTCTTCCACACACAAGAGGGTTCGATTGGTACCTGGTGATATCCTGACTTCAGATCGATCTTGCTGAAGTATTTTGCCCCCTTTAGTTGGTCCAGGAGGTCATTCTGCGGGATCAGGTACCTATTACAAACAATGATCTTGTTCAACGCCTGATAGTCAATACAGAGTCTCCAAGTCCCATCCTTCTTCTGTACCAACACGATCGGGCTCCCATAGGGTGATGAACTCGGACAGATGTGACCTTTCTGCAGTAGCTCCTGATTCTACCTCTTGATTTCATCGTTCTCCAGAATAGAGTGCCGATAGATTGGTCCATTGGGTAGCGGCGCACCTGGGGTCAGATCGATGGAGTGCTTGACCTGATAGTGCAGAGGAACCCTTGAGGGAGAGGTTAAGATGTCCTCGTACTCCTCCACGACCTTGTCCATCTATAGTTGTCATGCAGAGGGGCCTTGTTTGGAGGTCGTGGCCATTGTCTTCTTCTTTCCTTGAGGGTGTATAATCAAGAAAACAAATTTCCCGGTTTTGGAAATGAGCTTACTGCATAGTTTGGTAGTAACCAAAGAGATGGCGGTAGGCGGTGCTACCTCCAGTATCCTGTACAACTTATTTCCCAATGTAACAATAACAGCACGGGGCCTTGATTCATACACACCATGTCACTTCCACAAGTATGGTTGTCCTAATAATACATCACAAACTTCAAGGGGAGCAATGTCACACAATACCTCATCCTTGAAGGGCTTGATGTTGTATGGAAGGTGACTGCTAGCTCACACGAAGATCCCATCCTTGGTGAAGCCACCTGATGGTGTACGGTTGTGGATGTGTTGTAGTCGGTAAGCCCAACCGCTTCACGACCTCTACCGAAATGAGTTTCTTTTGGCTCCCGTTGTCTATAATGAACTGTAGCGAGGAACCTTTTATCCACATCTAGGAGTGGAAGAGACGCTCTTCCTCCTTTGGATCTTTGGGTTCCTCCTTCTGTATCTTCGTGGTGGCAACAGTGGTGTTGGGCTCCACATCGATAATCTTCTTCCCTTTGTCATTCCCCTCGTCGGGTTCTGACTCAGAGTCGGAACATGCATCTGATTCTAAAACCTTTAGCTTGGCCACCAGTGACTACTTGGCCTGACACTCACTTGTGTTGTGAGTGGAGCTCTTATGGAACTCACACCACTTTCCCGTGTCCTTTTTCGGCTTCACGGCACTGTTCTTTGCTTGCAACTTCGGCGGGTTGTCTTGGGCCGTCCCACCTTGGCTTTGTCCTTTGTTCTACGGTTTGGGGGCACCTTTCCCTTGCTTCGAATTCACAGATCAAAAGTCTTGCTTCTTCTGTTTAAACTTTTGCTCGACCTTGACGACATATCAGTATGTCGTGCCGAGCGAGGGGATGTTCAGTAATTCTATTTCTTCCTGGATGTACTTGTGCAGGTAGCCGTGGTATTTGAGTACCAAATGCTGCTCCAAATCTTTGATACCCAACTTTGTGCGAAGGGTATGGAAAATATTGGTAAACTCCAGCACGTCTTGGTCCCTTCCTTGCCGCAGTGTGGTCCACTTTATGTATTGATCCTCATAGCTTCCAACAGGGTAGTACTGCTCCTTGATGGCATCCCGGAATGAATCCCAAGTGGGTGCGGCTGAAAATAGTGAGCCTGTACTTTCATCCATCAGCGCGCAGTAGGTTTCCCACCAGTCCTTGACATGGGGGGCAGCTTTGAGAAGAGTGAAAATAATATTTTCCCCACTGGAAAAATCATGAATAGAAAAATAACCCTCTAGCAGACTTAACCATTTATCTACGACATCTGCGTCTATTTGACCCTCGAAGATGGGAATTTCCAAATTAAATTATACCTTAAAGGGCATGGCATTTCCAGAGGAGCTGCTGGAAGCCGATGCATCGCCTCTGGGTAGCCGCTGAAGGATTTGGGCAAAGCTGTCCATCATCGCGTTCCTTTGTCGCTCGAGGGCTTCTTCGAGCAAGATTTTGATAGGATCTCTTGCCCTCTCGTCTTTCCTTTCATCTGCCATGGGAGGCCGTCGGGATTTGTGAGGCTGGTCTTTCAAAGGTTCGACCAGTTCAAGCCCTAACTCCTTATATCCAAACCTCGTTGGGGACATGCAAAGAAAAACATAGAAAAAAAGTAGACCGCTCTGATACCACTAATCTGGATTTAAATAGAAACACAACAAATTACAGAGATAACCATAAACACAGAGATGTAGCAGAAATAATACTTCATTTAATTAATGTAAAATACTAAAATATGCTTACAAACAGAAATGGAAATAAACCAGTTAGGGCGATAGTAGCTTATCTCTAAGAAGAGATGTGGTGGCTACATGCCTCTGAATTGTGTTACAATGAGACTCGAAGGCTTATTTATTGTTGAGAAACAATGGAAAACCCTAAACATCCAAAAACTTAACCCTAGAAGATGAAACGCCAAATTGTGGGCCCCGTTTGGGTAAATTGGTACATCAACTTCTCGAGGTTGTAACTTTGACATATGATCTCTGTTTGATGCGCACAATATCTCGTTATAAAGATCTATCCGAGAACTACAACTTTGGAATGAGAAACATTAGTCAATGGACCCATGTTGCTTCCAGTTTTCCCAAAAAACGTTGTTTAGGGCCTCAAAATGGCTCCGGAAGTTCATGACTCAAAAAATTGCTAAAAATAGTAAGTTGTGCTACAACTAAAGAAATTGAAAAAGCTGAGAGAAACAATGGTGGGGGTCCAAGTGGACTTGACAGGTGGCCACCAATATCCACCTAGATCATCTCCTCAATTCAACATTCTCTTCTTGAATGCCCTCGTTGACATCCTCATTTGAATGATAAGAAGAAGAATATTGACTCAAAGATGGATATGAAGCAGTGTACTTTTCTCTCTCTTTCTCCTATTCCTCTTACTATTTTCTCCTCATAATCTGCAAACAATATATCTACCATGTTTTGCATTCTGTAGAAGGCCTCATAGAGATATTTGTTGTTCTCCATTTCCCTTCTTGCACGCTCAATTCACAATCCTTAGCAAAAAGGTCAGACTGCTTTGATACCACTTGATCCGGGAAATTTTCGTGAGTAATTTCAAGCAAAAATCCCCATTATATAGGACCTTTTACTGACACTTACATTTTCTTGTGAAATCATGAGCAATGCATATTCTTAAAAAAATTCAACAAACCATCAACATGAAACAAGGAGCAATAATCATGAACAACCATAAACACATGATCTGATAATGGATTTCACCCAGCGTGGGCTATGTTTCCGAGCCCGATGTCAAGAGTGGGTAGGCCACTTCATTAGTTGCTGCAAGAATATGATGAGTACATGATGCAATATTTGTCAATACAAGGATGAGCCCCCTTAACTAGAGTGGTTTGTCTCTCCACGAGCTGTTATCCTACAAAGAACTCTCACTTACAAGATGTTCTCCTTTAGCATGACAATGAAGAATCTCACATAAAGTGGCATACAATGATCCTCTCACAATGTGGCATACATGGATCTTATAATCAAATCATCATCTCAGAAAAAAAAACAAATGAACACATGGAAAATGCACCTTATACCTCCAAGTTTGGAGACAACTTGAAAATCAACTACTCAGATGAAGAAACAACATGTGCCATCATATTCCTTGCAAAAAACCATGAAATATGATTGTAAAATCGACCCCTTTCTACCTTGGTCAAATCTTAGCTCTCTGGGAATCTCCAAGATTCTTTAAAGATTATCTCTTGCGGGTTGAATGAAATTCAGATGCTCAGATGCATAAACTGATCATGCCATTGCGTTCCACGCAAAAATTTGAGTCAAATGAGTATACATTTGGCCTAGTTCCGAAACTGTCGATTTTGGGCCTCTAGGGAATCCTTCAGGCTCCATGCTAATATTGATGATTTGAAATTACTGAGAGGGGGGTGAATCAGTGATTTAAAATTATTTAATTTTTTCTCAACTTAATTCACTTCTCATGCAACTGATGTTTTATGTATGATCTTGATTATTATTGAATTTCTTTTGCATGTGTCAAGGAGATAAATTTATAGATATATTTATCAAGAATTCAATAACATTTACACAATATTCAATAACCAACACACGAAGACACCAGATACAAGTGGAAACACTGAAGGGATAAAACCATGAATTTTAGGGTGAAAGTGATGTGAAGGCAACCTACTACTCCTTATTACATCAGATTTTTGTAAGTTTCAACCTACAAGAGGCTCCTACTTCAAAGGAAGCTCCAACTCCCACAATTTTTTTGAAGGCTACAACCCACAGGAGGCTTCTACCTCAACAGAAAAGAAACTATTTTTTTATCATGCTACAATATAGAAAGGGACAAAAATATCTCAACCACAACATCAAGTCACAAAATGTTGGTTACCTTGTATATAATCCTGCTATCAAGTCTATTGTTGTACTACTTCTCCTTTTCCACTTTGTGTCACCTCTACTGCTGCTCATCAACTTTCTTTTGGAGATTCCTTCACTCATAAAGTCCTTTTTCCATTCCCCATTATATATTTTATAAGCAATGCTTATTGGTTGTTTGTATTCTTTGTAGTAATATGAAATGAGACATTGTCTCTGTCTTCTAAAAAGTGTTCACAAGCTTGTCTCTTTATTTTTCAGTTCTGAAAACAATTTGTAAAATTAACTAGAGCTGAAATAAAATAACTCAACGAGTAATGATTATCTTGTATCTTACATTTTCTATTTAATGAAAAAATATACTTTTCCAGCTTGTTTCTCAATATTTTAAGTTCCATTTGACAATGTTTAACCTTCACATTGATTAGCGCCTTTGCACTTCACATCACTTTCAACCTTTTACAATAATAACATTTAACATAATTATCACCAATGAGGTTAATGGCATCAATGCCAATATTGCCAAGATTCTCCCCCTTTAGCATTGATGCCAACACAACAATTCCTTCGTACATCAACTTACCTCCCCCTTTGACATCAATTTCAATAGGAGGTAGTGACAAATCATTCTGTTGTTCAAGTTATTTGGCTTCGATTTGTTGATTGTTTTAAGTTCTATAGGTGCCACCGTTATAGTAAAGATGAACGTTTTTTACTCATATTTCCCACAAATGTTTGACTTGAAGTCATATTAGGGCACAAAACCCTAATATATAGATGCATTGCATTGTAAAAAGATTGTAGATTATTGTCTATAATAAATATTTTCCTATGGCCATAATATAGTTGTTGCCCTGTATATAAGCAAGCCACACTGGAGCCGATAATGAAACTCTGATCTCACAACTGCTAGAATTCTGGAGCCTCCTTTGTCAAATAAACTCCATATGCATATGTAATACTTCCATTTCAAAACATATATAATACTTCCATGGAAACACATATGTAATACTTCCATTTCATTGTACATATAGTACGTCCATTGCAAAGCATATATGATACTTCCATGTCAATGCAAACCCAGATGTAATACTGCCATTCGAAGCGGAGGTATATATAATACTTCTATTTGAAGTTGATGTAATACCAAACGCATGTAATACCTCTTCCATGTAACATCACGCATGTAATCCCAAACACATATGCCAATACAAATTATACCAGTAAGTCTGCATTACATATATATATATGTATACATATATATATATATACGCTGCCAACGATTAATGAGGATCCAATTATAATAAGAAAATTCCACAATTATATATACTATGATATCTGTCAACGAATCATAAGAAAAAGCTCCAACGATATATATATGTCAGTAGACTGATAATATATATGCCATTAGCTCCAACGATAATAAACGTGTCGTTAGCCAACGTCGCAAGGTAAGAAGCCGCATTATATATATAAGAGAAGGCCGCTGTTATATGTTGTCTGCATTAGATTGTAGATTTGATAAGGCCACATTATATATCTGGGTGTTCATTTAACATCAGGTTCACCATGTCAACTATAATATATCCAATATATCCATAGTACTCCGTTCCAAATCCTAGCAGGTGATCCATTTATGTATATTAAGAAATATGGAATGAACGTTCATTAGGTGCGTATTTCACAGGATGCAGGGGATGATGCTGATTTCCAGCCATATATTTGTATGTAGCTAGGGGAAATGTCTATTTTACAATGGTGTCATATAGGCCATCGGTTGACCTGGCTGAGGAAGCATGAGTCCATTCATGTGCACCCTTAGTTTCCTTTGTTTCCAGTGGTTTTGGAATCATAACAAGTGGCGTAGGATATTTTGCCAAACTAAGAAAACTTCTCAGGCAAGCAATCTTTCCTTCATTCCTTGTTACATGAAAGATTCAGAAGTTCCTTGTATCATAAAGCATCTATGAAACCATACTCAACTAGCATCTATGAAACCATACTCAACTAGGGACCCAAAACAAACTAGAATATGAATAAATAATTGCATAGAAAATAGAACTCCTCAACTTCCTGTTATTTGAAGTTCGCCACTATACCATATATTTCACCCAATGCTATGTTATTAGACTTGGTTACCTCAGAGCTTGTTATTCATCCAAAGATCTCTCTCATATATATATATATTCATTCATATTTTCCATTGTTAAATAATATCACTTGAGAATTAATGTTGTGACAAACAAATATAATGCTGGTGTGGATAATTCATCACTTGGAAATCGCTAGAGTGGACGCCGATATATATTTTTGTTTGTATATAATGGTGGTAACACAATACTTCATTAACAGTGGCGATGATACTCCATTGAACAATATTTTTATTGCATGGAAATAATACTCCATTAATAAATAAACAATAATACTATTATGCAGTGATAATACTAATGGTGCTCCATAATGGATTTCTTAATTAAATGGAATACCGATACCAATAAATGAATTATTGATACATTTACTACAACAGCTAAGTCCCAGGTTGGAAGAGATGCAAACAATCACTGTGTTAACAATATTCTTTCCTCTATGCTTCCTCTTTGACCCTTGAGGTAATTGATAATCCATAGTATGATAATGCATTATTTTGTAACTGGCTATTTTCTAGAATAACACATGGCTAGGGTTTTTGAGGCTGTCAATATTCGTTACCTAACATTCTGTCTCCTGGTGTCCATTTTTATTTCAGTCAAGTTTTGAATAAACATAATTATATTATTGACCACATTGATGATATTCTACTTTCTATTCCTTTTCCTACTGGGATTCCTTCCTTGTCATTATAGATAGGAGTCACCATGAGAGCTCCATTCTCTTTGAATTCATCATAATTTTTTTTGAAGTTTAGTTGCTCTCTTGGTCTTATTTTGTACAGTTCACGCAGATCTGAGTTGAAGTCTCCATGTGGAATGACCTCTGCATGGGATGTAATTCCTTTTTCAAGCCTTCATACCGAGGAAATGCCTCTATAAGGTTTTTATTTCATAACAATATTAAGTTCATGATGAATTGAATCCATGCTCAAATCCTTATGAGATTTTGGATCTTCATTTGATTAACAAGATGTATTTACTGTGTTGCTAAAGAACTTTAAGGGATTTCTTCTTTTGATGTTAAATCCATTTTACTTCTTCAAGCACTCATCATTTACATGCCAAAAGTTTAAAAAAAAATATAGTATTCAATTCTTTATGGTTATACCACAACACTGAAGGATCTAGAAAAACCCTAGTGATGCAATGAATTGTGGTAATGTAGCTTAGACATCTGTTGGCTTTAATCACTTGCCCATCTTTTCTAATTACAACTTTTACAATTTTAGAGAGTGTAGGCATGCAACGAATAGTTTTTGTGCCAATATTACATTTGATTACCAATTTATCTACTATGCCTTATTCAGATAGATATTTCAAGAAATATGGTTAGGATGATGATCTCATTTTCTAGGAACAAGAAATGTATAAAATATGAGTCTCATTGTTCTCGAAATTTCCTTTGAATTGAATGCCCAAAAATTGCATCTTAATGACTGTAGAGAATAGATTTGAAAATACAATGGATTTGAATGTCTGTTCATTTTCTTGCTATGAGATATATGAGGTTTATTTTCTGCATCTTGTATGGATATGGAGAATTCTTTCTTAGTATGATTCCATTTCTTCTTTTGTAAAATTACTGATGAATTGACTCTTCATTTAAATTTTCTAATGTAGGAATTTATTCTTCTTCAACTGTGGTGCTGATGCTTTGAAGAAATTCCTTCATAATTTCACTTTGATCATATAGCATTAATATTACCCAAATCTTTATGGCCATAATAATGAAGTTGAAGGATTTGGAGAGATCCTAGTGATGTAATTGAGTGTGACACAATGTTTCAATCACATGATGACCTTCTAATTGTAGAAGTATTTTCATAATTTTCTTCAATAGTAGTTCTTTGCAATCACATGGGGATCTATGCATGTAATGATCCTTTGCAGGAATTTGATCTTGATCACATGTTGAGCTAGATTCCTTCATATGGAAGGTACAAATAATGTGGATCAGATGTCGACCACATGATTCTTCATGATGGAGGCTTCTTGAAAACTTGACATAAAGATTAATAAAATATTCTCCTCTAGGCTTGATGGTAGGATAAGTATTTGAAGATATCTCAATTTTGAATGTAGCATTATACCTTAATTATTAGCTGTCATTTTTATTTAAGAGCCAATTTCCATAGTAGTTTCTTTGCTTGCATGTATATACTTTAATGGATCTTAGATCAAATGTTAGTTAATACATGGATATCAATAATGTACATTGATGTATTACATATAAACAATTAGATTCATCAGAGGATGAAGAGTTTTTGAGAAAATTCTGGTAATGCCAACATGCTTCCTCTAAATTTGAAAAAAATTATTTACACACTTATATAAAATATATATGCATGTGTACAATTTTCTATAAAAACTTTGCATTAATGGCTAAACTTTTGAATGGTGCACCTGATTGATTGATGTTGTTTTCTCATGAAGAAGATGATTTGATCTCACAATTTGATGATGCCTTTGTTCTTGCTACTTTTTAACTGCTTCAAATTCTTGACAAAATCACTTGCTTCTTGTCCCTCTTCTTTTCTTCTTCCTGCTCATGTAGTCTCCCGCTTAGATGGTGCATTCAATTTCAAGTTTTAGATTCTGATTTTGAAGTTACATCATTGAGAAGCACTTGCAAGAACTATCCCTAACTTGTTTTTCAGATATTCAAATGGTTCTCTAGCAAGAGGATTTGTAAATATGTCTGTTATCTATTCTTTTGTGGTTATATAATCCATCTTCGTTGTTTTCTCAACCACTTGTCCAGAAAGTGGTATTTTATAGCGATATGTTTAGTCTTTGAATGAAGCACATAATTTTTCGACATGCTTATTGCACTTGTATTGTCTCATTTGATAGAGATAGGATCATTGATGTTTACCTTCATATCATAAAGTGCCTGCTTCATCCACAACACTTGTGTGCAACAAGTTGCAACTACTATGTATTCATCTTCTGCTGTAGATAGAGAAACTGATGTTCATTTCTTGCTTAGCTATGCCACCAAAGAATCTCCTAGGTAGAATGCACCACCACTTGTACTTTTTCTCATCCGGATAACTGGCCCAATCCGCATCTGTGTATGTTGTCAATGTAAAGTCCTTATCTTTTGGATACCATATTCCATAGTCTGTAGTCCCTATCAAATACCCGAATATCCTCTTTTTCGCTAATAGATGACTTTGTTTAGGTGTTGCTTCGTATCTTGCCACTAATCCAACTTCTAACATTATATCTGGTCTAGAGGTTGTTAAATATAATAGGCTTCCTATCATGGATATGTAAAGCTTTTGAAGTACATTAAGTGATTCATCATCTGCACATAGCTTGCATCTAGTTGCCATGGGGGTTGAGATAGGTTTACAGTCTTCCATTTGGAACTTTTTCAATATATCTCTTAGGTATTTTTCTTGAGAAATGAATATGCCTTCATAGTTTTGTAAATTTGGAGCCCTAGGTAAAAGGTAAGTTCTCCAATTGTTGACATTTCGAAATCGGTCTTCATTTATTCAACAAACCATTTTACTAGATGATATTTATTGTTGCCAAACATAATATCATCGACATATACAACCACAATTAGTAATTCATCTTCATTAACCTTTATGTACAAATTACTATCAGCTCCTCTCTTGAAAACCTGTTTTTAAAGGTACTTGTCCAGTCTAGAGTACCATGACCGTGGTGCTTGTTTAAGACCATATAATGCTTTATTTAACTTGAAGACATAGTTAGGCTTATCTGATAATGCAAAAACTTTGTTCCATATATAATTCTTCCACAAGATCACCATTTAGGAAGGCAAACTTCATGTCCATTTGGTACAACTTGAAGTCATTGTAGCACACAAAGGCCAAAAACATCTTGATTGCCTCCAGTCACGACTGGTGCAAAAGTCTCTTCATAATAAAGACCTTCAACTTGTGAGTAACCCTTACACACTAGTCTGGCTTTATTTCTAACAACTTGACCCTATCCATTCATCTTATTTTTGAATACCCATTTTGTGCCAATGACATTATTTCCGACATGTCTTAGTGTTAGTTCCCAATTCTTATTTTTCTCGATTTGGTCTAACTCCTCGTTCATAACATCTATTAAATTTTTGTCTTTACTTGCCTCATCAAAGTTCTTTGGCTCTATTAGTGACAACATACCACTATGAACTTGCTCATATTTTTCTGTTAGTTGCCTCCTTGTTTGTACTCTTTCACTTTTATCTCCAATAATTTGATTTTCAGGGTGATTCTTTTGAGTGTATCTTGAGTGATCCAGGTGGCTCCAGGGACACACAAAGGAAAAAGAGGGCTTATGGAAGCTCAAAAATAAAAATGATCAGAATGATTTCGAACGAGGACCAGAGCATAGATCTCGTCGTCTTGATCGCGGCGGTGTGAACGATTCGTCAATTTGAGCTCGTTTGAGGGAGAACGAGCTAGTCAAAGTTTTGGTTGAATTTTGTTGACTGGGCAAGCTTAATGGAGACACAATTTGGAAGTTTTCCGGCGGACGGAATCTGGCCAAATCCGGCCAGATTCCAGGCGAATTTGTGGTCTGTTTAATTTGACTCGTTCGGTCAAATTTTGGAATTTTCGAAATGACCTTATTGCTATTGAAAATTTAAAAAAATAAAATATAAAGGAGGTGGTGGACCACCACCCCACGCCTCTATATAAGAACACATTAATCATTTTAACGTGAGGAGGTCGGCGGGTATCGAGCCCATGCTAGCAACGTGGGCTGGCCCGCCATCGTGCGGTGGCCCCATGTATAATAAAGAACCCATTAATACATACCCTCCATTTAACGCATACGCCCTCATATATATTTAATACACCAAACATTAATGTGCCCTTTTAATAGGTGTTACAGAGGGCTGCCCAATGCAGACCCGACCCCCAACAAATGTGGTCGTTCAAAAAAAAAACAGTAATGTGTTAAAATGAGAGGGGCAGGGATTGACCACCTGACCCCTTGATGCAGGAGCATTCAACCAGGGGTAGACAAGTGGAGGTGTTTGTCTCGCAAGCTAAATTGGTTCACAGGTCATTGTATCTGAGTTGTTTTTTTTTTTATTTGTTTATTTCCTTAGTTGTCCGCAGTTAAGACACAACATCAGTTTCGGTTTCATTTTTCTTTTTCTATTAGGATGTTTGTTTTTATTTACTTACAAAAAAACTCTGTTCTTTTAAATTAACTCTAGAATTTGGATGAATAGGAAATTGACAGTTTTATATGATAACTGTATGTAACTGCTAACAATTTCCAGAACTGTTTAATGACTCATGTAAAAGCAAAAAGAACATAACGATGGGGTTGATTTTTGGATCCCATCATAGAATAATAGGAATAAAGAATTTTACAATTGATAATTCGCAATCATCTGAATCTCATATGCAATTAGTTTCTTTCCTGTTCTTAAATAAATATATTGAGCACATTTTAAAAATAGAAGTAGGCATTGGTAGACTGAAACATTTTAACAGACATTACGACAAGCAAATACCGTGAGGCTGAGAGCATGGGAACGCTATTGCAAAAATACGGAGAAGGAACCATCAAAAGATTTACAGTCTTCACAAACAGAACAAGCGTACAAGCAAACCAACAGAGGGTTTTATTTCTAACATCCACAAAGTTAACGGCACGAAGATAGCATCAAGACCAGGTATAAAAAACTCGTCACAATAACCTTTCAATTGCAAATACGAATTTAATGTTAAGCTACAGGAGTCGCTGTAAACTAATTTAAAGATTGAATCAAAACAATTCGTATTTCAAGTAGAATAGAGAACTAGGTTCAAGACCCTAAATTTATAAGCATATAAATTAACCAGTCCGTGTTACAATAAGGCCGAGTACCCGGGTTCAAAACCCTGGAAAATGTGCTCATAATGCGGAACCCCAAATTTCAAGCAGGACAACAACCTATCTAAAATCCACAGAAGGACGAGATAAACTGTAACGACACTAAAGCCTGAGACCGTGACACATTAACAACAACAGTTGACAAATAGGAAAATCATAGAGAGACCCTACCCGATCTAGTAGAGCGCAAGAAGAGCCGAGACCTTAGTTAACCACTCGCCCTCCACCTGCAACCACCATGTACAGAGGGTCAGTAACAGAATACAAACAAACTTAGGGAGAGCACGAAGACAAAGTAAGGGTTTCACTTACCAGAGAGAGGGCCAACTAATTGCAGGAACAAAAACCATAATAGGTAGCGAAACAACAAGGGACCCTGCTCACAAGGGGCCATTACTGTTAGAACTAGAACGAGAAGCAAAGTTATACTAAAACAAGGAAAGAAAGCTTACCTGAGGAGTCTGTGAGCCAAGGACGAGAACGAGGTCACCTCGTGGCCGCCACCTAAGCATACAAGTAAACAAAAGCAAAATAAATAGCAGAGCCATCGAACTGTAACCGACAAAACACAAATACAATAATTCCAAGAGCATTCAAAAGAAACGAGTTGACATTTGTGTCACAAAGAACCATCGGACACAGTAGTAGAACGTTGAAAGGCAGTCCAGAGCCCTCAAGCAGAATGACAAGTAAACAGAGGCCTCCATCAAAACAGGTAAAGCACCACAGGGTCTTACCCCCGGATGAGCCGTGGCCGAGAAGCCAAGCGGAGTGCCAGAGTAATGAGAACGAAACCCTTAGGAAGATAAAACCAGAGCGCAGACCTCTTAGAGCAGACCAACTACCGGCGGAAATGACGGGCCAAGTGAGGAGTTAGGGTTACAACACCAAGTGGGAGAACGACACCCGAGAAATGAGACAGTTGTCTCCCTCTTAAAGAACACCATAGCAATCACTTAAAGCACAACAAAATATCCCACTACTACAAAGTCCTACCAAATATCATATAATTAATTATTGCAAATAAATCAAATATCTCATGTCCAGTGAAGGTACGTGGGATGGACCCATCAAATTTTGGTATTAGAGCAGGTTAGTGGACTGAAATGGAAGTTGGGAGAAGAGGTCGTGCCAGAGCTATTCGACGAGTCGTCGATGAGGGGTTGAGAGAAGAGCTTAGGATCCTGAACGCTCATTTGGAGGCAGTAGAAGCATGAAGGGTAAGGGATCCAGAAGGTAGAGATGATAGTGAGGAAGATACTGTAGTTGCAACAGATGGATTAGATGAAGAAGGACCTGAGATTAAATTATTAAGGTCAGTTTTGTTGGCTAGCAGTAAGCCAAGACCTGAAATTCCGAACTATGATGGGAGTCTGTCCACAGAAGTGCTATTGGACTGGATTAGTGAGTTGAGTATTTTGAATGTGAAGAGGTCAGCGAAGATAGGAGAGTTAAATTCACTGCTACCAAGCTGAAGGGACACGCAGCCTTATGGTGGGACAGTGTCCAGGTAGAGAGGAGAAGACTGAACAAGTTGCCAATTAAGAAGTGGACCAGAATGGTCGCCAAGATGAAGGGCAGGTTTCTGCCCAAAGATTATCAGATTGATCTACATCGACAGGTACAAAATTTGAAGTAGAGGGGGATGACGGTGAAAGAATACACTGAAGAATTCTATCGGGTGAACCTGAGATCTGGATATACTGAGGACACCCCAGAGAAGACAACAAGGTTTGTGAATGGCCTAAGGCTAGAAAGATTGGATGAAATAAGTATTATTTCTCCAAATAATATAGACGAAGCATATCAGAGTGCCTTAAAGGCAGAAGAGAAGCTCATAAGAAACAGAATGCTAGGAGGGGACGAGGAACAGGCAGAGGAAAAGGACAATCCTTTGGCAGAGGAAGAACTACCAATAACAGTGAAGAGGACAACAGTTCCAAAACTTCAAGGACAACAAAAAAGGGTGGCAGCACAAGAGGAGGAAGGCCATACCAGAGAGGCAGGGGAAATGGCAGAGGTAGAGGAGCTGCTTACCAGTGTTACAAGTTCCACAAGTGGGGGCACAAATCCTTTTAATGTCCTGAAGGAGAACAAGCTGGTCAGAGAGGAGCATATGTTGCTCAGATAGAAGAAGTGGAGGCACTGCCTCAGGAGGTAGAAAATGCACCAGAAATAGGAGATGCCTTAGTTTTGAATAAGGTATTGCTGAAACCAATGAAGGAAATAGCTGAACAAACTCAAAGGAAGGCATTGTTTTGGACTGTGTGCAAGTCACATGGCAAATGCTACAAGTTAATTATCGACAGTGGAAGCACCGATAATCTGGTTGCCATAGAGATGGTGGAAAAATTGGGTCTGAAACGATTGAAACATCCAAACCCCTACAAGGTTTCATGGTTACAGAAGGGTCACCAACTGCTGGTTGATGAGCAGTGTGAGGTGGAATTCCATATCGGCAGATATAAGGAAAAAGAGATTTGTGACATCATGCCCATGGATGTATGTCATATAATGCTAGGAAGACTGTAGCAGTATGACCGGAAAGTCGTTCATGATGGGAAAACAAACTGTTACAAGTTTGTTAAGGATGGAATTAAACATATGTTAGTGCCCATCAAGGAGGAGGAAACAACGGAAACAAGCGGGACAAAAGTGCTAGTAATGGGTGGAAAACAGTTTTTAAAACAGATTGAAGATGACGAAGTGAACTATGCTGTCGTGATAAGACCAAGAACAGTGTTGTTGCACATAGAAATTTCTGATTTACCTGCAAAAATTCAGAAAATGTTGCAAGAATTCAACGACATTGTAGTGGACGATTTACTAGATAAATTGCCACCTAAGTGGAGTATCAATCATCACATTGATTTCATCCCTGGATGTAGTCTCCCGAACAAAGATGCTTACCGAATGAGCCCCAAAGACAATGAGGAGAACAGGAAACAGGTACAGGAATTGCTGGATAAGGGACTGATTCGAGAAAGCCTGAGCCCATGTGCAGTTCCGACAGTGCTTGCTCCCAAGAAAGGAGGTGAATGGCGGATGTGCACAGATTCGCGAACAATAAACAAGATTACGATCAGGTACAGGTTTCCATTGCCACAAATGGACGATATGATGGACTATTTGAGCGGGGCGGCCTATTTTTTGAAGATAGATTTGAAGAGTGGATACCACCAGATTAGAATCTAGGAAGGGGATGAATGGAAAACAACTTTCAAGACTAATGAAGGGCTGTATGAATGGTTGGTGATGCCATTTGGGTTAAGTAATGCACCCAATACTTTTATGCGCCTAATGAATGAGATGTTGAAGGAATTCATTGGGAAATTTGTGATTGTGTATCTTGACGACATCCTGATTTTCAGTGAAACCAGGGAAGAGCATTTTCGACATGTACGACATGTTTTGGAGAAATTGCAGCAAAACAAGTTGCTGATAAATCTGAAGAAATGCACTTTATTTTAGAAGGAGTTGATCTATTTGGGTTTCGTGATTGTAGAGAAGGAGCTGAAAATGGACCCAGAGAAAGTTGCATCTATACTTAGCTAGCCATCCCTAAGAGTCTGTTCGAAGTATGAAGTTTTCATTGGTTAGCAAGTTTTATTGTAAGTTTATAAGGGACTTTAGTGGAATCTGTGGACCTATGTTGGATACAATCAAGAAGGCAAGTCAACCTTTTCAGTGGATTGAAGCGGCGGAAAGGAGTTTCCAGATGTTGAAAAAGAAGATCACTAAGAGGCCAATTTTGAGGCTACCTGACTTCAACAAACTTTTTCAAGTTTGTTGTGATGCCAGTGGTACAACCATTGGGGCTGTACTTAGCCAAGAAGACAAACATGTTTCTTATTTCAGTGAAAAGTTGAATGAAAGCAGGCAGAAGTACTCCTCATATGACAAGGAGTTCTATGTTGTCATCCAAGCATTAAAACATTGGAGACACTATTTGCTAGGTAACGAGTTTGTTTTGTTTTCAGATAATTCTGCATTGTAGTACGTTATGCAGCAATACAAACTAAACCATAAGCATGCAAAGTGGGTTGAGTACTTGCAAAGTTATACGTTTGTATTGAAACATATTAGTGGACAAGCCAACAAGGTAGTGAATGCATTGAGCAGAAGAGCTTTGCTCTTACAGGAGAGCACGATACCAGTGTTGGGTTTTGAACACCTGAAAGACTTGTATCAGATAGATGCGGATTTCAAGGAGGCTTATGAGGCCTGCCAAAACCCTTTGATGAGGAATAATAATCCATGGCTGGACTATAACTTACAGGAGAAGCTGATGTTTAAGGGAGGACAATTGTGTATTCCTAATTTTTCGATGAGGGAGAACATCATTAGGGAGAAACACAGTGGAGGTCTTGCCGGACACTTCGACATTGATAAGACCTTAGACTAGCTCAGTCATTTTTATTATTGGCCGAGGATGCGAAGAGATGTGCAGTGATTTGTAGTCAGGTGAAAATTGTGTCAATTGGCGAAAGGACACAGTTAGAATACCTACACACCACTGCCTATTCCAAGTAGATCGTGGGACTCAGTCAGTTTGGACTTTGTCTTGGGTTTGCCACGAACACAGCGTGGTCATGATTCTGTGATGGTGGTAGTGGACCGGTTCTAAAAAATGGCACATTTTATTCCTTGTAGAAAAACCAATGATGCTACTCCCGTAGCACACTTATTTTTCACAGAGATTGTCAGGTTACACGGCTTGCCTAAGTCCATTGTCTCTGACGGAGATGTGAAATTTACAGGACATTTTTGGCGCACTCTGTGGAAGAAGCTAGACACACAACTGAACTTTAGCTCCGCTTATCACCCACAGATAGATGGGAAAACGGAGGTGGTGAATAGAAGAATAGGAAACCTGCTAAGGAGTCTAGTGGGAGAAAATTCATGTATGTGGGATCGTGTGCTTGCTCAAGCAGAATTTTCTTACAATGATTCACCAAACCGAAGCACAGGAAGCAGTCCTTTTCAAATTTTGTACGGAATGCATCCCCGAGGAGTGCATTAATTGCGGGATTTGGAACAGCTAGAGAAAAGAAGTGCTGATGGGGAAGACTTTGCAAGAGCGATTAACGACCTACATGAGCAGGTAAAGATGAAATTACAGGACAACAGTCAGAAGTACAACAGAAAGCTGATTTGAAACATCGTGAGGTACAATTTAATGTGGGGGATCAGGTCTTGGCGCATCTGCGTAAAGAATGATTTCCTAGGGGCAGATAAAACAAACTGAATTAAAAAAAAATGGACCTTGTAAGATTCTGTGCAAGTTTTCTGCAAATGCTTATGAACTGCAGCTGCCTCCAAGCATAGGAATATCGCCCATTTTTAATGTGGAAAATTTATTCCCATACATAGACAATTTGGAAGAGGATAGTTCGACACAGCCAAAACTGGACACCCAGGAGGAAAGTAGTTCGTGGATGAGACAAATGCCTTCAGCTCAGCCGCTCGAAATCGAGGGGATCCTCGACACACAAGTGGCTAGGTAGACACGAAAGAAGGAGTACCTACAGTACCTTGTCAAGTGGAAGAATCGCCCTATAGAGACAGTTCGTGGCTTGACGCAGGGCAGATACAACGAGCAGGGTATTCTGTTGAGGAACTCATGGACCGGAGCCATGACTTTTTGTTACCCCGGGAGCCTGATGTAGGAGCATGCAACCAGGGTTAGACAAGTGGAGGTGTTTTTCTTGCAAGCTAAACTGGTTCACAGGTCATTGTACCTGAGTTTTTTTTTTTTTTAATTTGTTTATTTCCTTAGTTTTCAGCAGTTAAGACATGGCATCAATTTCGGTTTCATTTTTCTTTTTCTGTTAGGATGTTTGTTTTTATTTACTTACAAAAAACTCTCTTCTTTTAAATTAACTCTAGAATTTGGATTAATAGGAAATTGACAGTTTTATATGATTATTGTATGTAACTGCTAACAGTTTCTAGAACTGTTTAATGACTCATGTAAAAGAAAAAAGAACAGAATGATGGGGGTTGATTTTTGGATCCCATCATAGAAGAATAGGAATAAAGAATTTTACAATTGATAATTCGCAGTCATCTGAATCTCATATGCAATTAGTTTCTTTCCTGTTCTTAAATAAATATATTGAGCACATTTCAAAAACAGAAGCAGGCATTGGTAGACTGAAATATTTTAGCAGACATTACGAAAAGCAAAGACCGTGAGGCCGAGAGCATGGGAACGCTATTGCAAACATATGGAGAAGTAACCATCGAAAGATTTACAGTCTTCACAAATAGAACAAGCGTACAAGCAAACCAACAGAGTGTTTTACGTCTAACATCCACAGAGTTAATGGCACGAAGATAGCATCAAGACCAGGTATCAAAAACTCGTCACAATAACCTTTCAATTGCAAATACGAATTTAATGTTAAGCTACAGGAGTCACTGTAAACTAATTTAAAGATTGAATCAAAACAATTCGTATTTCAAGTAGAACAAAGAACTGGGTTTGAGACCCTAAATTTATAAGCATATAAATTAGCCAGTCCGTGTTACAATAAGTCCGAGTACCTGGGTTCGAAACCCTAGAAAACATACTCATACTGTGGAACCCCAAATTTCAAGCAGGGCAACAACCTATCTAAATTCCGCAATAAGGATGAGATAAATTGTAATGACACTGAAGCCTGAGATAGTGACACACTAACAACAACAGTTGACAAACAGGAAAATCATGGAGAGACCCTACCCAGTCTAGTAGAGCGTAAGAAGAGCCGAGACCTTAGTTAACCGCTCGCCCTCCACCTGCAACCACCATGTACAGAGTGTCAGTAACAGAATACAAACAAACTTAGGGAGAGCATGAAGTCAAAGTAAGGGTTTCACTTACCAGAGAGGGGGCCAACTAATTGCAAGAATAGAAACCACAACAGGTAGCGAACCGGCAAGGGACCCTGCTCACAAGGGGCCATTATTGTTAGAACTGGAAGGAGAAGCAAAGTTATACTAAAACAAGGAAAGAAAGCTTACCTGAGGAGTTTGTGAGCCGAGGACGAGAATAGGGTCACCTCGTGGCCGCCACCTGCGCATACAAGTAACCAGAAGAAAAATAAAGAGCAGAGCCATCAAACTGTAATCGACAAAACGCAAATACAATAATTCCAAGAGCATTCAAAAGAAACAAGCTAACATTTGTGTCACAGAGAACCATCAGACACAGTCACAGAACGCTGAAAGGCAGTCTAGGGCCCTCAGGCGGACCGGCAAGTAAATAGAGGCCTCCATTAAAACAGGTAAAGCACCATAGAGCTTATCCCTAGATGAGCCGTGGTCGAGAAGCCAAGCGGAGTGCCAGAGTAACGAGAACGAAACCCTCAGGAAGACAAAACTAGAGCGCAGACCTCTCAGCAATCACATAAAGCACAACAAAATATCCCAGTACTATGAAGTCCTACCAAATATCGTACAATTAGTTATTGCAAATAAATAAAATCTCGTGTCCAGTGAAGGTACGTGCGCTGGACCCATCACCCCTCCTCAACAAATTTCCTTATTTACCAACCTGCCAAACGACTTATTTTGATAAGTCCACCCATGAGAGTTTATATAGGACTCATTTTTTAATGCATCCAGGAATTATGGAGGAACTAGGAGCGGGTACGAAATTCGAGGTGATATTTTTTAATTAATTTTTAATGCAGGTGGAACCATGACTGAGCGAAATTTCCAAGAGGGTGAAAATTTTACAGTGTCCAAATTGGACAAATTTTATGTCGATCTTCTGCCTCTCAGCGACATGATCTCGATGGTGTAGTCAGTTTCTTGATCTGAGCAACAGATTTGTACAAGACCCGGAGAAGGGAATCTTTAAGGAATCTAGGGGGATCTAAAAGATTCCTTAAGCCCCAGATTTCCACTTTCTCAGAATTTAGAAATTTGACATTCGATTTTGCACTATTCGACGTCACAAATCTGATGGTGCATTCAGATTTCCCATTTGATCATTTCATTTTAGGCCATTTTTCTAAGTGGAGTGTAGGTGTCAGCATTCATTCCATGAGATTCGACGCCGCGAGATTGATGGTACGGCCAGCTTCAGTAGTTTGACATCCTTTTCTTCAGATGGCCACTGGATGTGAGGTATATGCAGTATGTTAATGTACTTCTTTTTGCTATGCATTGTGCTGCACAGATGCTTGTTTGATGTTTGATGTGGGATCTTGTTTTCATACTTGCTTCATGATTCCTGCTTGATGTGACACAGAATCATCTGTGTGATGTACTTGTTGCCATGATTCGTCACGTTTTGTCTAAGATCCCTTTGTTGTTATGTTGATGGGATACTCATGTGTCACCATGCATGTTTGCATTGAGATCCCCTTTATGCCATGTTGGCGGGATGTTCATTATCATCATGCATGAGTTTGTGTCATACTGATAGGAGTCCTTTTTGACTGAGAGTTCTTGTAGTGGAACATCTCTTGGCGCCACTCCTGTGTGAGGGAATTTTCCTTGTATGATAGCGATGTCACCTCTTATGTACATCATCACTATTGACAACACTTAATGCAGTGGCCTACACCATCTTGACATTGGGGCCCGAAGACGTAGTCCCTCCTGGATGAACTCCGTTATCAATAGCTATGTTTTCATGTGTTGATGATTGTCATGTTCCTCTTCTTTACAACATGTAGATGTATGCATTTATGTTCTTTTAAAAATGAAATTTAACACATCACGAAAGTAAAGGGTCTTGGAAGGGTCCTTTGTCACACCCGAACCTAGATCAAGTGGTATTAGAGCGGTATTTGCGTGGATGTGAATTGTAAGCATGAACAATGGAACATGCAACGACATAGGATGAAAAAGTGATGTACGAGACCATGCTCAAAATTTCCAAAAGAGTGGAAATAATGTATGAAACTCTACAGAGAGAGACAAAGGAAAAGGAGCGATTGTAGCTTCAGTTGCGAGCCACGGAAGAGACCCTGGAAAACTGAAGCACAACAACCAAAATCTTCAAACAGAGAACGTTGAATTGAAGATGCGTCTACATGAAGAGAAACAGGGGAAACATATTTTTCTACAACAGCTGCAAGCTAAGGACAAGGCCTTGGAAAAGCTGCAACGTGACCCATGCATGTGTCGGCGCATCGCTTAAGGCTCCGATGAACAAAGGTGAAGGAGATGGAAGCGAGACCTTTCAGGACGCTTGTGATGCAAACAAGGTATAGAGAAGTTTCATATTATTTTTCATGCTTTTGGAGGACCAAAATCTCCTTAGTGGGGAGGATTGATCCAGGTGGCTCCAGGAACACACACAGGTCAAAGAGGAATTATGGAAGCTCAAAAATTAAAGTGATCTGAATGATTTTGAACAAGGACTAGAGCGTATATATCATCGTCCTAATCGCGGCCGTGTGAATGGTTCGTCAATCCGAGCTCGTATGAGGGAGAACGAGCCAGTCAAAGTTTTGGTTGACTTTTGCTAACTAGGCAGGCTTAATGGAGACACAATTTGGAAGTTTTCCGGCAGGCAGAATCCAGCCAACTCTGGCTAGATTTTGGGTGAATTTGTGGCCTGTTTAATTTGACTCCATCAGTGAAATTTTGGAATTTTCAAAATGACCTTATTGCTATTAAAAATTAAAAAGATATATATAAAGGAGGTGGTGGGCCACCACCCCCACCACCCCACGCCTCTATATAATAACACAATAATCAATTTAACGTGAGGAGGCTAGCAGGTATCAATCCGGCACCAGCCACGTGGGCTGGCCTGCCACCGTGTGGCGGCCCCATGTACAACAAACAACCCATTAATACGTACCCTCCATTTAACGCATACACCCTCATATATATTTAATACACCAAAAATTAATGCGCCCTTTTAATAGGTGTTACAGAGGGGCGCCCAATGCAAACCCGACCCCCAACAGATGCGGTCGTTTAAAAAAAAACAGTGATGTGTTAAAATGAGAGGGGTGGGGATTCACCACCCGACCCCTCCGCAACAAATTTCCTTATTTACTAACCTGCCAAATGACTTATTTTGATAAGTCTACCCATGAGAGTTTATATAAGACTCATTTCTTAGTGCACCCAGGCAGCATGGAGGAACCAGGAGTGGGCACAGAATTCAAGGAGATATTTTTTAATTAATTTTTAATGTAGGTGGAACCATGATAGAGCGAAATTTCCAGGAGGGTGAAAATTTTGTAGTGTCCAAATTGGACAAATTTTATGTCAATCTTACACCTCTCAGTGACACAAACCTAATGGTGCAATCAGTTTCCTGATCTGAGAAACAGATTTTCAAAGGACCTGGAGGAGGGAATCTTTAAGGAATCTAGGGGGAATCTAAAAGATTCCTTAAGCCCCAGATTTCCACTTTCTCAGAATTCAGAAATTTGACAGTCGATTTTGCACTATTTGATGTCACAAATCTAATGGTACATTCAGATTTCCCATTTGATCATTTCATTTTTCAGCCACTTTTCTAGGTGGAGAGCAGGTGTCAGCATTCATGTGCGAGCAGTCATTCCATGAGATTCGACGCCGTGAGATTGATGGTACGACCAGCTTCAGCAGTTTGAAATCCTTTTCTTCAGATGACCCCTGTGTGTGAGGTATATGCAGTATGTTCATGTACTTCTTTTTGCTATGCATTGTGTTCCACAGATCCCTGTTTGATGTTTGATGTGGGATCTTGTTTTCATACTTGCTTCATGGTTCCTGCTTGATGTGACGCGGAATCATCTATGTGATGTACTTGTTGTCATGATTCGTCATGTTTTGTCTGAGATCCCTTTGTCGTTATGTTGATGGGATACTCATGTTTCGCCATGCATGTTTGCATTGAGATCCCCTTTATGCCATGTTGGCAGGATGTTCATTATCATCATGCATGACTTTGTGTCATAATGATAGGAGTCCTTTTTGACTGAGGGTTCCTGTAGTGGAACATCTCTTGGCACCAATACTGTGTGAGGGCATTTTCCTTGTATGATAGCGATGTCACCTCTTATGTACATCATCATTATTGACACCAATTAATGCAGCGGCCTACACCATCTTGACATCGGGGCCTGAAGATGTAGTCCCTCCTGGACGAACTCCATTATCAACGACTTATGTTTTCATGTGTTGATGATTGTCATGTTCCTGTTCTTTACAACATGTAGATGTATTCATTTATGTTCTTTTAAAAATGAATTTTAACACATCATGAAAGTAAAAGGTCTTGGAAGGGTCCTTTGTCACACCAGGACCTAGATCATTGAGGGTCCTTTTGAATGAGTATCTGTATATTGTAATTCTTAATATATTACTTTATTTTCTTTACTTTCATGATGATGATGATCTGGAGGATTAATAAAACTCGTGATTTTGTTCTTATCAGATAGCTCTTCGTCAAACTTTACATCTATGTATTCCATAATATTAGGTAACCTCTTTTTATAACACCTATATCCCTTACTTTTTGATGAATATCCCAAAAATATTCCTTCATCTAATCGAGCATCAAACTTTCCTAGCTTTTCATCATTATTTTTAATATAGCATTTACTTCCAAATACTTCCAAATGATTGATTGATGTTGTTTTCTTGTGCCACAACTCATAAGGTCTCTTATCATAGTTCGGTATGAGATATGCCTTATTGAAAATATATATTTCTATATGCACTGCTTCTTCCCAATAGGTTTGAGGAGTGTTTCTTTCTTGAATGATGTCTCTAGCCATATATGTTTTGTCTCTCTACAACTCCATTCTGTTGAGGTGTGTCTGCAATAGTATACTTTCGTTTTATGCCAAATTCGTTGCATAGGTATGCAAACTCATCTGATGTAAATTCACCTCCTATGTTTGATCTTATGTAGTTTATCTTACACCCTGGTTGGTTTTCTGCTAGTGCCTTGAATATTTTTAACTTATCAAATGCTTCTAACTTATTTATGAGGAACGCCACCCATGTAAATCTCGAATGGTCGTCAATTATCAACATGAAATACTTTTCTTGTCCTGGTGCTTCTATTCTGGAAGGCCAACAAAAATCCATGTGAATTAGTTGCAAAGGCTTACTACTTGATAGTTTATCCTTGACTTTGAATGATGTTTGTGTTTGTTTACCCATTGGACATGACTTGCAGATAGTGATTTGACGCTTCTTTATTGTTGGTAGATATCTAACTGCTCTCTTCTTACTGATTCTGATGATGTGATCAAAATTGAGATGCCCCAATATCCTATGCCATAGAAAGGAGTCATCTTATTTATTGATGTAGCATTCTTCACTCTCTTCCTTCAAGATATATACATTATTTTATGTTTGAACCCCTTTAGCCAGGTCTTCCTTGTAGATGTTGATCTGATTTCAAAATCTCGAGCTCTAAAGAGAACATCACAATCTTTGTCAGACATCTGACTTACACTCAACAAATTATGTTTTAGACCATCTACAAACCATACATGCTGAGCCTTTCCTCTTCCATTATTCAGACTGACTGTGCCATTTCCTCTAATTCTTCCTGCTTCATCATTGTCGAATGTGGCATTTCCTGTTTTATTTTCATCCATGGAGACAAACTTGATTTTATCTGCTGTCATATGTCTAAAGAAACCACTGTCGACATACCATTTATTATTTTGATCTTGAGCATACAAAACTAGGTCACACTTATCAAGTTTCTTTTCTTCTTCCTTCTTTCTCCATTTCATGCATCCATTTGTTCTATAATTATTTGGAGATGTTGATATATTGTTTTTAAGTTGACATTCATATGACTTGTACCCAAAGTTATGACAATAGAAACATTAAGTGTAATCAAGGAGAGAAGCAAAAACATTTTGATCTAGATTCAAGTTTATTTTAATGTTTGTGAATCCATTCTTTCTTCTCTTAGAATTTCCCAAATCAATTCTTCTGACATACGCTCTACAATTTATGACTTTATGTCCAAAATTTGTACAACAATAACAATATCCATAAAAAAAAATATGTACCTGGTAGTGGATGTTGTTTGAGAATATAACCATCTTGACATTTGATAATCCCGTCTCCGGAAGAAGTATGGTTTTTGATAGATTTTTTTTGACTATCCATTCCTTTTTCCTTCTATACTTTTTCAGCAATGTTTCTTTGCAGTTGTTCATTTGATGTTGAAGTGTTTCTTAAATTTTTGTTCTCAGATTGATGTGAGCTACCATTCTCTCTCCTATCATATTTTACAAAAGTGATTGTCCTTTTATCCTCTGCCTTGGATTTACTGGATTCTCCTTCATAGCATAGCCCAGTCTTTATTAGTTGAGTCCTTTGAGAATTTAATATCACATCCATTTTTTTAGACCCTTTTAATACTGAATATTCATGTTTAGTTTAGTTTGAGCCTTTTCTAGCTTCTCCTTCAAACTTACCACGTCTTCTTCCAACTTTTTACACTCTTGTATTTTCTCTTTTATTTGCTACATCAAAATGTCTTACACCTTCTTTTCTTCTTCAAGTTAAATTTTCAACTTGATAATGTCTTCTGAATTTGATTATTCTTTTACATATTTGAATAGGATCTCTTTCTTCTTTCTATTCTTTAGTTTAAGCCTTTCTGTTTCCTTTAGAGCACTGATAAATTCCCCCTCAAGGTCTACATCACCTTCCTCTTCTTCTTCATATTCCTGACAATATTTTTCAAGTCCTTCCAAGGCCATCAACATGAATTTATTGGTTCCATCTTCACTAGAGGATTCATTGGAACTTTCAGATGCACTGCTATCTTCTTGAGCATATAAATTTTTTTCTTTTAAATTTTCTCTCTTTCTGCATTTTATTAGACTTGTTCTTTTCTTTCCCTTTAGGATAATTGTATTCTTTCTTATAAGGACGTTTTGAAGCATAATTCGCCACTCTTCCATAATTAAAACACTTAAATGGAAGTTTTCCTTTGTATTTAATTGTTCCTTTCTTCAACTTTATGACAAATTTTGCTTCTTATTCATCAAAACTTGAGCATGAGCACTCCTTTTCTTCTATGGACTTGTTTGTCTTGAAAGATTCCTCTCTAGTTATTTCCTTCCCTTTTGGAATTATCATCTCATATTCTATCAAAGAACCAAGCAGTTGATCCATGTTCAAAGTCTCAAAGTTTGCCTTCTCTTCTATAGCTGAAACCTTAAGATTGAATTTTTAAGGCAATGACCTCAATATTTTCTGAACTATTACACTTTCTTTAATTATTTCCCCTAGATCCATCATGATATTTATGACTTCATCAACTCTTAAAAATAATTTAGCTATATCTTCATCTTCACTCATTTTTCAGGTCTCAACCTGTGTTCTATACACTTGTAATTTGGCCATCTTTAACTTTTTATCTCCTTCATGAATATTTTCTAATTTAACCTAGATATCTTTGGCTGTCTCACAATGCATTACTTTGATAAATTCAGACTCACATAGACCACTCATAAGAGCATTCAATTTTTTTGCATTAGCTATAAAATTCAATTTGGCATAGTTGTCACTAGTTGTTTCCTTTGGTTCTTCATACCCTACCATCACAACAACCCAGACTTCTATTTCTAGAGACATTAAATATGTCTTCATTCCCACTTTCCAGAAGGCATAGTTTGTACCAGTGAATATAGGGGCTTTATTTGTTGAGAATCCTTCTTGACTAGCCATTTTACTAACTTAGGACTTCCTTCCAATTGTTAGATTGCTACTGAAGGAACTCGAATTTGATACCAAATGATATTGATGTTTGGAAATTATTGCGAGGGGGGTGAATAAGTAATTTAAAACTATTTAATTTTTGCTCAACTTAATTTAATTCTTATGAAAATGATGTTTTATGTATGAGCTCGATTATTATTGAATTTCTTTTGCAGGTGTCAAGGAGATAAATTTGCAGATATATTTATCAAGAATTCAACAACATTCACACACCATTCAACAACCAACACATGAAGACACCACATATAAGTGGAAATCCAGAAGGGAGAAAACCATGAACTTTAGGATGAAAGTGATGTGAAGGCAAGCTACTACTCCTTCTTACATCAGATTTTTGTAGGCTTCAGCCTACAAGAGGCTCCTACGTCAAAGGAAGCTCCAACTCCCACAAATTTTTTGTAGGCTACAATCCACAAGAGGCTCCTACCTTAACATGCAACAACCTAGTTTTTTATCATGCTACAATATAGAAGGGGACAAAAATATCTCAACAACAATATCAAGTCACAAAATGCTGGTTACCTCATATATAATTATGTTGTCAAGACTATTGTTGTATTGCATCACCTTTTCCACTTTGTGCCACTTTTGTTGTTGCTCACCAACTTTCTTATGTAGACTCCTTCACTTCCAAAAAGTCCTTTTTCCATTCAAGATTGTATATTTTATAAGCACGCCTTATTGGATGTTTGTATTATTCACATGAATATGAATGAGGCATTCTCTCTTGGTCTTCTAAAAACTATTCACAATCTTGTCTCTTCATTTTCAGTTTTGAAAACAATTTGTGACATAAACTAGAGTTGAAATAAAAAAAACTCAACCAGTAATGATTATATTTTATCATACATTTTATGTTTAATGAAAACATCTATTTTTCAACTTGTGTCTCAATATTTTATGTTCCATTTAACAATGTTTAGCCTTCACATTGATTAAGGACTTTCCACTTACATCACTTTCAACCTTTTACAATAATAACATTCAACATAAATTATCACCAATGAGGTTAATGGCATCAATGCCAATATTGCGAACACATGTAGATTCCTGCATCAAGGTTTCACGTTCATGATTCCACCCTGAACATTCTGTTTTGGGGAAATCCGCTGCTCAGATTAGAAAACTGATCATGCCATCAGACTCTTGGAAAAATTTTGGTTAATCTGAGTATAAACTTGTCATAATTCAGCCACTGGAAAAATATGGCCCCAAGGGTATCTAAATATTCCTCACATCATCAAAGAATATTCCTTGTGAATGTTCTTGCAGAATATTCCTCTATCTCAAAATTCATGCCATCAAAATTATTCTATGGTCATGGGCGTTAGGGTTCCACACCACCCATTCCGTGTCCTCTCCGTGCTGAGTTCCACGCCCCTCTGCTGCTGACACACACATGATATTGGTTTTTATATTAATGGTTGGGTGGACTAAACAATGAGAAGGCCCATGGGCCATTGGTTGGGCACCTAAACTTGGAGGGTGGAGGTCCCACGGAAAGCATGTGGGTCTCCCCCATATAACATTACATTTGGTGCATTTTTGTTTGTTTGGTGTTGGCCGTTGTGTGAATATGGGGCCACCCGGCTTGACTGGGCATGTTTGATCCCTGCTGGCCCCTTATTTAATATTTTGTAGGTCACTTGGGTGATAGGTATGCCAATGGTGACCCACCCCCACTTTAACATATATATTTTATATACATTGACCGGATGGAGGGGTTGGTGGCCCACCACCTTTTTAAGAATATAAATATATTGATTTTATATAAATCGATTAAAAAACCGCCAACCAGATTTTTAGGGTCACCGACAAAATTAAGTAGGTGACAATTTCACCAGTTCTATCCATCACAAAGTGAAAAATTGTAGCTCTGTTAGTGGCTATAAAATTTAGCAGCTTCTGCCAAATTTAGTCAGACATCCAGATTTAGCGACCCTCCAAATTTAGTTAGTGACCTGCTAAATTTAACCAGTGGGGCCAAGTTGAACAAAAATTTGACCACGAATATCTTGAGGATATGAACTCGGATTTGAGTGTCTTCTATGCCTTTGGACTTAAGACAATGAGCTATATGTTCTTTTTTCTGGTTTCGATGAAATCCAAATCTTCCATTTTTTAGCCTTTTTGGAGCCACCTAGATCAATGATGATGACAAGTTAAGAAAGAAGTTATCAGATATGCAGAGTTAGTTTGAGATGTCATTACTTGGTGAGTTGAATTTCTTCTTAGGACTTTAGATATATCAGGAAGAAAAGGGCATATTCACATGCTAAACTAAGTATATTAAAGAAATGTTGAAAAACTTTCAGATGGAAGATTGCAAACTGGTGTGCACCCCAATGATGACTGGTTGCAAGTTGATAATGGATGACATATCCAGGATGCATACCAAAGGATGTATAAATCAATGATTGATAGTATCCTATATCTGAAAAATTCCAGGCCAGCTGTGATGCAGGTAATTGGACATGTAACATGTTTCCAAGCAACACCAAAAGAGTCCCATGTTGTTCTAGTAAAGAGAATCTGTTAATATCTCAAGGGAACAACATAATTTTGCCCATGGTATTCAAAATGGAATGGTTTTACTATCATATCTTATATAGATACAGATTGGGTAGGCAAAATTGATGATCATAAAATCACTAGTGAAGCAACTTTCTACCTAGGTGGTTGTCTTGTATCATGGTTGAGTCAAAAAAAATCTTCAGTTTCATTATCCACAACAGAAGAAGAATACATAGCAATGGAAACTTGTTGTACTCAGGTCCTCTAGATGAAACAAATATTGTTGGATCTTCAAGTGAATTTTGATGACCCCATTCTGATGTTTTGTGACAACACCATTGCCATAAACATCTCAATGAATCCTGTCATGTATTAAAAAAACACATTCCTATCAAACATCAATTTGTTCTTGAGTAGGTTGCAGAGAGGAACATATAAGTGGAATATATTGGGACAAAGGAGCAAATAGATGACATATTCTCCAAACCTTTACTGCGTTATACGTTTGAGTATCTTCAACAAAAACTTGGGATTCTACCAAGTTCACATTGAAATGTTTTTTATCCATCCAAGTAGAAGGGGGGAGTAGAGGCAGGTTATAGGTACGCAACAACAAGTATATTTCAGGGGGAGTCACCCTTTGCCATCGATTTCAAAGGGGTAGAGAAGAGAGGATAAGAATATTAAAGGCATGAAGTTAGGGGGATTAGTGACTGCAATGGAAGTACGTGTGTTTCCATTTATGAAAAAGGGGGAGATTGTTGATATGTGGTTATCATTGATGTCAACCCAAGCAAGATTCCCTTTCTTTATTTATAAGTATGACATGTAAATTCATTGTTTTTCGAGTCTAGATCATCTTTATCGTATGCTCCTTCGATTCCGATTGTATATGGCATGCCACGAGAGCCTTCACGGTTTGGGAGTAATGATTGCTTGAAGATGAAGCACCCAAGTTGTGGGCATAAAACCAAAAAGGTGATAATGTGGCAACATCTCTTTTGTTAAATAATAAATCCATACAGGTGATGATAGTTTTTAGAAGAGGAGGAATGACCTGTTAATGAGTTTTGTGAACCCAACGTTTCAGACTACCATGTGAATCCATCATCAGGGGATGCGACAACAGATCTTCTCAGATGTTAATGATATATTCATGATCTCTAATTTGGTTATATACACACACACACACATATATATATGTGTGTGTGTGAGCTCATGAATATATCATTAACATCAGAATCTGTTGTCGCAGATGATGGATTCTCCAAATTAGAGATCATGAATATATCATTAACATCTGAGAAGATCTGTTGTCGCATCCCCTGATGATGGATTCACATGGTAGTCCGAAACGTTGGGTTCACAAAACTCATTAACAGGTCATTCCCCCTCTTCTAAAAACATCTCTTTTGCCAGGACATATGTTCAAGCTATAAGGTTCCTCACCAAATATTACAATAATCCTATTCATGGTAAAGGCTTATTTTTGGAAGGTTTTCAAATTTATTTTAAAAATAAAATTTTCAAAAGTGATTTTGGGTTCCAAATTTTGGCTCCAAGCCAAATTTGAATTGAATTTATTTATGGTGAAAATGCTAAAATCCTCCAATGACTCACCCATTAAAGGCCCCTCTCAAATCCAAAAGGTAAAACTATTTAAAGGCCTCAATTAACCCTCCTCAAGCAAACATTTTGAACGAACATTTTTGTGATCAAGCTTTGAAATCATACTCATCCCTATGGAGAAAAGTTAGATTAGACGAGAGGCTTGGGTTTGGTTTTGTTTTTTCTTTGTCTAAGGGATTCGTTTGGTTTCTCTAGGGCATCTTACTTTGCAGGTCTCGACCCTCTCTAGGGCATCAAAGTCTTAAGTACAAATCTTATCTTTGTATCAGATCAATGAGGTTTCTCTTCAATTATTAAACAATGTCAACTCTAGTTGCACGCCAAATAACATTATCTGAAGTATCAAACTCCATTGAAACCATTACTGGCATACATATTGTTTGTTCTAAAGTTTGATTTGTGATATCTCAATAGTTTAAGGCCTATAACCATTATAATCACTTTCAGGCCTATATTTTGAGTGTAGGACTTACTCTCTGTGGTTTGAGAAGGCTCCAAGGCCAGGGAAAAAGTCAAATTAGCTACATCAACCTAGGAAGTCATCAAGGTCTAGATGCGTTAAGAAATTAATTTACATAGATGGTTTCCTGAAGTGGTTTTTTTTGTGACCCTATTACTCTTATGTGGTAGAATTTAAATAAAAACCAATGAAGATGTTTTGAGCAAGATTTAAGCATAAGAGTTTTGTTAATGTATCTATGTGGATTCCTAAAACCAATGAAGGAAGCCTACACATCAAACCTCTGTGGCATCCATTTTGACGATCATTACATCATTTAGCCAGTACACTTATATTCCTTTGAAGAAATGATTATAGTGTATGGAATATTCTCGGCCTATCACTAATATCTATTCTTTGCAACCCTACATTTTGCATTTGTTTGATTAATGATCATTTCATATTTGAGGACGACCCTAGAAGGAGTAACCTCATAGAAGTATTCCTTCTTTATATCTCTAGAACATTAATTCCGAGGCTGATATATATAACTGGTTGGAAATACATGAAACATAAAGACTTGGATTGGAATACGCTAGTGTATGTAGACACCACTATGGCTTGGGTTGTCATTAATGGGTGACATCACAACAAACATTTATATTATGACCTAAGCAAGCTTACTTTTTTGCAGTCTAAACCAACAACACTTCAAAAAATTGTATTGTGACATTGCATACCTAAGGCAGTACTCAAGTGACCTAATAGTGCAAGGTGATATATCTGAGCAATATTAAGTGCCCTTAACAACTTCAACAAGGTACACTCTTAAATAGTTAATTATTATAACATCGATCTTCTATTATGAAGTCATAAGTTTGACAAAGAACAAAGGTTATATGAATATGATCCTTTCCTTTTAATGATAAGGAGAAAGGTGTATTGTATGCTTGTGATGTGTTGCCTTTGAAATCATTTGGGAAATCTTAACGAATGGTAGTTAGGGTCTGTTGATGCCTCGAAAATCGCTGCAACAACATCGGGGATAACCACCCGGTCCGGACCTTAGTACAGCTCCTTTTCCGTTTGGAATAGTGGCTCCGACTGGGGATAATGGGACCAGTTTCCCAGAAGTAGATAAATGGGATGGATGGATGATTATAAACTATGCTAGCGACGAGCAAATAACTAAAACTATCAGCAAGAATATAATAACTATGATCTATCCCGGGGACTTATTGACCTTTAAAGTGTAGCGTTTGATGGTCTGTGTCTAGAGACAGGCATATAAATGACTCCATCTTTAAGGCATAGATATTAATTCATTCAAGATTGCTGTGCCTAAATAGTTAAACAAAGCGATTAAAACAAAATTACCACACTTTATCATTTATATCATCGTCACATGCATGATTGAAAGGAAAGGCACATCGTAAAACATCCAATAGTGGAATGAATAAAGATATGCTGTTGCAGCGCATGCATATAATCAACAATAGCAAGAATAATCACATAACAATTCATATAAAAGGAATGAATTCAGACATAGATAGAAATACCATATGAGCTGCTTGACACTCCCAAATATCAATCGCTATTTGTAGTTCTTCCTTCAACGCAAAAACATCCTCAACAACGACAATAGTGCACAATTGCATAAAGAAGCTTCCTTGTTAAATTAAGAACAATTGGCCCAGTTTCATAAAAGAATATTGACTGAAGCACAATAGTGCAAACTTCAGTCTATTAAGTCTGTTACAAAACTTTACGACCCTTTCCAAAACAACGAAAGGGTCTATAAATACTAAACTAATCTAAATATCTAATAAACAGAAATCCTACATAATTGGCATCAATAAATATTGATCCTATTTCCTGGAGCGATCTGGCAATCGGCGACATGATTCATCAGGTAGGCTGCTTGCCTTTAAACCTGAGCTGACTTGTCGCAAGCATTGGCTCTACTTCAGGTGGTTTGTTGAGAAGCGAACTGAGCTGGGCAGCATAGGTGGCATCCTGAATGTCGGGAATTATACACCCGATTGCATCTGTTAAACACTTAAGGGCGGCTCTCTGTGTGTGCGGCTTAATCAGGAAAAGCCAATATGCATCGAAGGTCAAACTGTTAACCCCAGCGATTAATCTCCCCTTTTCCTCCAAGTCAGGATAACACGTTTGCTCCAACATGTTTGTTGTTGTTATCTTTCCAGGCGTACATTGGGAGATCATATTCGCTAAGTAGAGAGTGTTGTTAACCAGATCAACTAGGTTGCTGGAGGTTGATTTACACCTTGAAGCTGCCCTCTCTGCTTTCATCACCTGAGTGTGCCATTCTGTAAAAGTATGTCTTTGTATGTTTCTGAAATCTTGGGCAAATTTGCTTCTCTCCCTTGATCAGAATCTTGCCAGTCAAGATATCCACTTATGATCTCTTCGGCCTGGTCTAACTCATTCCTGGCCTTCTCTACCTGCTGATTAATGAATGTAGTTAACTCACACAATGGCTCTGCCTCAGTGAGTTGTTGACAAAGGAGCCTAATTTGTGATATCAATGCATTGTTTATTAGTGATGCTTCCTTTCTGAACTCATCCACCTGTGGAGCGCCTTTGATTATTTCAAGCTGCGATGACAATTGAGCAATTTTCTCATCTTTCGTTTTCATCATTTGCTCATTTGCTGCTCTCAATTGTGCCAATGCCTCCGACAATTCCTTTTGTTTCTGGATTGCATTTTGGTCAATCCTTTGCCTTTCTTCCTGCAATTGCTGGGTTAATTGATCATTCATTTGCTGTTGTGCCAGCAACTGCTCCTCTGCTTGCGCTGCCTTCTGCTTTGTCTCGGTCAATTCTGCCTGTAGTGCAAAAATTTCTTGGTCCTTAGTCTTCAGTAGAAGACTTACCTCCGATGCCTTGTCGATTGTTGCTGCGGAATAGGCTCCTGCATACTGTGACAGCTTTGTTAGGTCATCGGAGGGGTCCAATTCCTCCTTCCATACTACATTACCCGTGACTGTTTGCTCTGGAAAGATAGAAGGTTGATCAGTCCTTCGTCTTTTCCTTGATCGCTTTACAACTGCTCTATGCCTTGGGCTGTAGAAAACATCCAGGGGAGGAATATCTTCTACCTGAAGAATGATTTGGTCGGAGGGGTCCTTTGGTATTACTTCAACATCCTTAGAAATGGGTGGGCCGCTGGTTCCACTTAGAACCGGAGGTGAAGTGATGTCCTGCGTATCATTTGTCTTGGAAGTGTCCCCATCTTTTGAACATTCCAATCCACTGATGATGGAATGAAACTGCTGCCATTCCTGGAATAGTTTGGGGTCTATGGTAGTGTCCACATTGACATCGGTGGTGGTCTGTTTCTCCTTTTCGGTTTGGGACTCTTCCCGTTCTTTTTCTTGCTCTTTCTTCAGCTGTTCCTCTTGTTCTTTCTTTTGCCTTTCCTCTTGCTCTTTCCGCTGTTGTTCCTCTTTTTCTTTTCTCTGCCTTTCCTCCTGTTCCTTTTTATGATCCTTTGTTACTACCAGAGGTTCTTTTGATTGTTTCCGAACAGGCCTGCTTGATGATGTCGCCGGGGTTGTTGCTAGTAAATCTAGAGGCAGAGTTTGCAACCTCTGTTCTCTAAGCTTATTGAACTCAGTCAGCCCTTCATCATTATATTTCAATCGAGCAAGTTCTTTAGCTTGACCTATTGTTTCGGCTGCAACGAATAGGTCGTCAAACCAATCTTCTTTGTGCTCGAATTTTGTTAATTTGGCCTGTTCTAGCGCATTGTAGGCAACTTTGCTTGGATCATATGGCCTGTTTGGGATAGTCGCCAGAGTTAAAGATTGAAGCTTTGTGGCTTCCTTTTCTGCATGTTTGAGATCATGCAGAGTATAGACACCACACCTGAAGGGAAAAGAGGGCCAACCCCTCTTCTTTTCTTTCTTGAGAGTTTATGTAACGCTCTCAGCCGTAATCTGATAGGCGATTTCTCTTGCTAGCAACTTATCTGGTATATACAGAGGGAGAACATGTGGGTTGGCTTGGCTGCCGAAAACTCTTATGTAGGTAAATCTCTCCTCTCCAAACCAACTTTCTACCGCTGTTATATCAAACGAAGCTTGATATGAAATCTTGGGAATGGGTTTGTCAAAAATAGAATAGTGAATAGGCACCATAAAGCCATTGCAGACTTGGTACAGATGGTGCTTGTAAGAGGTCTTCCATAGTTTCTGATGGTATATGTGGATGGCCGTGGGATCTTGTGGCGTCCACCTCCAGTCGAGCATGGGGAATTCAGAATTGAAACATAGTGTATCTAAGATATATGCACTGTAATAAAATGGGGGAATTTTCCTTTCTGTGACGATAGTCTGATGTCTAAAGTCACGCACAACCTGTGCTAATTTGTCAGAAAAGATGGTGGCCCAATCCATAATTTTACCATTTACAGCTGCCTCCATTAGAGGAACCATCTCTATGGTAAAATTAGCAGAGTCATGCAATCCCCATAATCTACACATCATTATCCCCGCATAGCAATAAGGAGAAGCCAGAGAGTCGACTGAGTACTTACCCGAAGATTCGTGCTTGTGTTTGGCTAGATTTTGTCTCCAATCCCGGATGGGTTTGAATTCAACTTCATTTTCATTTGCAAACTTCTCCAGGAATTCTTTATTATATATCTTCTCCGGCTCGGGCAAATGATACATTTGTCTTAGATCATCCGGCCTGAACGATCCGAAGATTCTCCCATCTCTAGTATTGAAAGTTCTGTCCAAAATTGGGATTTCTTGAATCGCCCACCGCACTACATCTGTGTATGGTAGAATTTTCTCCCTAGCCGCTATTCTGTTAAGGAAAGAGTCGGCTAAATCTTTGAGAGTACAATCAGACTTGCGAGTAGGATCCGCAGTAGCTTCTATTACTGTCTTTTTTGGTTGTTTGGCTTCAATCAAATTGTAAGTGCCTTGCCAAGTGACTCTGGTGAGGCCCGTGCATGTAGTATCAGAAATTAAGCCCTTCTTCTTGTCCACAAGAGCTTGACCTGTTGCTGATGTAGTGGAGGCGCCTGCGGTCTTCTTTGATTTCTTCCCCATCTTGTTTGAGTTTTCTCTTTCGGATGGATTCTGCACAGAGAGACAAATGTGCGTAATACAGAGACAGCAATGAAAACTTGCAAGTAATGAGAACATATGCATAGGTGAGTAATAAGGGATTAGTCTTTAAAAATAGGCGCGGACACAATCCATGGAAAGATTTTAAGAATTATGATCTCATTGATTGGCCGTTTAAAACCTGTCATCCCTTAAATGCCCATTATATCGTTATTCGGCTGAATGATTCACTTAAGCGTGCAGTGGGCGTTTTGGCGGTTGAGTGCAGGTAAATGACTGCTTAACCGATCAAGCTTTAAATATGAATGAATTGCGATATCCCATCACTTAACGGCTTTTTATTGAAAACTGCGCTTTATCGCATCGCGTCGGGGGAATGAAGATTATAAAGTGCACATAAAGTGTATCGCCGATCGCCGATAGCGATATCGGATCGCATCGGGGGTATGACCTGTGTGCCTTAATGATGTGCATTGGATATTGCCGATTGCCGACTGCCGATTGCATCGCATCGGGGGAAAATCTTTGAGCATATTAAGACTTAAGTAAAGATTACCGCTGATATCCAATCGCCGATTTCGCATCGCATCGGGGCTAATGGCATGGGGCACTTTTAAAATGTGCATGAAGTTTTGCCGATCGCCGATTGCGATATCGCATCGGCGGAAATCAATGTGTCGTTTATTTATATTTCTTATGTCATTGCGATATGCGATCTTGCGATCGCTTTATCGCAATGACAAAGATTTGCCTTATTTCTTTAAATGGGTTTTTCAAAAAGGGTTTTATAAAATGAGTTCATTTGATTATCGGACCTCTTTTGAACAATAAAAGTATTGATACCAATTAAACTTTAAAGGGACCCATTTCATACGTTAATATTTATAAATAAAGATGATATGAAATGGGGGGTTGTTGTAGAGCACAACAATTGGCGATTCGCTGGAAGAACCAGTTATCTCTGGAAATGATAGAAACACTTAAGCTTTTTCAAAAAATAGAGTTTCAATAAAAAGGGGAAAATTCTAATATAACTAGATTTCTATATATTCTGAGAAAAATGAAACTATTTTGTTGACTTCCTCTTTTTTAAGAAAATAAATACATTCTAAGTTTAAAATAGGCCTTTATTGGTTTATAATGATAAAATAGAATATCTTTCCAAATCAGCTTTTATAATGAACTCCTCTGTCATAGGTAGAGCCTCTGCTGCCAGCAAACATCTATAGTTTCGACAGGGATACCTTTTAACCATGTGATTGTCCATTGTCCCATCCAATTAAGAGTGTGATTAACAGAATGAATTCAAAATATGTTTTCATATTTTGTACTTCATTTCCTTTTCTGTTGTTGATAAGATAAAAAGCCATTGTCCTGGTTTGGTGGCCAGCTATTGACAATGCCATTCACTGGTAGTAGTCTAACTGAACAAGCTGGCTCGTGATGAGACCCCTTGTCTTGTAATTTCAAGCCATTACCCTGTTTTGGTTTGCAGTATTGGTAATGTCAGATAAACTATTTCCCTATGAACATGGTAAGCAGGCTTGTAATAAGACCTCTTATCTTTAATATCTTATATTTTAGAATTACACTCTGAATAATCATAAACTTTAGTGAATGGGGTGAACAAATTTCTCCTTAAGAGTAAATGGATGACAGGGTAAGAGTTGAAGATGCTGAAATTGGATTGATTTCTATCTTGATATTGATAACCTTTTGAGACCAATTTGAAAACAGAAAATGATTTACAATATTTCTATGCTTTGAGAGGAGTTGACAAAACTTGAACTGTGGTTTCAGAATACAATGATATCTAATTTCCTAGAAATTATCCTTTTTTGGTTAAAAGTTCTATTATTTAAAAGCAAATGTTCATACTGGTTCTGTGGGATAACTTTTTCAAACACAGCAAAAGGTCAATGGGAGATATCTCACAACCTTATTTTCTAAAAATCCTACAAACTATAAAATCCTACTGAAATGAAAGGAGAAGGGGTTACCTCCTCAGTTAAAGAATTTCTTCAAGATAAGGCCATTAACAGGGAGAGAATCTCTCAAACCTGATAAATCTTGCAATATAAAGGTTGAATGGCCTATCTTTTCGCAGATCTGAAATGGTCCAAGCCACAACTTCTGGAACTTGGAGTGTTTACCCTTGTCCTCATGGGCTTTGTCCCATTTCAGAACTAAATCACCGACTTGGAATTGTTTTGAACCGGATGAGACTGAATCAAAAGCTGCTTTGATGACTTGCTGATGTTTGGCATGGATAACCTTGGCTTTTTCTCTTTCCTCTTCTAATTTTAGAATTTGGTCCTGTCTAAACTGAATGGAAGAGGAAGGTCTTTCCTCAATAAACTGAACTAGGGCTAAAGAAGGAATAACAAGATTTGTGGGTAGGATTGCTTCTTTTCCATATACAAGATCAAACGGAGAAGTTCCAATAGAAGCTTTCAGTGTTATCCTATCAGCCCATAATGTAAACACTAAGGATTTGTGCCAATTTCTCTGATTTTGTTCGATAGTTCGCTTAATGATTTTAATCAGATTCTTATTAGTAGACTCCGCTAAACCATTACCTTGAGGATAGTAATTAGCAGAATATTTTAACTTAAATCCTCTTTTAATAGCGAAATCAAACATAGCATTGCCTGAAAAGTAAGATGCATTATCAAAAACAAGAGCATTTGGAACACCAAACCTGGTAATAATGAATTGATCTATGAATTCAATGATTGCTTCAGAATTTGCTGTTTTTAAAGGGATTGCCTCAACCCACTTAGTAAAATAATCGGTAGCAGTAAGGATATACTTATGCTGTTTGGAAGATGGTGGAGTAATCTCCCCAATGATGTCCAATCCCCATTGCTCAAATGGTTGTTCAATGTTGACTGGTTGCAGAGGGAAAGCTGGTTTACGTTGTCTTCCACTAGCAGTTTGACAATTGAGACATTTCCTTACATACTCGTGGGCATCTTTAAACAGAGTAGGCCAATAGTAACCAGCATGAATAATTTTGTGAGCTGTTGTGTCAGCTCCGAAATGTCCTCCTGCTGGTCCATCATGTAACTCCTGCAAAACCTTTTGGGCTTCAGGTTTCTCAAGGCATCTTAACAAGATAGAATCATAATTCTGCCTAAAAAGCACGTCATCAATAATTGTAAAATTCTTCGCTTTTAACCTAATGGCCCTTTTGTTTTTGTAAGACAAATTCAGAGGTGCATAACCATTCTTTAAATAAAAGATTAAATCTGCATATTGAGATCCAGAATCAGTAACACTTATCTGATTGATTTCTTGAGTTTGATCTGTATTGCTTGATTCTGGAATGTTTGATGCTCCTGCCAATATCCTGCAAAAACCTTGGCCCATAACAATCTTTTCTGGCCTAATTTCTAAGTCATACTCTTGAAGCGCTGTGACCCAATTTGCCCTTTTTTCGCCCAGCTCTTTTTGGATTAATAGTTGCCTAACTGCCGGGAAAGGAACTATCACTTTTGTATGGGTTTTCAAAAGGAAGGGTCTATAATGTTTGACTACTTTAAATACAACAAAGGCTTGTTTTTCTACGTCGGAGTAATTTAATTCAGCACCCTGGAGATTTGAGCTGAAGAACGAAATGGGTGCTTCCAAATTGTGTTCATTTAGTTGCGTGAGTACTGCAGCATAAGATACGTCGGATGCAATTGTATACAATGTAAAATGATTAGAAAAATTTGGAGTATTCAAGGCTGGGGCATTGATTATTGATTGTTTGATTATATCAAAAGCTTGCTTTTCTGCTGATCCCCACTTGAAGACTGAATTCTTCTTGATCATTGTTTGAAGTGGTAATATAATTTGAGAAAAATCAGGAACAAATCTTTTAACAAAATTGATCTGGCCTAAAAATGACTGCATCTACTTTTTATTGTGTGGGAAAGGGATTTCAGAGATTTCTTTGATCCGATCAGGGTCGATATAAATGCCATCTTTGGATACAATAAAACCTAAGAGTTTTCCTTGATCAAGAGCAAAGAAAGACTTTTTTGGGTTAAGAGAAATACCATATCTTTTGCAACGCTGAAAGATTTGATTTAGATCATGCAAATGATTATACCTCTTCTTAGAGAATACAGTAATATCGTCTAGATAGACGACTACTGTTCTATTAATCAACCCTCTAAAGGCTATGTCCATAGCTCTTTGGAATGTCGCTCCTGCATTTATAAGTCCGAAAGGCATTTTCTGATACGCATATGTTCCCCATTTTGTTCTGAATGTGGTTTTAAGTTGGTCATCAGGATGAACCAGAACTTGGTTATATCCTGAGAATCCATCAAGAAAAGACATCAATTCAGAGCCTGCTACTGATTGGAGTATTTGCTCCATAGTAGGTAATGGGAAGTTGTCTTTCAAGCTCGCTTTGTTTAAATTTCTGAAATCAATACAAATTCGAATGTCGCCATTTTTCTTTCTGACTGGCACCATATTAGAGACCCAGTTTGAGTGTCGGACAGGAAAAATAATTTTGGCTTTCAAGAGTTTGTTAAGTTCCGACTTTATCTGGCTCTCTAAATTTGGATGTATTTTTCTTAACTTCTGCTGAATTGGTTTCTGATCAGGAAGCATAGGAATGGTGTGCTGGATAATGGATGTATCATATGTCTTCAAATCATCATACTTCCAAGCAAAGACCTGTTTGTTTTTTCTTAACAGTTTAATGAATGCCTCCTTCTCTTCCAAGGAAAGTCCTAATCCTAAATTAATGTTTTGAGGAGCATGGTCAATACCTAGATTTATCAATTCAAACCTAAGGGTAGAACTTTGGAGCTTTGCATTAATTACAGGTTTAAACTTGTCTTTGATATCATAAAGATCTTCGAGCTTTACCACTGGTTTAGGAATTGAATTTTCCTGAGGTGTTTCTTTCATTTGTAGATCATGGTCATTTTCCTCAATAATTTGATCGTCATAGGACTTTTCAGAAGTTAGAAATTGCAAAATATCTTCATCATGGTTAAATACTCTCCAATTAGTGACATTGTCGGGAATTGAAGGCCTAAAAAATAATTCTACGGAAAATCTATCAGGGCTGTAGTCTTTAGAAGGTAGAAGCTTGGAAGCTACATTGGCTAGTAGGTCGGCTGCCGAGTTTTGCGACCTAGGAATGGAGGAAATGTTAAATGCTGAAAAGTGTGAGGTAAGATCCTGTACTAGCGATTGATAATGCTTGAGGTGATTTGAAAGACAATGAATTGCATTCCTCACCTGTTTAACAATAATTTCAGAATCGCCGAATACTTTTAGATATTGCACCTTAAGGCCGATTGCTTTATATAATCCCTGGACTAAAGCTTCATATTCGGCTGTGTTGTTAGTGCATTCAAATTCTAACCTACAAGACAGCATTGTCTTTTCTCCTTGTGGATTAACCAAAATGCAACCTGCTCCTGAGCCCTCGCTGGACTTAGAGCCGTCAAAATATAAAGACCAAAATAAAGAGGTATTAACAAAAGTATTTACATTTTCCTCAGCATCATTAAAACATCTAGACTTATCAGTTTGTGAAAAATTTTCAATCTGAGATGTAAAATGATTGACTGAAAAAGGAGATGGTTGGGCAACAAAGTTGCCAAAGAATGACTCTGACGAATAGTTCCCCAAAATGTTGTTGTTGAACGCTACAGGTTGGTTTTCTTGCTCAAATTCAGTAACTGTGTGGGTCATGTGTTTCTCTCGATCGATCCTTATTTGATTTGGCTTGCCCTTATAGGGAAGCCACATATGTGACCAATCTGTGGAAATATACCCATGCAATTTTTCGGACCAATCCCTACTCAAAATTAAACCGTAAAATTCAGGTATATCGGCTATTAGGATGTCAATTCTCTGTACAACCCTGGGATCAGCAGACAACCTGGTAGTTACGGAATTAATTTCTCCCACAACCTGCACTTTGGTCTTGTCCAACTGTACAATATGAATAGCAGACTTCTGGGGTTCAATGTTCAGTTTAGAGCAAACTGAAGCTGGCATTATGTTAGATGATGCCCCTGAGTCAATTAAACAGTTGTGCAGGTTTCTGTTATAAATCTCATAGGTCAGCAGGAAGGGTGGAGTATGAGAATTCGATCTATCTCCAATTAGAACTGAATCGGTAGCTTCAACCATACCTGGAGGAGGTTGGCCTGAATCATTAGCAGCTTTTGCACTGGGAAGGGGTGTAGAGGGAACATCATTCAATTCTTTAAGAAGTAATTTTTGTTGATGCTTTAATTTACTAAGTTCAAACATAGTTATGTTTGCTTTAGTTTTCTTCATGTCATCAACAATGTTATATTCCATTGAATTTGATACCACTAATGTTTTGGATGTTGAAGGAGAATTATAAGTTGAAGGCTGGTTTTGGGGAACTACTACAGGTGATTTCTTTGGAGGAACTTTTTCCTTTGTTGTGGTAGCACCTGCACTCCTTTTCTTTGAAGTTGCCTGGGCAGGTTCAGAAGTACTTTTACTTCTTGTAGTAACCGGAAAGGCTTCTTCTTCATTATCGGTATCAGAGTTGGGGAGTATAAAATCCCACATTCCGTGGCATTCAACTACTTCTTCTTCATCATCAGTTTGTGAGGTTGTTTCCTCTTCCTCTTCTTCTTGCTCTGAATCTGCGTTAGATATGACATTCGGTGGCTTTGTTTCAGTTTTCTTATAAGTCCTAAATGGTCTTTTGTTTGAGGTTTCGGCCACCTGCTTCTTTATTTCAACCATTTCGTTAGACAACGTTTTCAGGACCTTTTGCAAACCCTCCATGTCGTATGGGTCTTTTGGGGTTTTCTTCTTGGAATCCTCTTTAAATGAGACTTTTTTGGCTTTTCTGTCTTCCAAAGCAGCTTTCTTCTCTAGAGCATTGATGCGCTTTTCCACAGCAAGTGCTTCTCTCATGTTTTCAGCTAAGGTAGGTTTCCCAGCCCTGTCTACAAAAATGGCTATATTGGCAGGTAGGGCGGTAATATACCATTCGCTTCGAATTTGTTCACTTGGTTTGGAAGCTGTAGGGATTTTATTCAGGAGTTTATTAAATCTAGCGTTAAATTCCTTTATTGGTTCCCTATGCTCTATTCTCAGATTGGAGAGGTCGTTTATTAAAGTAGCTAAGGACCTATCATCTCCATATTTGGTAAGAAACTGCTCTTGGCAAGTGTTCCAACTGGTAATGGAACCAGAGGGTAGAGAAAAATACCAGGATCCTGCTGATCCTTGCAAGGTGTAAGGGAAGAGTCTAACAACAACATCTTGTTCTGTCACTCCTTTCAAGTTAACTGCTAACATAAAATTATTAATGTGTTCTTCAGCCTGGGTCCCGTCATCTGGGTTAAATTTAGGTAGCCATTTTTCAGGAGCATCTGGTAAAGGATGCAATGGTGCAGGCATGTTGACTGCACTTGGCCTGGTCCATGGATCTGCCATTATAATAGCAACAGTGGTTGATACTACTGTTGGAATTCCAGATGTCTGGGAAGGAACTAATGCTGAGGAGTGAGCAGGTTGGGATGTTGAGGCTTCTAATCCCTGGTGAATGACAATATGTAATGGGGAAGTGGATGGTTGACTTTGCAGAGGGGAAGATGCAATGGAGGATGTGGATGAAAGCTCTCCACTATCAGATCCTTCAGTAATTTTCTTCGCCTTTTTCCTTCTGGGTAAAGGGAACTCGGTAGGTTCAATACCGAGTTTTTCGCTCTGAAGTCTGGTGAGAGGATGAGTTAAATTGAACTGCGAAGTCGCACTGCTTTGTGATACCTCAGATTTCTGTGGTGAAATCGAGAAGCTCTGAAGTTTGTGGATAAGAGACTGGACTTCAGGTGATTCAAGACTTAATTGTTCTGGAGTATGATGAGTTTGAGCAGTGGTAGTTGATTCCCCTTCTCCTTGTTTGGATACCGGCGAACCAGTATGCAAATGGGAAGATCGAGGGGATACGGAGGGAGAATTACTCTTAGAATGGCTTATAGGTTTTGACTTATGTGCCATTCACAGTTGATGGCCCTCCTTCTAGCGCCAAAAATTTTGATGCCTCGAAAATCGCTGCAACAACATCGGGGATAACCACTCGGTCCGGACCTTAGTACAACTCCTTTTCCGTTTGGAATAGTGGCTCCGACTGGGGATAATGGGACCAGTTTCCCAGAAGTAGATAAATGGGATGGATGGATGATTATAAACTATGCTAGCGACGAGCAAATAACTAAAACTATCAGCAAGAATATAATAACTATGATCTATCCCAGGGACTTATTGAGCTTTAAAGTGTAGCGTTTGATGGTCTGTGTCTAGAGACAGGCATATAAATGACTCCATCTTTAAGGCATAGATATTAATTCATTCAAGATTGCTGTGCCTAAATAGTTAAAAAAAGCGATTAAAACAAAATTACCACCCTTTATCATTTATATCATCATCACATGCATGATTGAAAGGAAAGGCACATCGTAAAACATCCAATAGTGGAATGAATAAAGATCTGCTGTTGCAGCGCATGTATATAATCAACAATAGCAAGAATAATCACATAACAATTCATATAAAAGGAATGAATTCAGACATAGATAGAAATACCATATGAGCTGCTTGACACTCCCAAATATAAATCGCTATTTGTAGTTCTTCCTTCAACGCAAAAACATCCTCAACAACGACAATAGTGCACAATTGCATAAAGAAGCTTCCTTGTTAAATTAAGAACAATTGGCCCAGTTTCATAAAAGAATATTGACTGAAGCACAATAGTGCAAACTTCAGTCTATTAAGTCTGTTACAAAACTTTACGACCCTTTCCAAAACAACGAAAGGGTCTATAAATACTAAACTAATCTAAATATCTAATAAACAGAAATCCTACATAATTGGCATCAATAAATATTGATCCTATTTCCTGGAGCGATCTGGCAATCGACGACATGATTCATCAGGTAGGCTGCTTGCCTTTAAACCTGAGCTGACTTGTCGCAAGCATTGGCTCTACTTTAGGTGGTTTGTTGAGAAGCGAACTGAGTTGGGCAGCATAGGTGGCATCCTGAATGTCGGGAATTATACACCCGATTGCATCTGTTAAACACTTAAGGGCGGCTCTCTGTGTGTGCGGCTTAATCAGGAAAAGCCAATATGCATTGAAGGTCAAACTGTTAACCCCAGCGATTAATCTCCCCTTTTCCTCCAAGTCAGGATAACACGTTTGCTCCAACATGTTTGTTGTTGTTATCTTTCCAGGCGTACATTGGGAGATCATATTCGCTAAGTAGAGAGTGTTGTTAACCAGATCAACTAGGTTGCTGGAGGTTGATTTACACCTTGAAGCTGCCCTCTCTGCTTTCATCACCTGAGTGTGCCATTCTGTAAAAAGTATGTCTTTGTATGTTTCTGAAATCTTGGGCAAATTTGCTTCTCTCCCTTGATCAGAATCTTGCCAGTCAAGATATCCACTTATGATCTCTTCGGCCTGGTCTAACTCATTCCTGGCCTTCTCTACCTGCTGATTAATGAATGTAGTTAACTCACACAATGGCTCTGCCTCAGTGAGTTGTTGACAAAGGAGCCTAATTTGTGATATCAATGCATTGTTTATTAGTGATGATTCCTTTCTGAACTCATCCACCTGTGGAGCGCCTTTGATTATTTCAAGCTGCGATGACAATTGAGCAATTTTCTCATCTTTCGTTTTCATCATTTGCTCATTTGCTGCTCTCAATTGTGCCAATGCCTCCGACAATTCCTTTTGTTTCTGGATTGCATTTTGGTCAATCCTTTGCCTTTCTTCCTGCAATTGCTGGGTTAATTGATCATTCATTTGCTGTTGTGCCAGCAACTGCTCCTCTGCTTGCGCTGCCTTCTGCTTTGTCTCGGTCAATTCTGCCTGTAGTGCAAAAATTTCTTGGTCCTTAGTCTTCAGTAGAAGACTTACCTCCGATGCCTTGTCGATTGTTGCTGCGGAATAGGCTCCTGCATACTGTGACAGCTTTGTTAGGTCATCGGAGGGGTCCAATTCCTCCTTCCATACTACATTACCTGTGACTGTTTGCTCTGGAAAGATAGAAGGTTGATCAGTCCTTCGTCTTTTCCTTGATCGCTTTACAACTGCTCTATGCCTTGGGCTGTAGAAAACATCTAGGGGAGGAATATCTTCTACCTGAAGAATGATTTGGTCGGAGGGGTCCTTTGGTATTACTTCAACATCCTTAGAAATGGGTGGGCCGCTGGTTCCACTTAGAACCGGAGGTGAAGTGATGTCCTGCGTATCATTTGTCTTGGAAGTGTCCCCATCTTTTGAACATTCCAATACACTGATGATGGAATGAAACTGCTGCCATTCCTGGAATAGTTTGGGGTCTATGGTAGTGTCCACATTGACATCGGTGGTGGTCTGTTTCTCCTTTTCGGTTTGGGACTCTTCCCGTTCTTTTTCTTGCTCTTTCTTCAGCTGTTCCTCTTGTTCTTTCTTTTGCCTTTCCTCTTGCTCTTTCCTCTGTTGTTCCTCTTTTTCTTTTCTCTGCCTTTCCTCCTGTTCCTTTTTATGATCCTTTGTTACTACCGGAGGTTCTTTTGATTGTTGCCGAACAGGCCCGCTTGATGATGTCGCCGGGGTTGTTGCTAGTAAATCTAGAGGCAGAGTTTGCAACCTCTGTTCTCTAAGCTTATTGAACTCAGTCAGCCCTTCATCATTATATTTCAATCGAGCAAGTTCTTTAGCTTGACCTATTGTTTCGGCTGCAACGAATAGGTCGTCAAACCAATCTTCTTTGTGCTCGAATTTTGTTAATTTGGCCTGTTCTAGCGCATTGTAGGCAACTTTGCTTGGATCATATGGCATGTTTGGGATAGTCGCCAGAGTTAAAGATTGAAGCTTTGTGGCTTCCTTTTCTGCATGTTTGAGATAATGCAGAGTATAGACACCACACCTGAAGGGAAAAGAGGGCCAGCCCCTCTCCTTTTCTTTCTTGAGAGTTTGTGTAACGCTCTCAACCGTAATCTGATAGGCGATTTCTCTTGCTAGCAGCTTATCTGGTATATACAGAGGGAGAACATGTGGGTTGGCTTGGTTGCCGAAAACTCTTATGTAGGTAAATCTCTCCTCTCCAAACCAACTTGCTACCGCTGTTATATCAAACGAAGCTTGATATGAAATCTTGGGAATGGGTTTGTCAAAAATAGAATAGTGAATAGGCACCATAAAGCCATTGCAGACTTGGTACAGATGGTGCTTGTAAGAGGTCTTCCATAGTTTTTGATGGTATATGTGGATGGCCGTGGGATCTTGTGGCGTCCACCTCCAGCCGAGCACGGGGAATTCAGAATTGAAACATAGTGTATCTAGGATATATGCACTGTAATAAAATGGGGGAATTTTCCTTTCTGTGACGATAGTCTGATGTCTAAAGTCACGCACAACCTGTGCTAATTTGTCAGAAAGGATGGTGGCCCAATCCATAATTATACCGTTTACAGCTGCCTCCATTAGAGGAACCATCTCTATGGTAAAATTAGCAGAGTCATGCAATCCCCATAATCTACACATCATTATCCCCGCATAGCAATAAGGAGAAGCCAGAGAGTCGACTGAGTACTTACCCGAAGATTCGTGCTTGTGTTTGGCTGGATTTTGTCTCCAATCCCGGATGGGTTCGGATTCAACTTCATTTTCATTTGCAAACTTCTCCAGGAATGCTTTATTATATATCTTCTCCGGCTCGGGCAAATGATACATTTGTCTTAGATCATCCGGCCTGAACGATCCGAAGATTCTCCCATCTCTAGTGTTGAAAGTTCTGTCCAAAATTGGGATTTCTTGAATCGCCCACCGCACTACATCTGTGTATGGTAGAATTTGCTCCCTAGCCGCTATTCTGTGAAGGAAAGAGTCGGCTAAATCTTTGAGAGTACAATCAGACTTGCGAGTAGGATCCGCAGTAGCTTCTATTACTGTCTTTTCTGGTTGTTCGGCTTCAATCAAATTGTAAGTGCCTTGCCAAGTGACTCTGGTGAGGCCCGTGCATGTAGTATCAGAAATTAAGCCCTTCTTCTTGTCCACAAGAGCTTGACCTGCTGCTGATGTAGTGGAGGCGCCTGCGGTCTTCTTTGATTTCTTCCCCATCTTGTTTGAGTTTTCTCTTTCGGATGGATTCTGCACAGAGAGACAAATGTGCGTAATACAGAGACAACAATGAAAACTTGCAAGTAATGAGAACATATGCATAGGTGAGTAATAAGGGATTAGTCTTTAAAAATAGGCGCGGACACAATCCATGGAAAGATTTTAAGAATTATGATCTCATTGATTGGCCGTTTAAAACCTGTCATCCCTTAAATGCCCATTATATCGTTATTCGGCTGAATGATTCACTTAAGCGTCCAGTGGGTGTTTTGGCGGTTGAGTGCAGGTAAATGACTGCTTAACTGATCAAGCTTTAAATATGAATGAATTGCGATATCCCATCACTTAACGACTTTTTATTGAAAACTGCGCTTTATTGCATCGCGTCGGGGGAATGAAGATTATAAAGTGCACATAAAGTGTATCGCCGATCGCCGATAGCGATATCGGATCGCATCGGGGGTATGACCTGTGTGCCTTAATGATGTGCATTGGATATTGCCGATTGCCGACTGCTGATTGCATCGCATCGGGGGAAAAGCTTTGAGAATATTAAGACTTAAGTAAAGATTACTGCCGATATCCAATCGCCGATTTCGCATCGCATCGGGGCTAATGGCATGGGGCGCTTTTAAAATGTGCATGAAGTTTTGCCGATCGCCGATTGCGATATCGCATCGGTGGAAATCAATGTGTCGTTTATTTATATTTCTTATGTCATTGCGATATGCGATCTTGCGATCGCTTTATCGCAATGACAAAGATTTGCCTTATTTCTTTAAATGGGTTTTTCAAAAAGGGTTTTATAAAATGAGTTCATTTGATTATCGGACCTCTTTTGAACAATAAAAGTATTGATACCAATTAAACTTTAAAGGGACCCATTTCATACGTTAATATTTATAAATAAAGATGATATGAAATGGGGGGTTGTTGTAGAGCACAACAGGGTCTTAGTACAAAAAATTGAATGTGTCAAGCTTAATGTCATTCCTTTCAGTAAGAAAGAAGATAATAGGTATGGGCTTTATTTCACAAGCAACTTCATCACCCTATGCATTAAAGGTACTCCTTCAGAGTATCTTCAAGGGTACATCTATTCACTAGATTTATTTTGTTATAATAGTATAGCAGAAAGAGTTACTAGTCCTGTAGGGTTTCTGGAATAAGGTTTTGAAGGTTGATTTTTGGTGGGCTCCAGTATTGCAGCAATAATGCTGCAACTCCTGGGACTCCCTTCTTTACTTTTATCAACCCAGTAGTTCGTAACAAACTTGGAAGCGACGGTGCTGTATGCACAAGTACTAGCTCTTGCCGCAGCTGTCACTTGGTCAGCTGGCACAAGTCCGCTAGGGGCTTAATCCAACTTCTATGAGCTCCTAGAAGAAGCTTTTTAAATGATGGCTGGAAGCTAATTCAAAGGAAACTGATCTACTTGCAGAAAGAAACTGAAAGCCAAAAATTAACATAAACCCTAGCAAACCCTAATTCTACCAGCTAGTCCTACTGATGCAGAGGAGAGAATGCAAACTACTGAAAGAGATGCCATTACTCCTATGAAGGTAAAATACATGTGTCTAGACTACCTCTATCTGAAGAAAGCATCTTTTTGTATTTTTGAATAAGTTATTAGAATTATCATGCATGTGCTTTTTAACTGGCTTTTTACTGTGCAGGGGTGGATCAAGGAAGAGAAATGCTTGGAAAAAGTTGGGAAGGTTCAGGGAGGGTCTAAGGAGTCCCTAACACCCTTCTGGAGAGTTTCACAAAGTTTGGCTATCCAGCAACCTCATTTGTGAGCTTCTACAGGAAGTCTGCAGGGGTTCTACAGGATGTTTCAGGGATTTCTACAGGATGTTCTAAAATTGGATTTTGGAGGATGGGTGAGTGAAAGAGGATGCATGAATGGATAGGGAGGTAGGGTAGGGGTCTGAAATGACCCAGTGACTGATGGATGAAGTGATGAGAGGGTGTGGAAAGCTAACTTGACTTAAAGAAGGCTAAGACAATGGAAGAGCAAGAAGGTAAGGTTACGTGGGCAGAAGAGTAGTTGTGAGATGAGGAACCTAACTAGGGGATGGAGCAGCTGGCCTGGACGAAGCTTAGGTGGATGAGAGAGTGATGGAGATGCCCTGCACGGTGCACACTTAACTGAATCAACCAATTTCCGCACACAATCAAAATCTTAGCTAATCTATCCTAACTGTCAAAGAAGCAAATGAACAACAGCTTTATTTCTAAAGAGAACCATGTACAACACTTAATCAAAGAAACATCTCAAAAGGTCTGAACGCATGAATAAATTCTACAAATGAAGACATTACACCAAAGATTGCATGGTCAAGCAAACTAGTGTTTTTGTTGGGCAGCATTGTTTCTGCAATTCCAGCCCCTGATCCAATAAGGGAGAGGTGAAACTGAGAGTGTAGACAACCCCTTTTTCTAGAGCTTTATCGATTATTATCCTATCAATCTATTCTACACATCTGAAGCAATTCTATTCCTCAACAGTGACCTATTTAACCAACACAACTAAATCTTGCTCAACAAAACCACGTTTCAAATGCATAAAAGGAAAATCACAATGCATAAAGGAAAGATAACAATACAAAGAAGGAGACCCTAGGCTCTCAGGTTGGGCCCAACCCCGAGAGCTATGGCTCCTATAGAAAACTCAGAGCTGATATCAAATCTGACTGCTTCTCATTATCAAAAAATAATCATAAGTCAAGAGTTATGCCAACAATGGCTACAAAAGAACAAAACAGGGCTAGTAGCACTGTAGTGCAAAATATGCAAGAGTTTTTCCAAAAATTCCCTCATGAAGGCTGAGGCCTTAACATTTATACACCACGAGGCCCTAGCTGGCCTCCTAAATCCATGGGACTTGGCTACCCAAACTGTGAGTGAACAGCTCCTTCCAAAAAATCTGTTTGGCTGCCTTCTAGATCCGGTTTTGGTGGCCTTTGGAGCTCGGAGTTGGGGGTGAAGATCCCGAGGGAGGCTATTTAATGCCATAGACAACCCCCCTACGAATCCTCAACCCAAGCTTGGCTGTCTCCTAGCCCATGTCTGCTCGGTTTTGCTCCAACATGTGTCAAAAAATCCTGAAATGAGCACGTGTTAGCCACCTAGGAAGAGTGACTACCCTTATTCGTACAAATGACATAAACATACTAAAAAATAATGCATAAGTTATGAAAAATGAAGGATTGAACAAGGATAATTAGGCCAAATGAGCCCAAAATGTTACCAAATTTGGGGCTCATCATCACCCCCTGCTAAAATGATTGCTCATCCCTGAGCAACTAGTAGTATCCCTGAGCCTAAATTTGGGGCTCATCCCACTCTCACATCCCAGGCTTCTGAAGTAGTATCCTCCTCACTGTCATGGAATCCGGCCTTCTTCTCCACCTCTTCCCACTGCTTATGCTCTTCTTTTTCTGTGCTTCCTTCTACCAATCCCAAAAGCAAAGGTGGGCTTAGCTTGAGGCCGATCCAGCTGGCCTGGAGGTTCTGCATGGACTTCTTGTAGAGAGGCACCCGTACTAGGGCATCCCTCATTCTAGTTGGAGTGTGATACTCCCTGATTTTGAGACTGTGGGACAATGTGTTCCACCTTCGGGTGCAAGCATGAACACAATTGTCCCCTAATAATCGCTCCATATCCTCGAAATGTGCTATAGCCTGAGCCTGCTGATCCATGTATTTTAATAAAGCCTGAGAGTTGGTTGCTAGGTGTTGGTGGGCTGATATAAATGCAATGGGGTCCCCTGGCTCTGCTCTAATCAGCAGTGGTTCATGTAACTCTCGGTTCATAACATCTTTGACCTCTGTCGCTCTCTTTTCTTCGTGGTTTAACCATGAGGTAAATGCCATCAGCTGCATATCTCCCACGACTGTGTTGGGGTCCCATGAAGTTATGTTTGGAAGGGCCAAATTATGGAGGTAGAACTCTGATAGCTTGGCCTTGTCCTCTATTGAGCTGCTGTTGCATAAATCTGTGAACTGCTAGGGGTTTTGGATTTGGGAGATACCCCTCTGTGCCAATGCATTAATTTGGAATTGCAGCCACTGGTCCCGTAGGTATAAGCCATAAGATTTGGCCGGCTGCCTACATTGCAGAGCATCCATAGCCCAACTGGCCATGCAGGCCAGTTGTGCCTCTTTTTCTTGCACCTGCTGTTTGAGAGCTTGTATCTCTATGTTTGCTTGCAATTCCCTTTCCTATAGTTGCTAGTTTAGTTCCTCAAGACCAGCTTGCATTCCTTCTTTGCCTTGAGGTTCTGCTGTAGTGTCCTCTGATGTTGTGCCCCTTTCTTTCCTCTGTTCCTGTAGCTGCAGTTTGAGCTTCTCATTCTCTTCCTATAAAAATACTCGCTGGCAGTTTCCCACGTGTTTTGCCATAGCTAATTCTCTTCTTGCCTCCTTGAGTTGTTCCTCCAAGGGGCCTATATCTGCTACTTCTTTAGATTTAGCTATCCTCATCCGTGTGTGGGTCCTCACTCTTTCTTCTTCCAGTGCAAAGAAAAGCGGCACTGTGAATTTCTGTGGAATAATTTTCCCAGCCTCCAAAAAGTTATAATAAGAGCTCAAGCTGGGCTGGGGGCTAGGTTCCATAATGTGCTCTACCTCTTGTTCCCTTTGTGGTGATGTGGCTGCCTCCCCCTCCATCCTTTCGGTCTCTTTGAGCCTGGCCAATGTTTCCTGTAGAACGGCTTCAACATCCTATAGAGGGGTTTTTGAAGCTAACCTTTCCATTCTCTCCCTCCAGGTAGTTGTCTTCGGGCTCCCCCGCTCATAAGTGACTGATACTTTGGAGGGGACTTCTCCTTTGGCGAGGTAGGGGTGTCATCAATGGTAATTGGGTCCTTGGATGGAGGTTGGGGCCTGCTGGTTTTAATTCTTACACTTCTCCTCGCTTTGAAATACAGAGGAGTCTCCCTCTTTCATTTTTCCTTTGGCTTGGGAGAGGTACTTAGGGTGGCCAGCACAACTGCTGCCTCCCTAGCAAGAATTTCGGCCGTTTTCTCCTTCTGTTTTCCTTTCTCAGGACTTCCTGTAGAAAGCCCTGTAGTGGCTGATTTCTGGCTTCCTGTAGAAACAGACGACATTGTTTTAGCCTGCTTGGCTGAGGGTGCTTTTTCTTTTAACTTTGTTGAGGCTGCCTTAGAGGTGCCCTCACTGACGTGGACTTTTTCAGTCCTTTCCACCCTGCTCTGTAGTCTTTTCTCCCTGGGTGTTAGTGTGGTTTTGTCACCCTCTGTTTTGGCAGCTTGGTTTTTCTCTTATTTTCCCTTCTGTTCTTTCTTTGGTGTTTTGGCCAGGGTTTCTTGGCCTTTACCTTTCTTCTCTGCTTGAATGTGTTCCTTCTCCTCGCTGCTGGAGGAGGTGAGCTCCTCAGCCAAAATTCGGATGTCATCATCCTTAGTCAAATTTCGAAAGGTTTCCCAAGAGAGAGGGACGGTGTACGTGTGGAGTGCATCTTCCACGAGGAGCTTAATGAGCCCATGATGGGCTATTTGGTCTGGCGTTCCCTCTCTCAATTTGGTGGCACACTCAGTCATGGACTGTAGGAGGAAGTAAGGAAGGCTCAACTTTTTCTCTGAGGGTAGGTCCATTTGGTGCCTAAGTTCTGTGAGCAACCGGAAATGATATCCATACACGATGCTAAATCGCCCCTCGCACGTGATATACTTCATAATCTGGAGGCTGACCTCACTCCAGAATGGCTGTAGGCTAGTTCTTCGAACTCCATTCTTGTCTTCTGAGAATTGTTCCTCTGGCAAAAAGAACTCCTTTTTAGCTTTCTGACCCAGTTTTCTCTCCTCCTTATCCCAAGGTACCCCCATCGGTAGATCAGTTACTCTGCTAATGAACTGTGGGGTGAGTCTGAGGGTCAATCCTCTGAAGTTGACAACGGCCAATGTCTTTGACTTTGGCTTCAAGGATCGCAGGAATTCTTCTGCAACCTCGTCATCGTGACCTTGAAGCTTGTCACAGAATGACATCCATCGTGCACGAGAAAACAGGTCCACCACCTCAGGGGTTTCCCGTAACTTCTTTGAGTCTGTAGGCTCTTTTCTAATGAACCCTCCCGGCATGGTAAAAACTTGCTGTGTTGGCCTGAGCTTGCCTGCTCGTATACAGAAGTGGATCTTTGGGATTTCCTTAGACAGAGCGCAGAGCTATGTCTCTGTTATGCACACAGTTTATAAAATTCACGACTTTCTACAAGTGAGCCTTAACAGTGGCTCAATTATAAATCAAACCCTGGAGAAAATCCCGCATACACACTACGACGACAATTCTCATGCAGCGATAAGAAAATGCTTGTAAATTCATGCACAGACTGTAATTCACGGTTTCCTACCCCTTCAACACGTCGATTTCACCACCTTTCGAACCAATTGCATGGGAGAACTATGTTCAGGCTTACCTCATTCCAGAATTGCCACCTTCGACGTGAACAGTCCAAATTCCTCCGTAAGATTGAGCTTCCTGTAGCGCAGCTTCCTGTAGAAGTCGTGCACGGATTCTGGGGAGCGCTTCAGTGGTTCTGGGCCTTTTGTGCAGCAACAGGACGTTGGAATAGGCCGAGAACTCGAAGTAACAGCCTTCAGAAAATTTAGGATGCGTACTCGGCTGCAAAACAGTTGAGAATAAATGAGTGCAGTGCGCCATACGTGATCTAGCCGGTAGATTTGAATTTTTGCGGAATTCGTGGCGCGGGGGTGAGCTGTCCCCGTCGGCCCATTGGCCAATGTCACCTACTATCATTCCACTGCATGTATGCCTGACCACCGAATCCTTCCCTATATATCAACCGCCGCCACTCTTGTTAGATCGCCGCTTCTCTCCGATTGGACGCTTCCCACGTGTCCATTTCCTGTCTTGTCGACACAACCAAAGCTTTTCGGATCCGACGAGGCCATCGGGCTGGTTGTGGTGGCCAGTTGAATGGCTACCCAACTTGTTCAATCCATTCATTTCCATAGTTACACACATTTTAGAGCATCGCTTATGTAATTTGACGAAACAGGGTGAGGCACTTACCTGTGTGCCCGTGGACGTGATTTTTCATGCTTCAGGAAGAGGGGTGATGGATCCGCTTGCTGCTGCTTCATGCAAAGGCACGGGAGCTCCTTTTTATTGACTGCTGCTGGTTGCAAGACCGGTTTCCTGGCTGTGGATGGTGCATGTGCCGGCTTCATGAGTTGCAGGTTCCTTCATGGTGTGTGCTCTAGCCGGATCAACTGCTACACGATTCCTGTAGGACATCCTGTAGCCGTTTCTTCTCCTAGGGTGCATGCCGAAACAATGGAGTCACGTTCATAGGTGCTGGGTCCTCAGATTGCCTTGACAGGTAGTGCATTGGGCCTCTACATGCTTTATTTCCCACTTAAAATTATTTCTTCTGAGAGTCCAACGTTCTGGTATGACTGTGCAGGTATTTCAATCGTATGGCAGCAATGGTGGTGAAAGGAGGCGACAACAGTGGGGGATGGAGAAAAAAAATTGGTTGCATGCCTCCTTATTGGACTTCAAGCTTCAAATTCTTCTACATAGTCGGTCCTGGCCCATCCAAAGATTCTACAGGATGTTTCCTGTAGAAATACAGAACTTCCTGTAGAAAGTCCTGTAGCTTCCTGTAGAAGGCTAAACTATGACCAGATTGTGCCCAAACCTTGGAAGAGATGAGTGTTTATGGAGGGAATGCTGGTGAGGTCGCCCGGTAGCATGGTAGGGACCCTTGTCCTTGAGTTGAGAGGCCTCCTTTTTTGCATGGAATACCTGCAACCTGCATTAATTTCCAAAGATTGAGCCTGTTTTTCTGTTTCTGCCTCCTTCTTTTTCTTTTTTTTTTCTCTCTTTTTTTTTTTTTTTTTAGGAGACAGCAGGGGCGCCTCAATGAAGTTTTCACCCCTACTATCTACCTTGGGCACCTCAAAGAGGTTTTCACCCAAGGTTCTTTTTTATTCCAATTCTTTTTTCAGAGAGACAGCAGGGGCGCCTCAATGAGGTTTTCACCCATACCATCTGCCTTGGGAGCCTCAGAAAGGTTTTCACCCAAGGATTTTATTATTATTATTATTATTATTATTATTTTTTATGATGCTCAGGGTATGCCCAAGGCAGAGGCAGAACCCTTTTCTATGACCAGCACTGATTTTTCCACAGTTTTGATGAACTCTTGCCTCGAAAGAGGTTTCCTGTAGATCTTTAGTCGATGCCCATTGACGAGCATGGGGATGGCTTCCTCATCAATGGTCCAAATAATAACAGACCCATTGTCATTACATTTCTCCACTGCATATGGTCCTAGCCATCTTGTCATAAGCTTCCCCTTGAAATCCTTATGTCTGGAATCATACAGCAGCGCCCAATCTCCCGGTTGGAATTGCTTGTCATTGAGGTGCCGGTCATGCCATATCTTCCTCTGAAGTTGAAACACTTCTAAGTGGAGAATGGCTTGCATTCGGTGTTCATCTAGCCCATTCAACTGTAATAAACTTTCTTGTTGGGCATGGCTGAGATCTAGGTCCAGCTGAGCTGCCATCCTCAATGTGTTGTACTCGAACTCAATCGACAACAAAGCTCTCTTCCCATAGACCAGTTCATAAGGTGTGAAACCGGTTGTGGTCTTCCAAGTGGTGTTGTAAGCCCAAGTGGCCTCAACCAGGCAATCTGCCCAATCCTTTCTGTTGCTGCTCACCACCTTAGTCAAAATCCCTTCTAATGCTCTATTGGTGACTTCCACCTGCCCATTTGCTTGAGGATGAGAGGGGGTGGAAGTCCTATGCTTGATCTTGTGATGAGCAAGCAAGTCTTCAATTAAGTTGGAGGTGAACTGGCTCCCTTGATCGGTGACTAACTCTCTTGGGTAGCCAAATTTGTAGAAGATGTTTTCTCTTAAAAACTCAGCTACCTTTTCTTCTGTCACTGCTTTGATTGTCTTGGTTTTCGCCCACTTTGTCAGATAGTCTGTGCACACAATGATGTAAGACCTTTGCCTTGAAGGAGGATTGGTAAGACCCACAAAATCCATACCCCACTTCTCAAATGGTTCAAGAGTCACTTGAGGTTGGAGAGGCATTTCGTCCCTTGGGGTCGGCTTCCCCATCCTTTGGCATCGGTCACATTGGCTGATATATATCTTGACATCTTGATGAAGCGTGGGCCAATAGTAGCCTGCCTGTAGGATTTGGAAGGCAGTCCTCTTGGCTGCAAAATTTCCTCCACAAGGCCCATCATGATAGGTTAGGAGGATGTCAAAGACTTCCTCCTCCCTTACACAACGCCTTAAGATCTGATTGGGACCAAGTTTGAACAGGTTGCCCCCGATCCAAGTGAATGAGGCACTCTTCCTCACAATTCTACTTTTCTCTTTTGAAGATAGATGCGGAGGGAACTGTGCTGAGACAAAATAGTTTGCTATATCAGCAAACCATGGAGAGAGTACTGAGATAGCAAACAGATGTTCATCTGGCATCTGGTCGTCCACTGTTCCATCTTCACCTACAGGTAAATCCAGTCTAGACAAGAAGTCAGCAACAACATTTTCTTTACCTAGTTTGTCAACGATAATCAAATCAAACTGCTGCAACAGAAGTAACCATCTAATAATACGAGCATTCACATCTGGTTTATTCATTAAATATCTAATTGCAGCATGATCAGTATGTACAAATGTTTGATAGCCAATGATGTAGTGTCGGAACTTGTTCAGGGCATGGACCACGACCAAGAACTCTTTCTCAGTTACAGTATAATTCATTTCTGCCTTGGATAAGTTTTTGCTGACAAAGTATATGGCATATGGGAGTTTTTGTTCAACCTGTCCTAAGGCTGCCCCTATGGCTTTGTTCGAGGCATCAGTGTGGATGTGGAAAGGTAGGGCCCAGTTTGGACCTCTCAATATCGGGGCGGACACCAACTTATCCTTTAATTCATTCAGAGCCCTTTGACAGTCGTCCGTCCATTTGAACTCGACATCTTTTGCTAAGAGGCCAAACAGTGGCGAGGCTAGCTTACTGAAGTCTTTAATAAATCTTCTATAATATCCTGCTAAGCCTAAGAAACTCCGAACATCTCTTACCTTCTGAGGAGGTGGAACCATTTTGATGAGAGCGATTTTATTAGGATCCACCTGCAATCCTTGGCGAGAAACGGTATGTCCTAGCACGGTTCCTTCAGTCATAAGGAATTCACATTTTTCAGGAATAAGGGACAGGTTCATTTCAATGCACTTGGTTAGAACTTTTCCCAGATTGGACAATGCTTCCTGGAAGTTGGACCCATAGGGAGTGAAGTCATCCATATAGATTTCCACTGAATCATGGACCAACTCAGAGAAGATGCTCAATATTGCTCTTTGGAAAGTGGCAGGAGCGTTGCATAGCCCAAAGGGAAGGAATCGGTAAGCAAAGGTACCCGAAGGACAAGTGAAGGTGGTCTTATCTTGGTCTTCTGGGCTGATTTGGATCTGGTTATACCCACTGAACCCATCTAGGAAAGAGAAAAACTTCTTCCCCGATAGTCCATCCAACACTTGATCTATGAAAGGCAGAGGAAAGTGGTCTTTCTTGGTGGTTTTTTTCAGTTCTCGGTAGTCCACACAGATTCTCCACTTTCCATTTTTCTTGGGTACCAACACCAGAGGGGACACCCACTCGCTATCCGAGATGGGGTAGATGAATCCTGCATCCAACAGTTTTTGCAATTCTTCTTTGACAATGTCCTTAAGGGCTGGATTCATTCTCCTCTGAGGTTGCCTGACCGGTTTACAATCTTCTTTGATGTAGATGTGATGGGTACAGACCGAAGGATGGACTCCTTTCATCTCTTTATAGCTCCAAGCAAAAGCATCTAGATGACTGGCCAACAGACTATACAGCTCCTTTTCCTGGGAAGGAGATAGGGAGGAGCTGATCTTTAACGTTCTCTCGGGGCCAAACTCCACATTTTTGACTCTGGGAGAGATTGGGTCGGTCACACAAAGGTCCACTAAGGTGCTGGCTTGAGTATCCTCCACCAATTTCTCTAAGGACAATGCACCGGGAGGCGGATTTTGAATCAAGGTCTCAATCAAATCATCCTCGGTTTGAGGACCTCCCCTGGTGGTTTCTAAGGTGCACAAGGGTGCAGAGTACACCTCATCCTCTTCTCCTTCTTCCAACCAAAGTGGTAAGTCATGCTCTAATAGAGGTTGGGCAGGAGGGTATAGGACTAGCTGCTTGGACATAGGACCATTTTTGATGGTCATTTTTCCTGCTCGGCAGCTTATGTAAGCATCCGCAGTGGCTAACCAAGGTCTTCCCAGAATAAGGGGTTATCCAGTAAGCTTTGCCTTTGGTTGAAGAACCAAGAAGTCCGCAGGATACTCCCAAGAGTCAACAGAGACCAAGACATCCTCCACAATCCCTTCGGGAGTCACGGTGGAGCGATCTGCCAACTGCAGGACCATCGAGGTCTTCCTTAAGGAACACTGAAGGTTGAGTTTGAGCATGGTATCCCTGGTCATCACATTAATGGTAGCCCCTAAATCAATCAAAGTGTGGGGTATGATGGTGCCATTGATGTGGACATCAACTACAGGACTCCCAGGATCCAAATACTTTGGACAGATTACTTGCCCCAACATAAGATCAGATAGTTGTCCGATGACATTGATGGTTGAGGCATCTCTTTTTCGCCTGCCTGGGTGCCTGAAACACTTTTCCTTAACCAATTTGTTGTATATCAGTACATCTTTGATGGCTTGGAGAAGTGGTATTCTCACACACAACTGTTTGAGTTCTCCCAGAAGCTCATTCTCCTCTGGGTCGGGTTGTGTGGTTACTGTTAGTCTCTCAGGAAAGGGTGGAGTGGCCTTGGGTTCACTTTCCTGTTTATCTTCCTCGTCCTCTGGGGGAGGAGGTTGGCGATCCGGAAGAGTCTTCCTGGATCGCAGGTTGATCTCTTGGATCTCCACAGCATAGGTAGGGCATGTTGTTTCCCCAGTATATACTTGTTGGGCCTGTCGGTTGTTAGGATTCGGGTTCAGTTGAGCAGGCATTTGGGGTTGTCTTGGAGGAGTAGGAGGTAATGGTTGTGGTTGAGCTAGTGGTGGAGGCAAAATGGCGGGAGGAGTGTTGTACTGGGTCCTCCACCCCGGTTGAGGTGCATTCCACTGAGGCTGTGGCTGGACATGTGAGTGAAACGAATGAGTAGTGGGCTGAGTATGGTATTGAGGTGGGTAAGACCATGGAGGAGGCACAGACCAGGAAGGATGAGCAGGGGGACCCCAAGAAGGCATAGGAGCAGATTGGTTGGGGCTATAATAAGCTTGGGATGTCCCTTGCATCCCCTGCTGGTAAGGTCTAGGTCCGTGCGGCCTCCTTTGGTTGAGGAAGTAGAGAGGTTCAGTGGGTGCCTCAGTTCCTTGGTACATGGCCTTAAACCCAGGTAAGGTTGGGCATTGGTTTGTGGGGTGGTCCTCCTCACAAACGAAACATACCTCTACCGAGTGTAATGGACACTCGTTCTTAGGGTGCTTCCTTGTACACCTAGGACAGAAGATGGCCAAAGCCCTCTCAGCTTCCTCTTTCTTTTGCTGGATTCGGAATGTATCAAGTTGCATGGCAATGGTTTGTCTCACCTTACTTTTGAGGTCCTTCAGCTGATTAACAAACTCATGCTTGGAGAAAGTAGTACTAGCTGAAAGGGGGTTTCCCCTACCTCTTTTTCGGGCTGCCCTAGAGTGGTTTCTAAACACAGTCTTTATATCCTCATAAGGTAGTTGGTAAATATCTCCTCCAGCTAGCATGTGAAGGGTATCTAGAAGGTCTTTAGGGACTCCTCAGAGCAGGACCAACTTGAGAGATTCAGGGTCAAGTGTGCACCTGGCCCGTTTATAGCTAAGTTGGAACCTTTCCTCATAATCTTCTAAAGACTCATCATTTCCCATGGTCATCCGAAAGATTTCTCCCTTGGTTTCCTTGGACCTACAGTAGTCCCGGTATTTGGTATTGAAAGCTTGCTGCATCTGAGCCCAAGTGGTGATACTGTTTCCAGGTAAGCCCATGAACCAGCGTAATGATGCATCCTTGAGGGTAGAGGGAAAGAGTTTCAATTTTTGCTCATCTTCTATATAGTCATAGGTTCGACAAAGGAAAACAAACTCAAACAAGAAGGTATCAGGGTCTTCAGTAGTCAATCCATGGAAGTGAGGCAAAGCGGAGGGGCTTATGTTTTTCATTTTCATGTCTCCATTGGTCTCTCGGATGGGAAAGGCACCTTCTATTCTCTCATCTTCTCTTCTATCCTCAGCCATGGCTTCAGGTGGAGTGTTCTCTAACTCTTCTTCTGTTGTAGGATCTTCATATATCTCAGGAGGCTCGCCTATAGGTTCTTCTGGATCACTGTCACCAAAGAAGAGAGAAGGGTGACCCAGTGAAGTGGTGGGGGTGTTGGGTAAGAATTTGCTGGTTTTATCTCTATTCCTACGAGGCATGAAATGGAAAGGCTTTTGATTGCTTTTTGCTTTGATTCTGGCACCTGCAAAACTAAAAATAGATTGAACTGCAACTAACTATCTTGCTGAAATGAAAATGCGTAATTGAAATGAAAGCAGGAAATGACTAATCTATTTTGCTCAAATGAAATTGTGGAATTGAAATGCTAATCTACGCTTGCAGAATTGAAATGCTAATCTACGCTTGTAGAAATGAAACTGCTAATCCACGCTTGCAGAATTGAAATTGCAGAATTGAAATGCTAATCTATGAAAGCAGGAAATATCTATTTTACTTTTGCGGAAATGAAATTGCAGAACGGAAATGAAATAAACTATTTAGCAGAAGGCGAGTGTAGGAAAATAGAAGAAAAGCAACAATCACCAATACGCTGACGCTTCCCCGGCAACGGCACCAAAAAAGATGGTGGGCTCCAGTATTGCAGCAATAATGCTGCAACTCCTGGGACTCCCTTCTTTACTTTTATCAACTTGGTAGTTCGTAACAAACTTGGAAGCGACGGTGCTGTATGCACAAGTACTAGCTCTTGCCGCAACTGTCACTTGGTCAGCTGGCACAAGTCCGCTAGGGGCTTAAGCCAACTTCTATGAGCTCTTAGAAGAAGCTTTTTAACTGATGGCTGGAAGCTAATTCAAAGGAAACTGATCTACTTGCAGAAAGAAACTGAAAGCCAAAAAGTAACATAAACCCTAGCAAACCCTAATTCTACCAGCTAGTCCTACTGATGCAGAGGAGAGAATGCAAACTACTGAAAGAGATGCCATTACTCCTATGAAGGTAAAATACATGTGTCTAGACTACCTCTATCTGAAGAAAGCATCTTTTTGTATTTTTGAATAAGTTATTAGAATTATCATGCATGTGCTTTTTAACTGGCTTTTTACTGTGCAGGGGTGGATCAAGGAAGAGAAATGCTTGGAAAAAGTTGGGAAGGTTCAAGGAGGGTCTAAGGAGTCCCTAACACCCTTCTGGAGAGTTTCACAAAGTTTGGCTATCCAGCAACCTCATTTGTGAGCTTCTACAGGAAGTCTACAGGGGTTCTACAGGATGTTTCAGGGATTTCTACAGGATGTTCTAAAATCGGATTTTGGAGGATGGGCGAGTGAAAGAGGATGCATGAATGGATAGGGAGGTAGGGTAGGGGTCTGAAATGACCCAGTGACTGATGGATGAAATGATGAGAGGGTGTGGAAAGATAACTTGACTTAAAGAAGGCTAAGACAATGGAAGAGAAAGAAGGTAAGGTTACGTGGGCAGAAGAGTAGTTGTGAGATGAGGAACCTAACTAGGGGATGGAGCAGCTAGCCTGGACGAAGCTTAGGTGGACGAGAGAGTGATGGAGATGCCCTGCACGGTGCACACTTAACTGAATCAACCAAGTCCTGCACACAATCAAAATCTTAGCTAATCTATCCTAACTGTCAACGAAGCAAATGAACAACAGCTTTATTTCTAAAGAGAACCATGTACAACACTTAATCAAAGAAACATCTCAAAAGGTCTGAATGCATGACTAACTTCTACAAATGAAGACATTACACCAAAGATTGCATGGTCAAGCAAACTAGTGTTTTTGTTGGGCAGCACTGTTTCTGCAATTCCAGCCCCTGATCCAATAAGGGAGAGGTGAAACTGAGAGTGTAGACAACCCCTTTTTATGGAGCTTTATCGATTATTATCCTATCAATCTATTCTACACATCTGAAGCAATTCTATTCCTCAACAGTGACCTATTTAACCAACACAACTAAATCTTGCTCAACAAAACCACGTTTCAAATGCATAAAAGGAAAATCACAATGCATAAAGGAAAGATAACAATACAAAGAAGGAGGCCCTAGGCTCTCAGGTTGGGCCCAACCCCAAGAGCTATGGCTCCTATAGAAAACTCAGAGCTGATATCAAATCTGACTGCTTCTCATTATCAAAAAATAATCATAAGTCAAGAGTTATGCCAACAATGGCTACAAAAGAACAAAACAAGGCTAGCATCACTGTAGTGCAAAATATACAAGAGTTTTTCCAAAAATTCCCTCATGAAGGCTGAGGCCTTAACATTTATACACCACGAGGCCCTAGCTGGCCTCCTAAATCCATGGGACTTGGCTGCCCAAACTGTGAGTGAACAGCTCCTTCCAAAAAATCTGTTTGATGCCTTCTAGATCCGGTTTTGGTGGCCTTTGGAGCTCGGAGTTGGGGGTGAAGATCCCGAGGGAGGCTATTTAATGTCATAGACAACCCCCCTACGAATCCTCAACCCAAGCTTGGCGGTCTCCTAGCCCATGTCTGCTCGGTTTTGCTCCAACATGTGTCAAAAAATCCCGAAATGAGCACGTGTTAGCCACCTAGGAAGAGTGACTACCCTTATTCGTACAAATGACATAAACATACTAAAAAATAATGCATAAGTTATGAAAAATGAAGGATTGAACAAAGATAATTATGCCAAATGGCCCAAAATGTTACCAAATTTGGGGCTCATCAACTGTAAGGATTCTATTGTCGGGATCACATTGTTATTTATTATTAGTGGGGCATTGTCCCTAGTATGGGAGCCCACAAAACTTCCAACATTTTACTCATTGTAAGTGTGTCATTTTCCCTAGTACGAGATCCCATAATAATTGTGAATTTCATTATCATTTTCTTAGGGTGATTGGGTGGTACTAGGTAGGTGGTTGAAGTCACCTTCAGGTTGGAACCTGAAAACAATTTAGGGTAGTAGGGTGGTGCTAGGGAAAGTTGGAGCTTTCTAGGGTGTTAAAGCATCCTTTCAACATTAGTTGATAAAACCAGGGCGTTGGAATGTCCTTTTAATTGGATATGGAAAATTGAATGCTTTTCTAGAGTATTAGGGAGTTGGGGCTTCCCTTTTTAGTTGGAGTTGAATAATTTGATGTACTCACAAAATATTAGAAAATCATACTGTGGTTTTTTATCTCGGAAGGGTTCCCGCCTAAAAATTCTTGTGTCTACTATCTGTTGTTGTTTATGCTTTGAATTGATGCTGAATTTTACTTAATGCTCTAAAAAAATTAATAAGTTGCTAATTAACAAGAAATACAGATTCACCCCCCTCTTAGTATTTCAAACAATGATAATATATCCATTCTTAATGGTGAAGCTTTAGTTTCATGGCCACTAGCATGTAGTGCTACATGTGTGTTTCCATTAAATGTTATGAGAATGTGTGTTGGTCAATTGACATAAATGCATCCTAATGCTCTACGTAAGCGCTGCTTAAGTTCCTTGTAATTTTTCCCTGTAATGCACATTTGCTGAGTGTATCTCCTTATACATGTTAATTTCCAGGCTATGTTGTCAAACTTTATGTGTTTTGTTCTGTGAGTTTGGATATTTGTCACGATGTAAGCTTAATGCCTGAAAATCATGACCACGACTATGTGAACATTTAAATCTATTATGTTAATGGTGAAAGACTAAACACTGCAATTGGAATGGCTGTGTAATGTTGTATTAGCCTGTAGGCTTGTGCGAAGTGGATTAGGCCTTCACATAAGGGCATTACAATATGTGTATATATATGTATGTATATATATATATATATATTCATGAGTACATGGATGAAGGTTAGGCGTGGTGCGGTAGGCATTGGTGTTAAGGCCGGAGGTTGGGGCTCGTATGCACCTAGTCAGAGGCTTAAGCCTTGTGGGCTAGGCTATCGAATTGTGTGAGCGTGTGCTACAATTGGGGGTGGGGATCAGAGTTTGCATTGGACAATAAAGATCCACCCCTGAGATTAATGGTCTGTATAATGGCGAGGTTCTCCCTTATGATGCCACTAAGAAGGGGGGGGAAGGCACTTCAATCTCATTCATCGGATGAGCCATGGGGAATCTATGACCAAGGACTTGGTGGTGCATTCCCCGTGTGATGTTAGCGAGGGGAGGGTGAGGTCTCGCATTTTTTTGGATTCACCAGGAGGTCAACAGACCATTAGATCTCCAAGCTTGGAACCATGCGTGGAACTATGATAATGGACCACCCTCCATGTGACGTCGAGAAGCGGAGGGGGGTGCACTATTATATGTGGGCCATTGGATCAATTAAGTCACAAGATGCCTTCATATTGCTAGCCTATAGCTGTGAAGTGGAAATAGGATAGTGAACGGCCCCCTTTGACGTCAGCGAGGGGAAGGGGGGGGGTTTGCTATTGAACGTAGATTTTCGGATAAGTTAAATGGGAAAGGGCCATCAGATCATTTCCTTGGAACCGCAAGGAAAAAATAGGATACAGAACCCCACCCCCGATGATGTCAAAAAGGGGAGGGGAAGGGTCTATTATTGAATAGAAGCCATTGATTTCATGGTTTTGTTAGAATCCTATGTTATAATAATCAAAGTCAAGTTTGGTATTTTTATTATTCTGGTAAATTTGTAAAGTTTTTATATGATCTTGATCCAAGTGGATATTGGTGGTCCCCTGCCTATTCCACTTGGATCCCCACCATTGTTTCTTTCAGTTTTTCAGTTTCCTTAATTGTAACACAATTTACTATTTTTGGCAGTTTTTCAGGTCCTCAACTTCCAGAGCCGTTTTGCGGCCCTAAACGACGTTTTTTTTGGAAAATCACCATTGGAGAACATGGGCTATTAGTTTGAAAAGTATTATTAGTATTTGTATTCCTGAGATATATCTTTCTAACGAGGTATTGTATGCGTAAAAAAAAGATCTTATGCCAAAGTTACGACCCCGGGAAGTTGATCTACCAATTTACCCCAACGGGGCCCATAGTTTGGAATTTCATCTCCTAGGGTTAGGTTTTTGGATGTTTTGGGTTTTCCATTGTTTCTCAATAATAAATAGGTCCCCAAGACTCATTATAACATAGTTCAGAGGCATGTAGCTTCCACATCTCTTCTCAAAGAGAAGCTGACATTGCCCGAGCTAGTTTATTTCCATTTTGTATGTAAGCATATTTCAATTATTTGATATTAATGAAATGAAGTTTTATTTCTACGGAATATCATTGTTTATGGTTATATATGTAATTTGTTGCATTCCTTTCTAAATTTGGATCATTGGTATCAGAGCGGTTTGTTCTTTCTTGATCCTTCTTTGCATGTCCCCAACAAGGTCGGGGTATAAGGAGTTAGGGCTTGATCTGGTTAAACCTTTGCAAGATCAGCCTCACAAACCCCGATGGATGCCCATGGGGGAAGAAAAGAAAGATGAGGGAGAAGGCGATCCTATCAAAATATTTCTCGAGGAGGCCCTTGAGAAACAAAGGAATACGATGATGGATAACTTTGTCCAGATCCTTCAACGTTGCCCACCAACGGCGTATCCACATCCAAAAACCACTCTAGAGGTGTCACTCCTTTTAATGTACAAGTAAACTTTGGCATTCCCATATTTGAGGGCCAAATAGATGCAGATGCCATAGATAAATGCTTAAATCTTCTAGAAGGGTATTTTTTTGTTCATGATTTTTCCAACCTGAAAAATATTACTTTTTCTCTTCTCAAAGCCACCCCCACGTCAAGGACTGGCAGGAAACCTACTGCGATCATAAGGATGAAAGTACGCCCTCACTATTTGTAGCCATACCCCATTGTAATTCCTTCCTGGGCACCATTAAGGAGCAGTACTACCCTATTGGGAGCCCTGAGGATAAATACATAAAGTGGACCACATTGCGGCAAGGAAGGGACCAAGACGTGCTAGAGTTTACCAATGTTTTTCATACCCTTCATACGAAGTTGAGTATCAAGGATTCTGAGAAAAAATTGTCACTAAAGTACCACGACTGCCTACACAGGTACATCTAGGATGAGATGGAGTTCCTGGACATCTCTTCACTCGACATGACATACCAATACACTGTGAAGATCAAACAAAAGATTAAACAAAAAAAGTGAGACTTTGGATCCAGGAATCTGAAGCAAGGGATAAGTGCCCCCAAACTGTAGAAAAAAGGACAAAGCCAAGGTGAGGCGGCCCAGGACAACCCGCCAAAGCCACAAAAAAAAGAACAACACCAAGAAGCCGAAGGACACGGGAAAGTGGTGTGAGTTCCATAAGAGCTCCACTCACAACACGAGTGAATGTTGGGCCAAGCATTCACTGGTGGCCAAGATGAGGGCTTCTGAATCAGATACATGTTCCAACTCTGAGCCAGAACCGGACAAGGGGACTGACAAAGGAAAGAAGACTATCAATGTGGAGCCCAACACCACCATTGCCACCATGAAGATCTAGATGGAGGAACCCGAAGAGCTAGAGGAAGAGGAGTGCCTCTTCCACTCCCATATGTGGGTAAAGGGTTCCCCGTTACCATTCATTGTCAATAGCGGGAGCCAAAAGAACCTCATTTAAGCAGAGGTCATGAAGTGGCTAGGCTTACCAACCACAACAGACCCACAACCATACACCATCGGGTGGTTTCACCAAGGGCGTGATCTTCGCATCAACTAGCAATGCCATCTTCCATACAACATCAAGCCCTTCACGGATGAGCCATTATGTGATGTTTCTCCTCTTGATGTTTGTGATGTATTATTAGGCCAACCATAATTATGGAAGTGACATGCTGTGTATGAGTCAAGGCCTTACACTGTTATTATTACCTTGGGAAATAAGTTGTACAGGATACCAGAGGTAGCACCACCTATCGCCATCTCTTTGGTTACTGCAAAACAATGCAGTAAGCTCATTTCCAAAATTGGGAAATTTGTTTTCCTGATGATACACTCTCAGGGAAAGAAGAAGACAATGGTCATGACCTCCAGATAGATCCCCTTCTCATGAAAACAACATATGGACAAGGTCATGGAGGAGTACGAGGACATCTTCACCTGCCTCTGCATCCACTCGGACTCAAAGCATCCACACACACGGGATGAGAGCCTCCCTTATGTACAACACATCTATAATTAGGCCCTCCACGGCTTGACTGGCCACAACCCTTTTCAGGCAGGATTGGGATTCCAACTACTATGTCCCATTAATGTGGTAATACCATTTGCAACTACTCAGGCAGATTCGACTCATGTCTAGTATAAAGCCGACAAGGAAAAAAACTTCATTGAGAACATTCAACACATCCGCCATCAGTTCCACGACATTCTAGAGAAATAAAATTCTAAGTACAAACAATGACATGATCAACATTGGGTGCCACACAAGTTTCAGGTGGGCGATAAAGTATGGTTGCATTTGCGGAAGGAATGCCTTAACATAGCCTATCAGAAACTCAAGCCACTCCGATATGGTCCTTACACCATTACCAAGGCCGTGGGAGACAATGCATTTGAGCTCATCATCCCCCCATTCCTTGGCCTGCACCCAATGTTTAGTGTGGACCGCCTTCAACCATACTTCCCACCATTTTTGGATGCATCAGACCTTGCAGAACAACTCACACCTACAGAGTTAAATCCATACTGCATGGAACAAGCCACAACTAATCAAATCATGGACATACAAATCAAGAACACCCGATAACAAAGGATCCAACTGTATTGAGTTGTCAAAGTAGGCCAACTCCTTCACCAGGGCAAGTGGCTCACCAAGGACCAAGTTCAACGCAATGGGGACCATTGCTTCCTAAGGGGGGAGAATGATCCAGGTGGATATTTGTGACCACCTGCCTATTCCACTTGGACCCCCACCATTGTTTCTTTTGGTTTTTCAGTTTCCTTAATTTTTTTTATAGTTTACTATTTTTGGCAGTTTTTCGGGTCTTGAACTTCTGGAGCTGTTTTGAGGCCCTAAACAACGTTTTCCTAGAAAATCAAAACTCGTGAATATGAGATTTTGACATGATATTTACTATTATAAGTTTTAGTCCTCGAATATATCTTTCTATCGAGGTATTGTATGCGTCAAACGGAGATTTCATGACAAAGTTACGACCTCCGGAAGTTGAACTACCAATTTACCCCAATGGGTCCCATAGTTTAGCGTTTCATCTCCTAGGGTTAGGTTTTTAGATGTTTGGGGTTTTTCATTGCTTCTCAATAATAAATAGGCCCTCAAGCCTTATTGTAACAAAGTTCAGAGGCATGTAGCAGCCACATCTCTTCTCAGAGATAAGCTACCATCGCCTGAGCTAGTTTATTTCCATTTTGTATGCAAGCATATTTAAGTTCTTTGATATTAATGAAATGTAGTTTTATTTTGGATGCATATCTATGATTATGGTTATATATATAATTTTTTGCGTTCCTGTTTTAATTCATATCAGAGCTCATAGAGATCAAATCTTAGTGTCAATTTAGGATAGGATATAATAAAGTTTTGAGTGGTGAAATAGATCAAGTTATCAAGTTCTTAAAAGGTTTAGGATTAGTAAGTCTAAGGTTAATGTTTCATCCTAGTAATGGATAAAGGAAATAATTGGTTTGATATTTCATTATAGGGAAAGTTAATGATGTATTTTCAGTCAATGGCATGGTCAAATAAGATAACACATGATATCTTTGTCACCATAAGTTGTTGTTGTGCTTCTCCTTTGCATTGCACATGAACATTAGTCATCATTGCAATTAAAGGAAGTCCTGGAATACGTGGAGGGTTATAAATATATGTTTTAAATTTTAAAAATCCATTGAGAATTTTACAAATCCTCCTCAGATTCCCTGAATATCAGCGAGAGCTCATTGCATTTTGGCTGCAGGGGATCCGTTGCACTTCTATAAACCAAGGGTTTTCTCACCACCACGACAACATCTAGGTTTCAACTTTCTATTTTCTGAAATTATTTATGTTGTATGAAGTCTAATTCATATTTAACAACCGAGGAGATCGTCCAGAGGATATTTCAACCCACAAAACCTTTAACTCTCTGTGCTTTCCTCATTACGCCTTTGTTTTGGTAAATTTGTTGTGCTACTATCAAAGGCATTAAAATTTGGTAGAACACCATAGTTTTGGAATTCCTTTTTGTGTGGATCAAAGAAGGCATTTAATGTGGTAAACATAATTTTTCAACCATTTCTCTTGGTTAGATACTTTGACAATTGGTCAAGTTCATGCAAATGAAATTCATTGCACTCAGTTGTTGCACTTTTGCTGTAGGTGATGATTTCCAAGAAGGGAGGTTTGCAGTTTGGACAAATGTTTTATAATAGGTATCTGATGTTTTAGGGTTTGTTTTCCACTTGTATGATACATTCTAAATTCCAAAAGATGATCATAAGTACGAGAATGATGAATTCATTACATTTTTGTTGTGCTTTTTCTGAAGGAGAATGTAACGCAACAAATTTGCTACGCTTCTACACAGTCAGCAGTTTGAACTTTCAATCTGAATCTAGACCTCTTGAAATTAGCTTATATGGTTATAGGGTGAGGCGCATACTGATACAAGTTCATTATTATTCTTAGAACACATCAACATTCAAGCATTGATTATAAAGTATGAAAAGGAAGTTCGCTGTGTATAGACTGTTTCTGTCATCATTTTCAAAATCGGATTATGAACATCGAGAAATGAAATTTGAAAAAATAAAAGAGGTTTTTGTAAAAAACGAGCTAGATAATAAAAAAAATCCTTCAATTTCTTCACAAGTGTCATAGATTGGAATATTTGAATGTGTTTGGTGTGGAGCCTGATTATCTTCTTTATTTAGAGGTATCACCGCATTGGACCCCAATTCGTAATTTGGCGGCAACGCCGCCCGTAATATTTGCGCTGCAAGGGGGGTCCAGGGGGGGCGCCTGTAAAATGTTGTAATTTCATAGTCAATATGGTCCATTCATTAGGCAAAGATCTGACGGTAGAAGTTATGCTTAATTTAGGGTTTTTTCCCTAGAAGGCAACCCCTCGCTATATATGAGGGAATTGTATTTCATCTATGTAGATCTGTATTCTGAGTGAGAAAGAGAGAGGAGATTGTGTGAGAGTGAAGAGGGTATTACAACATATCTGCTGTAGGTTCCATTTCTTCAATTTGCTGGATAATATAAAAGTAAGGACTAACTGTTTCTTCGTGGATGGAGCCCAAATTGGGTGAACCATGTATATCTGTGTCTCTCTTGTTTTATGTGTTTATATTTCTGTAGTATTTTTATGTGTTCCATTGCTCTGTAATATATAATTTTCTAACAATTGGTATTAGATCCGAAGGTCTATTTAGTTGATAAACTTGCAGGAGAGAAGGGTTCTTGGTTTGAGTGGGAGAAATGGCGGAAGATGGTAGGTTTAAGGTTGAAAAAATTAACGACCAAAACTACCAATTATAGAAGATGCAAATGGAAGATTATTTGTACCAGAAAGATCTATACGAACCATTGAGCGGAAAGGCAAAGAAGGTGATGAGTATGACAGACATAGAATGGGATATTCTCGACAGAAAGGCACTTGGAACAATACAGATGTGCCTAGTGGCATCAGTAGCCTTTAATATTTCAAAAGAAATGACAACAGAGGGTTTAATGTCGGTATTGGCCAGACTATATGAAAGACCCTTGGCATCAAATAAAGTATTTCTTATGAAGTATTTATTTAATATGAATATGTTAGAAGGTGGATTTGTTGTTGATCATTTAAATGAATTTAATACAGTTACCAGTCAGTTAAGTTCTGTAGGGGTAACTTTTGATGATGAAGTTAGGGCTCTGTTATTTACGTGCTCATTGCTAGAAAGTTGGAATGGTTTAGTTATGCCCATTAGTAATTCTGTCTCTGGATCTAGTACTTTAAAGTTTGATGATGTTGTCGGTGCAATCCTTAACGAGGAAATGCGACGGAAAAGCTCTAGTGAGACATCAGGTAATGCTTTGACTGCAGAGACTAGGGGAAGAAAAATGGAAAAAGGAAAGAGCCTAGGATATCGCAGTAAGTCAAGGAAAGGTAGATCCAAGTCCAAATTGGGGATAGTATGCTAGAAATGTGGGAAGAAAGGACACCTGAAGAAAGACTGCAAGTCTCGGAAAGGAAAAGGAGATGCGCAGCAAGAAAACAATCATGAAGCAAATGTGACAGGTGATGTGTTGCAAGATGCTTTGATTCTTTCATTAGAAAATATTATCGATGCCTGGGTGGTAGATTCAAGGGCCTCATTCCATGCCACACCTGATAGGAAACATTTTCATGATTATGTTCAAGGAGATTTTGGACAGGTTCGATTGGGTGATGATAAACCCTGTAAAATCATTGGAATGGGTACAATTTTCATAAAAAAATGGAATGGAAATCAATGGCTATTGAAGGAGGTAAGGCATGTTCCAGATCTGAAGAAAAATATAATTTCAATAGAGCAGTTGGGAGGTGAAGGCTGTGTGACTACATTTACAGATAAAACTTGGAAGGTCACTAAAGGATCCCTGGTAATAGCAAAAGGAGAAAAGGTTGGTACATTGTATTTATGCAATGGTATTTCTAATTCTGTTAATGCTTTAACCTCTGCAGGAGAAGATACGAAATTGTGGCATCATAGGCTTGGGCACATGAGTGAGAAGGTGATGCAGATTCTTCACTCAAGAAATTTGTTGCCAGTTTTGAAGCATGTTGATTTAAAATTCAGTGAGAATTGTGTTTATGGAAAACATAAGAGAGTAAGATTCCTCAGAGTTGGGAAAGAAAAGAAGAGCGAAAAATTAGAGCTTGTGCATACAGATGTATGGGGACCTGCTCAGGTATCATCTCTTAGTGGCTCTCATTATCATGTTACTTTTATTGATGATGCAACTAGAAAAACCTGGATTTATTATATTCGAAATAAATCTAATGTATTTGATACTTTCAAGAAATGGAAAGCTTTGGTTGAAAACGAGACATGAAAAAGATTGAAGTGTCTCAGATCAGAAAATGGAGGTGAATATTGTAGCAAAGAGTTTGATAGTTACTGTTCATCGAATGGAATTTGCAGAGAGAAGACAGTTCTAGGAACACCACAAGAAAATGGTGTGTAAGAAAGGATGAACAAGGCAATCATGGAGCATGCAAGGTGCATGAGATTGCATTCAGGTGATTTGAAAATCACTCATGACTGATCTCAGTCACTTAATTAATGAATGAAGGTATTACAGACTCATGTGTTGTTGTGTGTCTATGTTATCTTAGGCAACAGATCGATAAGATTGCAAAATACACAGACACTGGAAAACAGTAAGAGAAACACAGTAAGCAAATACAAGAACACATCAAATTAATAAGGAGTTCACCCAATCCTCCTGGGCTACGTCTCTGGTCTAGCTCTCAGTGATGTCCTTGTTTTATTGTGTCTTTAAAACAAATTTTTTACAATGAGGAGCTCAATTTGAGTCTCCTAAAATAGATGATGCTTAGTAGGGTGGTTCTTGGATTCCCCAAGCCACTAGAGTGCACAGACTCTTCCTTACCAAGTCTCGACCTCAACTGGTCTTGATGGGATGAGTCCAATTTGGTACTCAGTTTCTGACAGATATCCTCATAGGGATTTGCTTGAACCTCTCAAGCTTTCTGTCTGCTTGATGCTGCCTTAGCTCTGCAGTTCAGCTCGGCTCTCTACTTCTTGCTTCACTATTCTTCTTCTTTCTTTTTCACTGTCTTCTGTCTCGCTTGTTTTTTTTCTCTGTCTGTTCATGGCTTAAAGCCAATTTGTCTCATGACTGTTTGCTTCCTCTTCCGCCTCTTCGGATCGCTTGCTGTTGTTCGCTTGGAATTCCCTGCCTTTGCGTCATCGCCACTGTGTAACGTCTCACAGGGAAGTGGCCACTTGTCCTCTTACAAACTGCGCCAGCTCTTCCTCAAACAGTTCAGTATTTCAGTTACTCTGTGTAATGATTCATCCACCAACTTAGCGGTCCAATTGGACTTCAAACTTTATATGCCGTCGCTTATTTCTCCCATCGAATTCGGTTTCCCATCGGGCACAATCTCTGTCGTTAGATCTGGGGCCTCCAAGTCCTACGGTATTATCCCGCGGTTGACTTGCTCGGATGTTAGCCCGCGATGAGAGGTGGTTTTCTCTCTCATCCACCGGACACGGGTCGTTCGTCGTATGGCATCGCTGGGTCTCCTGACAATTCCGCTTACTGCCCAAAACGCCTCCGATATTCGGCTGGTTTTGGAGCGTGGGACCCGCCTTTCGCTTTAGCGCTTTTCCCATGGTTTTTGGCTTCCCTTGTGACCGAGCGCTAGGGGCCTTTCCATTTTGAGGGGTTTTGCCCAGCAATGCGCGATTACGCTAATCGCTCATCAGAAACGGCCTCCGTTTTCTGATCCGGACTTCCTAACTGCTAGTTTGCGCCACTGCACGGTCTCCATGGGCCTTGGTCAGCGCGCTTTGGCCAAGTTCCTCGTCGTTCGTTGTTGGCTACAAACTGCCACTGTACAAAGGTCCTTCCTAATAGCTCTTGTTCACAAGTTTTTGAAGTCTGTCCTGATTTGATATAGTCATAGAACTCTAATAATTTTCATGAATCCAATTCGGATCAACAGGATTGCCTTTACAATTTTGGGCAGATGCTGTAGATAACGATGTTTATTTAATAAACAGAGGGCCTTCAAGTTCCTTTGATGGTGGTACTCCAGAGGAGGCATGGATAGGTAAAAAGGTAAACTACTCATTTTTAAAGACTTTTGGTTGTGAAGCCTTTGTCCACATTAATAAAGGAAATAGAACAAAGCTTGAGGCAAAATCAAATAAATGTACCTTTATTGGATATGGTGTTAATGATTTTGGTTATCACTTTTATGATTATGAAAAACACAAAATCATTAGAAGCAGAGATGTCATATTCAATGAAAAGGTTTTGTATAAGGATCAGTTGCAGGAAAAGAAACAGGAAAAAGAAAACAGAGAATACACAATGCTTGATGAGATCACAGAAAAAGTGATGGTGTCTAAAAATCATAATGATAAAAAACCAGAACAACAACAACAACCAAAACAACAACAAACACCTCAAACACCTGAAAGTGGTGTTAGAAGATCTACCAGGATAAGTAGACCCCCTGAATGATACTCTCCTTCATTATATTATGTATTGTTGACTGATTTTGGTGAACCAAAATGTTATGAAGAAGCAGTGTAGGTAGAAACCAGGAAGAAGTGGGAGCAAGCCATGAAAGAAGAGATGGACTCCTTAGCACATAACCAGACTTGGGACTTAGTCAGGTTGCCTACAGGTAAAACAAAATTGCAGAATAAATGGGTTTACAGGTTGAAGGAAGAAGATGGAAGTAGAAAAAGGTATAAAGCTAGACTTGTGGTGAAGGGGTTTGCATAGAAAAAGGGTATAGATTTTGATGAGATATTTTCTCATGTTGTTAAAATGACTTCAATCAGAACTATTTTAAGTCTAGTAGTAGCTGAAGATTTGCATCTTGAGCAGTTAGATGTAAAGACAACCTTTCTCCATGGGGATTTGGAGGAAGAGATATATATGTAGCAGCCACAAGGATATGAGGTAAAAGGGAAGGAGAAACTAGTGTGCAGTTTGAAGAAGATCTTGTATGGCTTAAAACAGGCTCCAAGGCAGTGGTATCTAAAATTTGACAGGTTTATGTCTGAACAAGGTTATACTAGATGTCACTTTGATCATTGTGTTATCACTAGAGACAAAATGATGGCAACTATATTATATTGTTATTGTATGTAGATGACATGTTTGTTGCAGGTTCTAACATGCAGGAAATAAATGTGCTCAAAAGAAAATTGGCGAACTCATTTGCAATGAAGGATTTGGGTGCTGCAAAACAAATCCTTGGTATGAGAATAACTAGAGACAAGAAGAATAAAAAATTAACATTGTCTCAGAGTGAGTACATAGAAAAGGTGTTGAAAAGATTTAATATGCAAAATGCAAAACCAGTTAGTATACCTTTGGCTAGCCATTTCAAACTAAGTAAGGAGGTGTGTCCCAAGACTCAGGAAGAAATGGATTATATGTATAAAGTTCCATATGCATCAGCAGTTGGAAGCTTAATATATGCAATGGTTTGCACAAGGCCTGATATTGCACATGCAGTGGGAGTTGTAAGAAGGTACATGTACAATCCAGGAAAAGAACATTGGATGGCGGTGAAGTGGATTCTCAGGTATTTCAGAGGTACCACAAATCAAGCATTATGCTTTGGTGGTTCAAACATTTCTCTACAGGGATATGTTGATGCAGATATGGCGGGTGATAGAGATAACAGGAGGAGCACAACAGGGTATGTGTTTACTGTAGGTGGAACAACTGTCAGTTGGGTTTCAAAACTACAAAGTGTTGTTGCACTCTCAACAACGGAAGCAGAGTATGTTGTTGCTACAGAGGCTAGTAAATAAATGATTTGATTACAAAGGTTTCTGGATGAATTGGGTAAGAAGAAGGAGTTGAGCAGGTTATACAGTGACAGCCAGAGTGCCGTACATCTTGCAAAGAACTCTGCATTTCATTCCAAGACTAAACATACACAACTCAAGTACCATTTCGTACGGTCAGTGTTGGAAGATGGACAATTGAAGCTAGAAAAGATAAACACTAACCAAAATCCTGCAGATATGTTAACAAAAGTTGTAACCAGGGAGAAACTGAGATTCTGCTCAGTCTTAATTGGTCTTCAAGTATGATGAAGAAGATGAGAAATAACCAGGTCCAAAGTGGAGTCATTTTCCAACAAATGAAGCAGCAGTGGAGTTGCTATGATCAGTCTCCAAGTGGGAGATTGTTGGGTTTGGAGCCTGATTATCTTCTTTATTCAGAGGTATCATCACATTGGACCCCATTTCATAATGTGACGGCAACGCCGTCCGTAATATTTTCACTGCAAGGGGGGTCCAAGGGGGGGGGGGGGGGGGCTGTAAAATGTTGTAATTTCGTAGTCAATATGGGTCGTTCATTAGGTGGAGATCTAACAGTAGAAGTTATGTTTAATTTAGGGTTTTTCCCCTAGAAGGCAACCCCTCGCTATATATGAGGGAATTGTATTTCATCTATGTAGATATGTATTCTGAGTGAGAAGGAGAGAGGAGATTGTGCGAGAGCGAAGAGGGTATTACAGTGGATCTGTTGTAGGTTGCATCTCTTCAGTTTCCTGGATAATATAAAAGGAAGGACTAGTTGTTTCTCCGTGGACGTAGCCCAAATTGGGTGAACCACATATATTTGTGTCTCTCTTGTTTTATGTGTTTTCTGTGTTTATATTTTTGTAGTATTTTTTATGTGTTCCATTGCTCTGTAATATATAATTTTCTAACAAAATGAATCTTTACAACCTAACTTTTAGATTTCGCCATTTCTTGTTTTAGTCATCATCTTTGGGCGCGTATTATGAGGAGATGGAGAAGAACTTTTTAAAATGGAGAAAGGTGTCCCTCCATAACAAGCCCATATACAAAAAAATCCTTCATGTTTGTACAACTGTTGTGGGGGAAAGTATCCAACTCGGAATGACCCTAACCCACTCTAAGGGTGACAGTTCCTTAGCAACAGATGAAAGCAAAGCTATCTAAAGTTTCTTCTTTATGACATGCAAGAGATAGAAGGAAGAGATCCACTTACCGATGTCTTGCGCAAATGGTCGATCCAATCTCCTTTGTTTGCCGCTTGCTCCCAGATCCAAGTCTTTTCACGGGCCCAACTACACGAGATCCTGCAAATAAGACAAGAAAAGGAAACTACAAGAGGCATGCATTCATAATCGATTCAAGGATTAGCATAAATCAAAGACGCAAGTAAGACAATACACCATTGAAACACATGCGAATAGAAGAACCTCAAATGCTTTATTAATATATGGAAGTAAGGTTCAGGCGGTGATACAACCATGAGAGGTCCAATCCAGCATCACCTTCCCGACGGAGAGAAATCTCTTCTTCACCTCCCTCAAGCAATCACCCAATGCTCACAACTGTAAACCAACAGCAATCCTTTGCACTAAATTCCCGCCTCCAGATCCCATGGGATGAGATCCTTATATAGAGTTTTGGAGTGAAGATAAGTCAGCTTGATGTGTGACTCGTTGTCCTCTTCAACTCCAGTTGTTCTTCAGCTCTTCACTCGGAGTTTCTACCTTCCGCTTGGAGTTTTAGAAGCTCTTAACTCATCATTAGGTGAATCTTTTGATCAAGTGTCTTTTTGGAAGCTTCCTGGGCACTGGCACATTGAGAAAAAGATTCCTCCACATGTCAAAGTACGCCCAGCGCAGGTAGCCTTTGTTGCACTTGCTATGCAGCGCAGGTACACCATAGAGCTTTTGACATTCAGCGCAGATGCTTAGTGGAGCAGCTGCTTTGATCCAAAACTGACCTGTTTTTGAGTGTTTTTCAGTGGAGAACTGATTTGCAGTGCTGTGGTTTGCTGACCTTGTTCCTCTAAGGGTAATAACAACATGTTTAGGGACTTTGGATCCCTTAGATTATTGACATTTCATGCTCTATGCTGTAAGGCACAAAAATGTCTATAACAGTTGCCCCCTAAAGTATGAGGTCGTTTATCGGGTGAAATGCTTTATTAGGAGGATCCGAAGTTCATTCAATCGTCGGGAGGTGACCTGTAACAAAATACAATACAATACATTATCTTTTCATACTTTCTTTTCATGATCTAGCTGATGCGGGCATTTCCCATGCTCAGCTTTATAAATACATTTGCTGTACATAAACAGACGATCGTCTGATAATAGACTGATAATTCTCTGCTTTTAATTATCATCCTTTTAGTAGGATGATCATCTACTGCACATGTCTATGTTTTTATCTCCTGAATATATATCGCAGCCCGGATGGATGAAACTAGATCCGGGGTCTTCAAACTTGTCCAATCTTCACTCTAGTACAAGTCGATCCATGTGAGAATTTCTTGAAGTCGAACACGGAAAGACGTCGCTTGATTACCAGTCAATAATGTAAACTGTTAACAAGCGCGAGAGGAATCACCGATAATGATGATGACCCTCAAGGTACTGCAGCACAATTCACGTGGTGTGAATATAGGATTGTTGGAAATAATACTGAGAGGGGGGGTGAATCAGTATTATCTGATTAATCAAACTTTTAAATGCTCAGAAACATATACGCTACTTCAGTTAAGTGAACCAGCGTGTACACGCTACTGTGACGAAGTAAAACAGCGTATAGGAAGAAAACTCACAATTTAGTTAGCTTATTCTTCAATTAAGTGCATCAGGACATTATTCATCACATTAACAGTAAACATGTGCAGTAAAACAGAATAGATAAAAAGCCACACACATGAACACCAAGATATAAGGTGGAAACCCAATGTGGGTGAAAACCACCTGCTGCAAGTTGTCTCTATCTTTCTTTAATATGAAACTTCAGTTTACAATCTTTTGTACTGGTGCAGCCTTATACCAGTATGCAGGCTACAACCTGCAGAAGGCTTCAACCTTCTCTCGTTCTCCAAACTTCCTTGGAAGGGAGCTCCAACCCCCTTTGCTCTTGTACTAGCCAAGATACTAGTACGTAGGTGCTGACCTACAATCTTCCTTCTTTCAGATATCACTGAACCACTGAACCCTGTCAATCACCAGTTACCAGAACACAGAGCAGACTACAGAACTCTGCAATAACAGTCAGACCCCACTGTAAACCCAAAATCAAGCTTCAAAAGATATACGCTACTTCAATGAGCAAAACCCGCGTATACACGCGCTTTTACCGAAGCCAACCTGCGTACAGATCTAAAAATAAACTTTCTCAATTTGCAGCTGTACCAGACATTAGTTAGATCCAAAACGTAACATTGCGACAATATGCAGATCTAGAAATACGCATAATCAACCATATCATGATAGTGCATTTCAAACCATTAGATCCCGATCTATCCTTAGATCTAGTCTTCCATCAACCGATGTGATCTTCTCCTTGGCTTAGATCAAGCAACCCAGAACCTGCATATCAGATCTCTTTCTCTCTTAGATATTCAAGCCTTGTCGAAAGATGATCTTGCCTAATGATCTTCTTCTCCTTATATAGTCTTAGGCCTAACTCAATACCAAGAGCCAAAACCATAGTAACACAATACCATCAACTTCAAAACTAGGGATCGACACGCACGTCGAGACACAATGGTCCGAAATCATAGGCACAACTTCCAAGGACTAACCACCATGGACCAAAGGAACCTTTCCACATACACGCGCTTTTTATGAATCGAACTTGCGTGTACACGCGACTTGGGCTTAACGAAACGGCGTGTATGAGCTTCCTTGGTATGATGTACTGAGATCTGTCTTCTGATTAAGTTGCCATCACCTGTACCAACCTCTGAGCACCTGTACCATCCTCTGAGTGAGTTGCCATCAAGGACAACACTTGAATCATAATGCCAACAATCTCCCCCTTTGGACTTGATGGCAACCATCACACCAAGTCACTCTCCCCCTTTGACATCAAGGGCAAAGGGCTGTGCTCCCCCTGAGGACATGCTGATATCTCTGTTTGGTTGTGCTGACTTGTGCTCCCCCTGACCGAAGGCCAGATCTGCAAAAGATGTTCTTCAACAAGAACCAAGACTTATACACCATAAGGGACCTTCCTATCACCAAAAGACTCAATACATACATCCATACTCCCTACCAAGAGGGGACATAACAGAAACAACCAATTATATTACAGCATTCATCCCAGGCATAGTGGGGAAACCAACAAAGGCCGTTACATGACCTTGATACCATAAAAGAGATATGACAAGAGAGATACATGACATAGAGACAACAGATCTAGACCAAGACTTAGGAAAGACACCAGCAGCATCTGATAAACATCTTGTTAGATCAGCAACCAGAATTTCTTTCTGAGCTCCTTCTCCTGAAACCAACAACCAAAACATCTGAATGCCAACAATGCTTTATGAGACTTTTGAGCTGCTCCCCCTGAACCTGTGCCTGTTGCACTCCCTGAAACTGTGCCTGAAGAATTCTGACATTCCTATTGCTGTTCAGAACTTCAGAGTTTTCCCTTGCTGTTCAGAACTTCATATACGCGTTTTATCCTGTACAAAACAGCGTATGTACGCGGATATTCTTTCTGCAACAAGCGTCCAGCATACACGCGACTTACCCAGCATGAATCCGCGTGTATACGCTCATATCCCTTCCGTAACCTGCGTATACCAACTTTTCTGTAGAACAAACAAACTTCAACAACAGGATGAAGCATCAACTACTCCCAGCTTTTGTCTGAGATATTCAAAAGTTTCCCTGGGCAGTGGTTTTGTGAGAATATCAGCAACTTGCTCCTTAGAAGGAACATACTCCAACTTGACCTTCTGCTCAAGCACTTGTTCCCGAAGAAAATGGTACTTGATTGGTATGTGCTTGGTCTTTGAGTGCATGACTGGATTCTTTGAAATGCTGATTGCACTTGTATTATCACATAAGATAGAGACAGGTGGAGTGCAAGTGATTTGAAAGTCCTGCAAGGTTTGCATCATCCAAAGAAGTTGTGTGCAACAAGATGCTGCAGCCACATATTCTGCTTCAGCTGTAGATAAGGCAATCGAACTTTGTTTCTTGCTGAACCAAGATACTAATCTGGAACCCATGAAGAAAGCACCTCCACTTGTGCTTTTCCTATCATCCACACTTCCAGCCCAATCTGCATCTGTGTAAGCATGAAGAGTGAGATCAGTATTTCTAGGATACCATAAGCCATAGTTTTGGGTCCCTTGAAGATATTTGAAGATTCTTTTGACTGCCTGAAGATGAGTTTCCTTTGGGTTGGCTTGAAATCTTCCAACCATTCCTACTGCATGTGTAATATCTGGTCGAGTACCTGTCAAATAAAGCAAACTCCCAATCATGGATCTATAAGTGGGTTGGTGGACTGCTGCTGATTCATCATTTGCACTGAGGCTGCATCCTGTAACCATGGGTGTACATACTGGCTTTGACTCTTCCATGCCATACTTCTTCAAGATCTGCTTGAGGTATTTGGTTTGAGACAAGAAGATACCTCCTTCACTTTGTTGGATTTGCAATCCAAGAAAATATGTCAATTCTCCAAGAAGTGACATTTCGAATTCTTTCTGCATAACAAGGCAAAGTTTTGACTCATGGTCTCTTCATTGCTGCCAAAAATAATATCATCTACATAAACAACAAGAATTAGCAATTTGTTATTTTCAACTTTTATATAGAGATTGCTATCTGCTGATCCTTTTGAAAAGCCTTGTTGGTGAAGATATTTGTCCAACCGATAGTACCAAGCCCTTGGAGCTTGTTTGAGCCCATAGAGTGCCTTTTTCAATCTGCATACAAGGTTTGGATCATTTCCAAGAATGAACCCATCTGGCTGCTCAATATATACTTCTTCTTCTAAGTCTCCATTCAGGAAGGCTGATTTCACGTCCATTTGAAATACCTTGAAGTTTTGAAAGCTTGAGAGAGCAAGGAACATTCGGATGGCCTCTAGTCTTGCCACAGGAGCAAAGGTCTCTTCAAAATCTATTCCTTCTTGCTGTGCATACCCTTTACAAACAAGTCTGGCCTTGTTTCTAATTACTTCTCCATTTTCATTTAACTTATTCTTGAAGACCCATTTTGTTCCTATTACATTCTTATCTTTTGGTCTAGGAACTAATTCCCAAGTGTTGTTCCTTTCGATTTGCTCAAGTTCTTCATCCATTGCTTTGACCCAACATTCATCTTTGCATGCTTCTTTCACATTTTGTGGTTCAATGGAGGAGAGTAGAGCCAAGTAGCTTGAAGCTTCTGCAAGTGTCCTTCTTGTTTGTACTCCTGCTTCTTTCTGCCCCACAATCTGAGTTTCTGGATGATTCTTTTGGACATATCTGGATGGAGTCTTCTCTTCTATTCTTGTCTGCTCCACTGGTTCTTCTTGAGATTCTTCTTCTTCTTGAGGTTCTTCTTCTTCATCATTTCGCCTTTGAGAGTAACCTTCATCTTCTTCAATGTCTTCATGATGAACTTGCCTAGGAATATATCCCTTCTCATCAACCACTATATCAATACTGTCAACAATTCTGCCAAGTCTTTTATTGTAGCACTTGTATGCTTTGCTATGTGGAGAATAACCAAGAAGAATGCCCTCATCTGCTCTAGGTTCAAGTTTGCCAAGTTGCTCATCAGTGTTCTTAATATAACATTTGCTCCCAAAGATTTTGAAATGCTTCACGGAAGGAGTTTTACCACTCCAAAGCTCATGAGGTGTTTGAGTGCTGTTTACTCGGACATTTGTTTTGTTAAGAATGATAACAGCAGCATGTGCAGCTTCACCCCAGAAGGTTGCAGGAGTACCTGATTCATCGAGCATAGCACGAGCCATTTGTTGGATAGTTCTGTTCATTCTTTCCACAACCCCATTTTGCTGAGGAGTTCTAGCTGTAGAGAATTCTCTTCTTATCCCATGTTCATCGCAGAAATCGAAAAATTCATTTGATGTGAACTCCCCACCTCTGTCAGATCTGAGGCACTTAATTTTGTGTCCTGATTCATTTTCAGCCAATGCTTTGAAGGATTTGAATTTTTCGAATGCTTCATCTTTGTGCTTCATAAGCCCTAACCAAACAAACCTTGAGAAATCATCAATGAATAATATCAGATATTCTTCTCCTCGAGGTGTCCTTTTCCTAAATGGACCACATACATCTGTATGGACTAGCTCAAGAGGCAAGCTAGCTGATCCTTCCTTCTCTGGAAAGTTAGTTCTGGTTTGCTTTCCAAACTGACAAGATTTGCATATGGTGTTGTCTGGAATTTTGATATCTGGAAGATCGCGAACTGCCTGATATTTGCATGCTTTCCTTATTTGTGAGAAGCTTAGATGTCCCAACCTTCGATGCCATAACCAGTGCTCTTCATCCTTGCTAAGATAGCATTGTTGTTGTCCTTCTTCAAATATGTACAGATTATTTGGAGTTCTTTTGCCTTTGAGAACTGTTTTACCTGTATCAAGATCACGAACAAGACATCCATTCGATCTGAAAATAACCTCGGTTTTTTGATCACACATCTGGCTGACACTTAGAAGATTATGCTTCAATCCATCAACATACAAAACATTTCCAGCCTTAACCTTTTCTTTCAAAGGAGCAATACCTTTTCCTTTTATAGTTGCAGGAGTATCATTTCCAAAAGAAACTTTCTTTCCCTTTTCTAAAGTAGAATAAGATTCAAGTTTTTCTTTATCACCTGTCATATGTTTCGAACATCCACTGTCAATGTACCATAGATTTTCCTGTCCTTCTGCATAAAACGCTATCCCACATCTTTCTGTCTGAGGTTCTTTTATTCTCCATTTTTTGGTGCTCGTGGCTTGTTCCTTTTTCTCCTGAAACCTGCTCCTGCATTCAGACTCTTTATGACCAAAATTATTGCAAATAGAACATTCAACTTCATTTTCAAGAACTGAAAAGTTGTTATAGGTCCTCTTTGTAATCCCTGTCATACTTCTTTGTTTTTGAGCTTCCCTAGTCATGATTGTTTTATATGCAACACATTGAGCTGCTTTGTGACCAAAGTTATGGCAAGAAAAGCATTGTCCATTGAAGAAGCTTCTGCGGTTATTGAATCTACCAGCCAACTGATTGTAATTTCTATTTTCATCTATTCTTGTGCCAAACTGAGAAGATTTTACCTGTGGTTGGTTGTAGCTTTTGTTCACCCTTAAGAAGGATTGTCCCTGATAGTTTCTGTTTGTAATTCGTCCCTGCTTTACCTGATTATCTTCATTGTTCTTCTGCTCATTTCTTCTTGCTGCATCAAGATAACTTTTTGAGGTGGATGCTTGAGAGGTTTCTCCATTATAGCCCAAACCTGTCTTGTTTAGAGGAGACCGCTGCACATTGATAATCTCATCCAAAGTTTCAGATCCTTTGACAAACTTAAGATTAATAGTTTTTGTTTTCTCAATTTCTTTTCTGAGACCAACAATTTCACCTTCTAGTTTTTCAAGATGTTTTTCCTTTTCATCAATTTGAAATTGCAAAGTATCAATGATCACACTCTTTTCTTCTATGCATCTCTTGAGTCTAGTAATTTCATTATAGAGATTATCCACATCTACAACATCCTCATAATCATCATCTTCAAATGCCATTAATAGCTTATATTTATTACCTTGTTCATCTTCATCACTGTTTGATAAGCCATCACTATCTTCATGGGTGTAGTAGCTTTTCTTATTTGCACTTTGTTTCTTATTCCATCTAGCAGGTTCTTTTCCTTTATCCTTATTAGGACATTTTGCAGCATAATGACCTACTCTTCCACAAGCAAAGCATTTGAAAGGTAGCTTACCTCTGAACCTTCCAGCACCCCTTTGAAGATTTCTGACAAAGTTTGATTCTTCTTCCTCTTCTTCTGGAACATGGCCTGCTTCATAGTAATCTTCTTTTCTTGATGCCTTAAAAGCAGCTTCCCTTCTGTCTGATGGACCTCCCTTTCTCATTTCATAAGCAGTTAGAATTCCATGTAGCTGAGACATAGTGAGAACTTTGAGATTTTCCTTTTCTTCTATTGCAGATACTTTAGATTCAAACTTGGGGGATAATGATCTTAGAATCTTTTGAACTACTATAGTCTCTTTTATTTCTTCACCCAGATTTTTCATACAATTAACAATCTCATCTACCCGAAGAAAATAATTAGCCACACTTTCATCATTATACATCTTGAGGGTCTCATATTGAATCCTGAGAGTTTGAAGTTTAGCTTGCTTTACCTGTTCATCTCCTTCATAGCTAGTGATCATTTTGTCCCATATCTCTTTTGCTGATTTGAAGTGCATGACCTTCATGAATTCTGTTTGAGATATACTTCCTAATAGAGTACTGACTGCTTTTGCATTTGTTTCATATGCCTTTTTCTCAGCTGGATCTGTAGGAGTAGCTGAAGGAAAAGCATAGCCTGTCTCTACAATGTCCCAAACTTCTGTACCAAGAGATTGAAGATATGCAGTAACTCTTACCTTCCAATAATTGAAATTTGTTCCATCAAAAACCGGTGGCCTGATTGATGCTTCTTTCTCGTAGTTGCTCATGATGAATGATCTTCCTTCAAGCGATCAAGCTTCTCTGAAGGACCTGCTCTGATACCAATTGTTGGAAATAATACTGAGAGGGGGGGTGAATCAGTATTATCTGATTAATCAAACTTTTAAATGCTCAGAAACATATACGCTACTTCAGTTAAGTGAACCAGCGTGTACACGCTACTGTGACGAAGTAAAACAGCGTATAGGAAGAAAACTCACAATTTAGTTAGCTTATTCTTCAATTAAGTGCATCAGGACATTATTCATCACATTAACAGTAAACATGTGCAGTAAAACAGAACAGATAAAAAGCCACACACATGAACACCAAGATATAAGGTGGAAACCCAATGTGGGTGAAAACCACCTGCTGCAAGTTGTCTCTATCTTTCTTTAATATGAAACTTCAGTTTACAATCTTTTGTACTGGTGCAGCCTTATACCAGTACGCAGGCTACAACCTGCAGAAGGCTTCAACCTTCTCTCGTTCTCCAAACTTCCTTGGAAGGGAGCTCCAACCCCCTTTGCTCTTGTACTAGCCAAGATACTAGTACGTAGGTGCTGACCTACAATCTTCCTTCTTTCAGATATCACTGAACCACTGAACCCTGTCAATCACCAGTTACCAGAACACAGAGCAGACTACAGAACTCTGCAATAACAGTCAGACCCCACTGTAAACCCAAAATCAAGCTTCAAAAGATATACGCTACTTCAATGAGCAAAACCCGCGTATACACGCGCTTTTACCGAAGCCAACCTGCGTACAGATCTAAAAATAAACTTTCTCAATTTGCAGCTGTACCAGACATTAGTTAGATCCAAAACGTAACATTGCGACAATATGCAGATCTAGAAATACGCATAATCAACCATATCATGATAGTGCATTTCAAACCATTAGATCCCGATCTATCCTTAGATCTAGTCTTCCATCAACCGATGTGATCTTCTCCTTGGCTTAGATCAAGCAACCCAGAACCTGCATATCAGATCTCTTTCTCTCTTAGATATTCAAGCCTTGTCGAAAGATGATCTTGCCTAATGATCTTCTTCTCCTTATATAGTCTTAGGCCTAACTCAATACCAAGAGCCAAAACCATAGTAACACAATACCATCAACTTCAAAACTAGGGATCGACACGCCCGTCGAGACACAATGGTCCGAAATCATAGGCACAACTTCCAAGGACTAACCACCATGGACCAAAGGAACCTTTCCACATACACGCGCTTTTTATGAATCGAACTTGCGTGTACACGTGACTTGGGCTTAACGAAACGGCGTGTATGAGCTTCCTTGGTATGCTGTACTGAGATCTGTCTTCTGATTAAGTTGCCATCACCTGTACCAACCTCTGAGCACCTGTACCATCCTCTGAGTGAGTTGCCATCAAGGACAACACTTGAATCATAATGCCAACAAGGATCTGACGTCGAACACCACGCAAAGTCTCCTGGTCGAAGGTCATTAATGTATACCTATCGCCGGGAGTGAGAAACTTGCCATTGAGGCATGCAAGCTTCAAAGTACTGAGGGGGTGTTCCTAGATCAACTTCTTGGATAATGAGCTGATGTCGACAAGAAGTGATCCGTCAAAGGAGGGCCTTAATGAATCCCACATCAGTGACACGGAACGGAGCTAGTGATGATGGTGAAAACGATCTGTGAAATATGATTCAGGGTGGCGGTCATGGAAGGATGGAAGATGATGTACGGTAGTGGATGGGACCCGGTTGACAATTTCTGAATGACATCTCTTGAACATATAATGACACTGATGTGATGGATCGGTAGCATTACCCCATGTATGGATGGTATGGCGAGACCATGGTGAAGGGACCGGTGAATGATAATAACCCAACCCGATATTTACGGAGGCAAAAGTGTCATGTTCAAGAGCGACTTGCTACCATTAAGCTTTGAGGTTCTCCCAATTTTTCCCCAGTCATTTCTGACCAGTACCTCTTTATTTTTGTCAAGCTTGAGGAGGATAACATATGCTTGTTCTATAACCTGCCCTTCGGGCAAGCCCATCGCTATGTTTTAACGAGCCTAGCGATAGGGAAACTCGTTCTCGTCTAAAGACAAGTTTGTCGCTATCTAATATTTTTAACGAGCCCAGCGACAAAGACAACTCGGTCCTTTTCATTTTTAGGGAGTCTGAAAAGGGTACATAAAGTGGACTCCAGGGGTCCTTTTTCGTCATTTAATCCCTTAAGTCCGAAAAAGTATAAAACAATACAGAAGGGATGAATGTTCGATATCTTTATCGAGCCGAACTAGACAAGCGCTCGATCTTTTTGTGCAATAATCCCTCAGGTCCAAAAAGATTAAAATCTAGAGGAGGGATAGCTCTTCCGGTCCTTTTAACGAGCTGGAAGGCCAAAACTCGGCAAACTTTTCATTTTTTACGAGTCAGTGAAAAGAGCTCAAAGAAGACTCGTATTTTGAGGAACGAGTGATAAACAGGGATAGCAGCAGATTCCAGGTACAGGTTGGAATTTTCCAATCATGGCAGTATTACAAGGATGGCTAGGTGGGATCACTCTTCGCAGCTGTTCCTCAAAATAGGTAAACAATCAAGTGGATGTGAATGATCGGCAAATGAAAAGTGGAGGTGACGGTGCACAAACACGACCAAGGCTTTTATGGCTGATGAATTTACGGTCTCAAATGGTTATTTACCGGTTCATTTTTTTTTTTTTGAATGAGCTTGAACTCTGGGGAAAGCCTGCTCACAAGCTTATGTTTATTTTTTAACGAGCATGAATTTCCGCATTAAAACTGCTCGGATCTTGCGTTTATTTTTTAACGAGCATGAACTTTGCCAAAACTGCTCGTTTTTACCAGTCATAAAGTAGGAAGGTCTCATGGGAGATCGCTATTTTTTAAAGAGCTTCATCTCCCTACGTGTTGCTCTATATCCTCTCTTTGTGCAAGCCGGGTATCGGCTTATCTACGGGTTAGCGGGGTTAGTCCTACCTAAAACTAAAAAGCCGCCCGAGCTTGCATTCCAAGAGGTTTGCATGCCCCCAGGTGTAAGTCTAATTTCAAGGTTGCCCCTACTTTTCCTTTAAAAACCTTTGTTTCCAACAGGTGAGGCTTACCTCTTTCAGGTTACCCAAAGATTGTTCTGCTAATTCTTTCAAACAGAAACTTTTCTTCGGCGATGTCTATCATTAGGTTACACAAAGATGGTTACAATTTGTTGCAGCAATTGAATCCCTTTCTTTGGAGGCTGCCCCTACTTATCCTCTAAAACATTTGTTTTAATGGGTGAGGCTTGCCTTTTATCCAAAGATGGTTACTACTTGTTGCCGCAAACGGATCCCCTTCTTTGGCAGAGCCCACTTTTCTAGACAAAGGTGAATGACGACGCTCCGCCACACACTTAACTTTAACAAAAGAATCTTTTTCCAGAACAACCCCATTCCTAACTGCCCCTTCTTCCGCATGAGAGCTCTTGCCGGCTCTTCTGTTTTACGAAGAAGAAGGAGGGGACGGGGTACGGACTAGTCATATTCTCCCGCGGAAATTCTACTTTACACCCAAGGTTTTTTCTGCCTCCAGAGCAGACCAGGATGCATGCCCCCTGGGTTCCGGCCTTCCTCTCCCGAATTACTCGCACTCATCAGGAAGAAGAACCGGAGGTAGAGACCTTTCTTGATCAAATAGACCATTGAGGATAGGTATGTGACTACTTGCGATGCGTGATCCCGGAAGTGAAAGTTGGTCTACGAGCTTGACCATTCTTCCTTCGTATGGAAAACACATTATTCGAAAGAGTGAGGAGACTATTGCTTCCATGCAATATATGTAGTCTCGTCCAAGGAGTAGGTTATAATCCAAGGGTCCTTGGACGACCATCAAGTTCATCTTGACGGCCTTCTCTTTCAAGGTAATAGGCACATTAGGTAGAATCCCTAATGGTCGACTGGTTCCTTTGTCAAAACCCGAGAGATTTCTTGTCTCAGGCAAAAGCGCCGGGCAACCCAGTGCTTTCCAAGCAATAGAGGACAGGATACTCACAGATGCCCCTTCATCAATGATAGTTCCATCCATCACCATTTTGTATATTTGGACTATAATTCTAAATGGTATACTGGCTGGTAACCGGGGTCTGCCTAGTTGGTTCCAATCAAAGGACACAACTAGGTTGCTTGGTGGTGGGACCGAATATACGGCCGGGTATGACCCTGACGATGTTCCTTCCTGCGATAAAGGAGTGGGCACATTGCCCTGATGTTCATCAGAATCGGTGTTGATGAAGAGAATCTGGACGGTGTCATCCTTACTCTCTTCGGTGAGGGTGTCAACTGAAGATGAATCCTCAGTGACTATGGTATTTGAAGATGAAACTTCTGAAGGGAGAACCGGGTCAACTGCCGTTTCGACCTTTGGACTTTCGTCCGGTCCGGATTCAGTAGGTTCACTTTCAGCGACTGACACTTCAGCTGGCCCTGTGAGCGGGGCAACTGTATTTTCGACCAACGAAGGACTTGGCGTGAGTTTTTGGTATCCAGGAGGAAGTAGCAACGGTGCAATCGGTTGATCTTCCAAAACTCTCTTTGCTTCGTCTAAAAAGGGACAACGGCGAAGAGTGTGATTGCCTTCACACAGTTCGCAGGGGAATCTCTTTCCCCTTCGTCGTCTAGAACCTTCACTTTCGCTGGTCGAAGGTAAGCATTCAACCTGGTTGTCAGAGGTTGACGCTTCCGAACTGTGCAAACGAGGGGACCAGTCCCTTAGTATCCGGGGAATACTGGGACAATCACGGTGAAGGTGGTCTCCTCTACATATGACACATGGCGATTTGGGCCCGGTCTGTGCTGTGTGTGGATTTTCGTTAGATACCTTTTGCTTGCCCCCAGGCGCCTTTGGCTCCTTCTGCTTCTTTTCTTTCTTCTTCTTTTCCTTCTTCTTTTCCATGGGAGCTCCGCTTTCGGCGGCTTGACCTTTCGAAGAAGAAGGATCGGAGGAAGGTTTATAAGAAGTGGAAGGCTGGAGGGTAGCTCTTGACTGGTCTAACTGCTGACTCGACTGTTCAGGAACCGTGGTGGTCCGAACTACAGCGGTTGAGAATAGCCAAACTGGCAGGCCAATTGTCAGTCCTGGAAGCGACAATGTGGCCATGTGGGGCGCATCAACTTCTCCCCAAGAGGAGAAAGGGCTAGGGGTCCCATCATGTGGAATCCCTTGGTTGGTGCGTTCCATGTTCTCAACCTAAAGATCAACGTAGGAATAAGGGGTGATTATGTTCCGCTTAGAATGAATTTTATATGACGACGCTTTTAGACACAACTTGCTTTTTCACTTTTTAAGAGTCGAGAAAAAGCTAAAGATGACTCTAGTCTCCTTCGATGTATTAACGAGCCCGAAGTGACAAATGCTCGGATGGACTTTTTCAGTTATAGAGTTTGAAAAAGGCCAAAAGAAACTACTCTGGAGTTCTAGGCAGAGGGTGTGCCAAACCTTTCGCGAAACCACATAATACGTTTTACGGTACGAGTGGTCGATCTTCGTGAATGCTGTGTTCACTGCATCGCGATCAGTAGGGCGGCCGACACAGCTTCCTATGGATAAAGGCTTTGTTCCTATAGGGGTCCCCCAATATACGTGACGGTATGCGGGGTCACAAGTCCGTATTAGTGCTATCGTCCCTCAGGAGGAATCACCCACCTTCGTAGAGATCGACAGTCACTATGTTTAACGACGCCGGTTCACGTCTCTACCTAGACCTCTACTATGTTTCGTTATGTTTCAAAGCGTTGTTAGATAAATTCAGTTCTTTTTAGGTTGATCTTGCTTAGCAGTTTGCCTTTATGGATCACCACGTGATGTATGATACAACTCCTAAATGCAGTCTAAGAATGATAAGCAAGCTTTTTCAATTCTTTCAACTTATGAAAACCTTAACTACTGAAGGAAAAGAAAGACATCATCTTTTCAAACAGATTATAGAGCACACACTGATGCACTTTTCCTAAATCGACATGCAAACTGTCAAAATGCACATGCACAATGCAAGTATTTCTTTTCTTCTTCCTTATTGTTGATGTATTACAAAAAGAAAGCTGTTGTATAATTTCGAATTCAATTTCAAGCGAAAGCAACAAGTGTTTGTCCAATAATCAAAAGAGCACCTTAAGATTCACTTGTTTCAACACAAGAAATACTGAAATTCGAACCATATAACGAAAGCAAATGCTCAAGCAGCTATGAACAACAATAAACTAACTCTTAGAATCACAACGACACTTTCTCATAGGTCTAGATCCAAGAGGTCATAGCAAGACTAGTTCACTTTCGCTATGGGAAACTGTGAATGACAGCAAGAAATACAATAAGAACAATCACGGTTTCTTCATACAACTGAGGCGGAATGAAGGCAAAGAGAAGTGGTTTCAGCTGGGTATACAGGTTGACAACAGGCTGCAAAACAATACTGAAAATTGGGCAACAGACAGTGGGGAACCCCAGTTGCACAAGGCAAAACTGGATCAGCGCAGGTGCTGCACTGTCAATCTGAGATGCAGCGCAGGTAGCCCCTTCGGGACCTGCGTTGCAGTGCAGGTAGCCTTTGTTGCAGCTGCACTGATGAGACAACTCTCGTCTCTCTCAGATTCCGGGTCACAGTTTGCTCAAAAATCAATGGTTTTTGGCCAAACCAGAGGCTATCAGTCAAGTATACACTAGAGGGTGATTAAAGGAAGATGAACACTATCACAAAGAGCTACAAAGAGTCCTTGTGGATCAGCTCTTCAGATCATAAACATGCCCAGCACTGGGCTAGAGTAGCTGCCCTCTACTTTGCATTCGAAGGACTCGAATGCAGTTCGATTCGGTACTCCCTTTGTTTAAGAAATGAATAGCAAGAAACACAAGCTACCAACAAGACACGATCCCCAGCGGAGTCGCCAGTTTGTTGTGGGGGAAAGTATCCAACTCGGAATGACCCTAACCCACTCTAAGGGTGACAGTTCCTTAGCAACAGCTGAAAGCAAAGCTATCTAAAGTTTCTTCTTTATAACATGCAAGAGATAGAAGGAAGAGATCCACTTACCGATGTCTTGCGCAAATGGTCGATCCAATCTCCTTTGTTTGCCGCTTGCTCCCAGATCCAAGTCTTTTCACGGGCCCAGCTACACGAGATCCTGCAAATAAGACAAGAAAAGGAAACTACAAGAGGCATGCATTCATAATCGATTCAAGGATTAGCATAAATCAAAGATGCAAGTAAGACAATACACCATTGAAACACATGCGAATAGAAGAACCTCAAATGCTTTATTAATATATGGAAGTAAGGTTCAGGCGGTGATACAACCATGAGAGGTCCAATCCAGCATCACCTTCCCGACGGAGAGAAATCTCTTCTTCACCTCCCTCAAGCAATCACCCAATGCTCACAACTGTAAACCAACAGCAATCCTTTGCACTAAATTCCCGCCTCCAGATCCCATGGGATGAGATCCTTATATAGAGTTTTGGAGTGAAGATAAGTCAGCTTGATGTGTGACTCGTTGTCCTCTTCAACTCCAGTTGTTCTTCAGCTCTTCACTTGGAGTTTCTACCTTCCGCTTGGAGTTTTAGAAGCTCTTAACTCATCATTAGGCGAATCTTTTGATCAAGTGTCTTTTTGGAAGCTTCCTGGGCACTGGCACATTGAGAAAAAGATTCCTCCACATGTCAAAGTACGCCTAGCACAGGTAGCCTTTGTTGCACTTGCTATGCAGTGCAGGTACACCATAGAGCTTTTGACATTCAGCGCAGATGCTTAGTGGAGCAGCTGCTTTGATCCAAAACTGACCTGTTTTTGAGTGTTTTTCAGTGGAGAACTGATTTGCAGTGCTGTGGTTTGCTGACCTTGTTCCTCTAAAGGTAATAACAACATGTTTAGGGACTTTGGATCCCTTAGATTATTGACATTTCATGCTCTATGCTGTAAGGCACAAAAATGTCTATAACAACAACTGTCATGATTAAAGAGATATGATCTAATCTTTTACCTCTATTTTCCAGAAATTTGATCTGTATTTCCTAGCAGGCAGTTCTAAAATTTAATGTAACTGATTATATCTTTGGGGAAATGGTTAAACTTGACCTCCTTAGCTTGGGAAAGAAAGTTTCCTATATATTTTGTAAATTTATATGAGAAAGGGGTTAGTTGGTTGGTCAATGTGTGATAACGAGAAGACTATGCAATGTATAGTCCCATTTGAAAATTTCAGTGGATGATGAAGGCCGAAGTCTACTTGTTCAGGGATTCCTATGTCAATCATTTATGGTGATGTTTATCTCTTGTTTGTGTTTTTTATATTCTGTTATGGTCGTGCTTAAATATTATGTCTTTAGTGTTTATTTTGTAGAATTTTTCTATACATCCAGCTCTGATACCATGTAGAAATTCTCTCTACAGATCTACCTCTGTGACCATGTAGAAAATATGTTGTAGGTTAACCGGATAATGCAACATAAATCAAAGAAAAATACTATAACCTACTTCTACTACCAATTTACAGAAAAGCTCGAGCTGAACAATATAACCAGAAGAAGAAGAATCAATGCACAATACACATAGAAATACTTTGGGGAAAGCCTCAGCTAAAAACCCCACTATCTGTATTATCATACAAGGTGGAAGTACATAGGAATTATACAAAGCCTTAGCTCTCACAGCTATCCATCTCTCAATACAATCCTCATAGATGCTCACAGGTAATCAAGGCTTCTCTCAAGCCTTCCTCTCTGCCCTCCAAGCTCCTATTTCCTTGCCCTGTTTCTCCTCGGTGATCCTCCTGTTACCAAGTGGAAAAATCTCAACCAAGTGGAACTCTGATTCTCCAAAACTACGCAATCCTCAAGGAACCTTACCTTGACTGCATGCATGAGTTTCCTTTATAGGAAAACACATGCAACTGATAGTACATTGTCCTTGACTTTAATCTCAACTAGGTCTTTCTCAGAATAGACATGCATGAGTTTCTGATGAGGGAATCTTCAGTTATCTGGAGTAGCAGTAGTTGGATGCATGCATGCATCAACTGACTGCTAACTCACAATTAGTTCCTCAAATAGTTTGGAACTAATTTAACTGGACTTAACTCAGTAAACGGAGTTAACTAATTACAACTCAAATATAACTCAACCATATCTCCTTAATTTAAGGAGTAACTCAATCTTATCTCCTTAATCAAAGGGATAACTCTTGCATGACTTAAGAAAGACTTCTAACTTGAATTTCTCCAGCTATTTAAATTATTTCCAAGTAGCTGTTAAGACTAAATTCGATTTTAGTTCACAATTTAATTCAAGGACAAATTAAATTGGAATATTCTGGATTCTATTTTTATCATTTCTTGTTGCTATTTTCAACACTCCCTCTCAACAAGAAAGGAATTCAACTTGATCTCAATCATGAAACTTTTGAATGTTATGCATGCAACACTTCTCTCTAGTGTTCTTGCTCCAAAAACTCCAAAAATAAAAATAAAAATCCAACCTAAATCAGTATGATGCATCTGTCATCAAAATCTCTGACTGTTATTGCCTCTGCCAACTGAAAACTTTGCGCTTTTACTAACTCTGCCTTTCTTCACTGTTGTCAATCCTTCTCTGCACTCTTTAGTATATGACTGCTCTAACCTCTATCACTTTGATCTCTGACTGCATCAATCCCATTGATTCCTCCCGCCGCTATGTACTTTGGGCTCCCGTAGCAAGGTACGATCCATGAGATAAAACCTCTCAATGGACCCTGCCCAATTTCAGCCTTCTTGGAACTATCACTTCACATCACCCCACCTCACTCATAGAGGTATGGATGCATGTGATCCCTCTGCCCACTTGGATCAAAATTCTCCCCTAATGGAGGTATCTGCATGAGTGGATCTCTTCACTCGGTCTCCTCTCTGCTTCTCCAATTGTGGCTCCTCCACAATTGTTTGAGACTTCTTCTGGGACTGTATGTTGAGAGGTAATTTACTCTCCCTCTCAACCACCAAGTCTCTAAAATTTTCCTTGCTCCTCAAGGCTTTGCATGCATCTTGAACCTCAAGAGCATACAGGTTCTTAACTCGTGAACCGATCTGTTTCACCTGTCTCGTGGTGATGTGTCTAGGGAAAACCTTTCCCTTACTAAAAAACACATCATAGCCATGATCTTCTAATACCAAGTTATTCTTCAGTCCAGGCACATACTTCACATCTGTCAAGGTGATAGGAGCTCTATGCTCCCTCTGTAAAGCAACTGTGCCCACTCCTGAAACATTATACCTTTTGTTGTCACCCATCTCTATGCGCATCTTGGGGTCTTTCTCCTCCAAGGCACTGAATAAACTTTTATCACTGGTCATGTGGAATGAGGCTCCACTGTTAATATACCAGATACAACCCATCATCGATGACACCATGCATGCGATGAGGGTAAAGTCCATTTCGAACTGAGGGGCTAATGCCTCACCTTCGATCCTTTCAAGGATCCCTTCTTGGACTTCTTCGATGGGCAATTAGTCGCATAATGTCCCATCTCGTGACAATTGAAGCATCTCACTTTAGACTTGTCACCCTTCTTCCCTCCATGAGAAGAATTTGATTTGGAATGGGAAGCCTTCCCCTTCCCTTTCCTTGCCATACTTGCTAAGGCCAGATTTTCTTCATCATCATCCTTTGACGAAGAACCATCTCGTGTGCTCCTCCCGATCTCCTCCTGCATAAGATCCAATCACAGTCATTCCCAATCCGACAGTTTCTCCCTTCCATTCACAGAGTCCAAGTAGCTATTCAAACTCTTTGGAAGGCCAAGGAGAGAAAGGCACACCATATCATCATCGACAGTAGTTATTCCCACACTGCCAAGCTCATCTCTGCAGGTGGTGATCTTGTTTAAATATGTGGAAATAGTATCGCCCTTCTCCATCTTGATTCTTTGAAGCTTATCCTTGAGTGCCAATTTCCTCTGGTCGCTACTGTTCTGGTAGAGGTCCTTCAATATCTTCCACATTGAAAATGGATTATCCTTCCCATGGAGACTCGAAACAATATGGTCTCGTACTCCCTCAAGGATGATCTGTCTCGCCCTAGCCACACACTTCTTCCACTCAGCCAATTCTTGTGCATTAGTTGAAGCTGGATTTTGGATTTCTTGATCAATGAATTCCTTCAAGCCATTATCTTCTAATACAACCTCCATTCTATCTTTCCATGCTATGTAATTCGAGCTACCTTCCAAGGCATACTCGAGTCTCAAGCCATAGAACGTCATTGGCTAACCTTGAAGTATGATATAAATTTAATTTGCACCTGCAACCCCGAACTTCAAAATTCAAATTCTCTTCTCAGTATACTGTTCACAGCTCTGATAAACTTGGCTTTGATACCATGTAGAATTTTTCTACACATCCAGCTCCGATACCATGTAGAAATTCTCTCTATAGATCTAGCTCTGTGACCATGTAGAAAATCTGTTGTAGGTTAACCCGATAATGCAATATAAATCAAAACAAAATATTATAACCTACTTCTACTATCAATTTTCGGAAAAGATCGAGTTGAACAATATTTCCAGAAGAAGAAGAATCAATGCACAATACACATGAAAATACTTTGGGGAAAGCCTCAGCTAAAAACCTCACTATCTGTATTATCTTACAAGGTGGAAATACATAGGAATTATACAAAGCCTTAGCTCTCACAGCTAGCCATCTCTCAGTACAATCCTCACAGATGCTCAAAGGAAATAAAGGCTTCTCTCAAGCCTTCATCTCTGCCCTCCGAGCTCCTATTTCCTTGCATTGCTTCTCCTGGGTGATCCTCCTTTTACCAAGTGGAAAACTCTCAACCAAGTGGAACACTGATCCTACAAAACTGCGCAATTCTTAAGGAACCTTACCTTGACTGCATGCATGAGTTTCCTTTATATGAAAACATATGCAATTGATACTACATTGTCCTTGAATTTAATCTCAACTAGGCCTATCTCAGAATAGACATGCATGAGTTTCTGATGAGGAAATCTTCAGTTATCTGGAGTAGCACTAGTTGGATGCATGCATGCATCAACTGACTGTTAACTCACAATTAGTTCCTCAAACAGTTTGGAACTAATTTAACTGGACTTAACTCAGTAAACTAAATTATCTAATTAAAACTCAAAAATAACTCAACCATATCTCCTTAATTTAAGGAATAACTCAATCTTATCTCCTTAATGAAAGGGATAACTCTTGCATGACTTAAGAAAGACTTCTAACTTGAATTTCTCCAACTAATTAATTCAAAATGAATCAATTAATTATTTCCAAGTAGTTGTTAAGACTAAATTCGATTTTAATTCATAATTTAATTCAAGGACAAATTAAATTGGAATATTCTAGATTCTATTTTTATCATTTCTTGTTGCTATTTTCAACACTCCCTCTAAAAAAGAAAGGAATTCAACTCGATCTCGATCGTGAACCTTTGGAATGTTATGCATGCAACACTTTTATCTAGTGTTGTTGCTCCAACAACTCCAGAAACAAAAAAAAAACATCCAACCTGAATCAGTCTGATGCATCTGTCATCAAAGTCTCAGACTACTATTGCCTCTGTCAACTGAAAACTTTGTGCTTCTACTGACTCTGCCTTTCTATACTGTTGTCAATCCTTCCCTGCGCTCTTTAGTATATCATGCTCTAGCCTCTGTCACTTTGATCTCTAACTGCAGCAATCCCACTAATTCCTCCCGCTAATATGTACTTTGGGCTCCCGTAGCAAGGTACGATCCATGAGATAAAACCTCTCAATGGACCCTGCCCAATTTCAGCCTTCTTGGGACTATCACTTCACATCACCCCACCTCACACCTGGAGGTATGGCTACATGTGATCCCTCTCCCCACTTTGATTGAAACTCCCCCCTAATGGAGGTATCTGCATGAGTGGATCTCTTCACTTGGTCTCCTCTTTGCTTCTCCAATTGTGGCTCCTCCACAATTGTTTGAGACTTCTTCTAGGATTGCATGTTGAGAGGTAATTTACTCTCCCTCTCAACCACCAAGTCTCTAAAATTTGCCTTGATCCTCAAGGCTTTGCATGCATCTTGAACCTCAAGAGCATACAGGTTCTTAGCTCGTGAACCAATCTGTTTCACTTGTCTCGTGGTGATGTGTCTAAGGAAAACCTTTCCCTTACTAAAAAACACATCATAGCCACGGTCTTCCAATACCACGACTGATACCAAGTTCTTCTTCAGTACAGGCACATACTTCACATCTGTCAAGGTGATAGGAGCTCCATGCTTCCTCTGAAAAGCAACCGTTCCCACTCCTGAAACACTATACCTTCCGTCGTCACCCATCTCTATGCACATCTTGGGGTCTTTCTCCTCCAAGGCATTGAATAAACTTTTATCACCGGTCCTGTGGAATGAGGCTCCACTGTCAATATACCAGACACAACCCATCATCAATGACACCATGCATGCGATGAGGGTAAAGCCCATTTCAAACTGAGAGGTTAATGCCTCACCCTCCGATCCTTCCGAGGATCCCTTCTTAGACTTCTTCGATGGGCAATTAGTCGAATAATGTCCCATCTCGTGACAATTAAAGCATCTCACTTTAGAATTGTCACCCTTCTTCCCTCCATGAGAAGAATTTGATTTGGAATGGGAAGCCTTCCCCTTCCCTTTCCTTGCCTGACTTGCTAAGGCCAGGTTTTCTTCATCATCATCCTTTGATGAAGAACCATCTCGTGTGCTCCTCCTGATCTCCTCCTGCATAAGATCTGATCACAGTCGTTCCTAATCCGACAGTTTCTCCCTTCCATTCACAAAGTCCTGGTAGCTATTCCAACTCTTTGGAAGGCCAAGGAGAGCGAGGCTCACCATATCATCATCAACAGTAGTTATTCCCTCACTGCCAAACTCATCTATACAGGTGGTGAGATTGTTCAGACATGTGGAAATAGTATCGCCCTTCTCCATCTTGATTCTTCGAAGCTTATCCTTGAGTGCCAATTTCCTCTGGTCGCTACTGTTCTGGTAGAGGTCCATCAATGTCTTCCACATTGAAAATGGAGTATCCTTCCCACGGAGACTCAAGACAATATGGTCTCGAACTCCCTCAAGGATGATCCGTCTCGCCCTCATTACACACTTCTTTCACTCAGCCAATTCTTGTGCATTAGTTGAAGCTGGCTTTTGGATTTCTTGATCAATGAATTTCTTCAAGCCATTATCTTCTAATACAACCTCCATTCCATCTTTCCATGCTATGTAATTCGAGCTACCTTCCAAGGCATACTCGAGTCTCAAGCCATAGAATGCCATTGGCCAACCTTGAAGTATGATATGAATTCGATTTGCACCTGCAACCCCCAACTTCAAACTTTGAATTCTCTTCTCAGTATATTGTTCACAACTTTGATAAAATTGGCTCTAATACCATGTAGAATTTTTCTACACATCCAACTTCAATACCATGTAGAAATTCTCTCTACAGATCTACCTTTGTGACCATGTAGAAAATATGTTGTAGGTTAACCCGATAATGCAATATAAATCAAAGCAAAATACTATAACCTACTTCTACTATCAATTTGCAGAAAATATCGAGTTGAACAATATAACCAAAAGAAGAAGAATCAATGCACAATACACATGAAAATACTTTGGGGAAAACCTCAACTAAAAACCCCACTATCTGTATTATCATACAAGGTGGAAATACATAGGAATTATACAAAGCCTTAGCTCTCACAGCTAGCTAGCTCTCAGTACAATCCTCACAGATGCTCACAGGCAATCAAGGCTTCTCTTAAGCCTTCCTCTCTACCCTCCAAGCTCCTATTTCCTTGCGTTGTTTCTCCTCGGTGATCCTCCTATTACCAAGTGGGAAACTCTCAACCAAGTGGAACATTGATCCTCTAAAACTGCGCAATCCTCAAAGAACCTTACCTTGACTGCATGCATGAGTTTCCTTTATAGGAAAACACATGCAACTGATAGTACACTGTCCTTGACTTTAATCTCAACTGGGTCTTTCTCATAATAGACATGCATGAGTTTCTGATGAGGGAATTTTTAGTTATCTGGAGTAGCACTAGTTGGATGCATGCATGCATCAACTGAGTGTTAACTCACAATTAGTTCCTCAAATAGTTTGGAACTAATTTAACTGGACTTAACTCAACAAACTGAGTTAACTAATTACAACTCAAATATAACTCAACCATATCTTCTTAATTTAAGGAATAACTAAACCTTATCTCCTTAATCAAAGGGATAACTCTTGCATGACTTAAGAAAGACTTCTAACTTGAATTTCTCCAACTAATTAATTCAAAATGAATTAATTAATTATTTCCAGGTAGTTGTTAAGACTAAATTCGATTTTAATTCACAATTTAATTCAAGGAAAAATTAAATTGGAATATTCTGGATTCTCTTTTTATCATTTCTTGTTGCTATTTTTCAACATATTTAAAATAATTTATTTCAGAATTCACTTTCAAGTGCTCTGTTATAAGTAACTAAATTGTTGGGTGTGTGTTATATTCTTTCCATGACTAGCCCCACACGCGGGAGTGATAGTCCCCTATGTTCATTGCGCTGGGCGCAATAGGAGGGTGGTAGCCTCCCTATACAAGGTCCAGCGCAACACCCTGAGGAATTTTTTTTGGATACTATATTATGTGGGTGGACCTACCTATGGTTTTGTGCATGGTTTTTCACACATGGTTTTGGGCATGATGGTTTTCTACCCATGGTATTTTGTAGATCCGGTCAAGGGAAATACGGTTATGTTCTAATCCAGGGTTAATGAATGCTTCAACATGTGTGTGTATATATATATATATATATATATATATATATATATAGTAACATTGAAAGGAATATAATGAAAAATCAATCTGGTAGTCCCGATTTTGGGATAGAGGGGAAAATATATGTGTATATTTGTTTAATGTTTTATGTTTTATGCTCTTGCCATTGTTTATTTTCTATCTTTAGAATCCGTATGCAGGTAATTTCTGTACGGGGTTAAAAACTCATAAACATTTGAGTGTTTTCTCCTCCACCATAATATCTAAAATTCATCCTCAACTAGATGCTTTAGATATTATCAATTCCATTATTCATGTACTCACCTTTGTACAATTTTTTTTTGACAAATACACCATAAAGAATTGCCTACCTTGCCCATGTCTAAGGGTTCTTCAATTTCCCATCATAGCACTAAAAATATTTAGCTTAATTTGACTCCATGCCCAATGGATTTTCCCTCTCCCCTGCCATCCAACTTTTGAGATTATTCTACCTTAATCTATAGACCTAGCCTAAGATTCAGAATATTTCATAAGAGAGATCCCTCTCTGGGTTTGGAAGGACTAGCTTCAAACCCTAAAGATTGGTTTGTGGTTATCTTTGGGATCCTCTCCATAGCCTAGAGGAATTACGAAGTGCTTACATAGTGGCACTGTTGCCAGGGAAGAGAAAGGTTCCATATTCCCCGGGAAAGAACCATCAAGTTTCAAACCTGATTACTGATGGTGAACATTGATCAGACAAAAGAAGGATGTGCATTATTCATTGAGCAACTCCATTGTCAATGAGATCCATAATTTAATGTTCAACTTTCCATGGTGAATCCACTATCCGAAAAATTCAGATTTTAAAGTACAAATCCATTTTCCTAATCAATCAAGATGACAAGATGTTGGAAAATCTTGTTTCTATTGAAGATTTTAAGGAATATTGGGACAATTTTGATGATGATCAGATTGATGGTTTTTTTTTTCAAAGTTTTTATCTATTTATTTAAATTCATGTAAATGTTATTACATGGATAAAGCTCACTTTCTTGGAGAATTTATTGTAAAAATTGAGAGAGATGTTGAGGTCTGAGAGGCTCAAATACAGTCCCACAACTTCCAAGATCAGAGTCAATATTATGAAAGATTTTTCCAGTCAAAGTAAAAGGAGGTAGTGTTTCCCTCGTTTCTCACAATTGAAGAATGTTTTGTCTTTGAACAAGAATTTGACAATTCAAAGTTGAAGTCATGGTTTGACATAGATAATACATATAAATAATTCAACCTTGATGATCCAATCATTGAATACCTTGAGGATCATCGAAAGAATCATGTCTTTTATGATCTTGTAGCTCACTATATGAAAGGTTTTTTCAGCTTGTGTTTTCAATCATGTTTTCAATATGGAGACCAGATGCATCATGAGTTGCCATCGCCATTACACTGTCCAATTTACATATGGTGAAAGCACAGTCAAGCAATCCACTTATTTCAGTAACTACTTGATTGGATTCACTAGAATTTTTGTATCACTTTTTCTCAATAGTTCTTCAATATGTTATAGTAGGAAATGGTGTGTAATCAGCTTCTTGGGCAAGTATTTATTTCAGCTTTCAATTTCAGTTTCCAGAATGTACAATTTTGTTCAGTTATATTGCAAGTCACAGTTTGCAGGTTGTAGTCTTTGAGGTGGGGAGCAGCCCAATGGATTAGGTTACTAGTCTACGATGTTCTTTGACACCTCACATGGAGGATCCGATACCCATTGGAGCCAATGTTAGAATCTTATTTTATAGTAATCAAAGTCAAGTTTGGTCTTTTTATTATTCTCGTAAATTTGTAAAGTGTTGCTATGATATTATAGAGATAAATATTAGTATTAGTGTCAATTGAGGATAGGATATACTAAAGTTTTGAGTGGATAAAGAAATCAAGTTATCATGTTCTTAAAAGGTCTAGGTTTAGTAAGTGTTTGCCTCACCTCTACCTTCTCCTTTGCGTTGCGCTTGAGCATTAGTCATCATTGCAATTAAAGGAAGTACTGGACCATGTGGAGGGTTATAAATATATATTTTAACTTTCAAAAATTAATCGAGCATGTTACGCATCCTCCTCAGATGCCATGAATATCAAAGAGAGCTCACTACGATTTCGCTGCAGGGGATTCACTGCACTTCTGTAAATCGAGGGTTTTCTCACCACCATGACCACATCCAAGTTTCAAATTTATATTTTCTGAAATTATTTATGTTGTATGAAGTATAATTCATATTTAAAAACTGAGGAGATCACCAAGATGAGCTTTCAACGCACATAACCTTTAACTCATTGGGATTTCCTTGTTGCACTTGTGTTTTGTTAAATTTGTTACGCTACTATCAAAGGAAATAAAATTTGGTAGAAGACTAAAGTTTTGGAATTCCTCTTTGTGTATGGAGGATCAAAGAAAGTATTTAAGGTGGTCAAAATTAGCTATCAAACATTTTTCTCTATCAGAGACTTTGACACCTAATCAAATTCATGCAAATGAAATTCGATGTGCTTTTGCTGTAGGTGATGATTTCCAAGAAGGGAAGTTTGCAGTTTGGACATATATTTTATAATAGGTATATGATGTTTTAGGGATTGTTTTCCACTTGTTGGATACATTTAGAATTCTAGGAGATGATCAGAAGTATGAGAATGATGAATTCACTACATTTTTCTACGCTTTTTTTGAAGGAGAAAGTAACGCAACAAATTTGTTGCGCTTTTACAAAGTCAACACTTTAACCTTTCAATATGACTCTAGGCCTCTTTAAATTAGTTTATAAAGTTATAGGATTATGTGCAGACTGATACAAGTACATTAGTATGTTTAGAAGACATCAACATTCAAGCATTGATTATATAGTATGAAAAGGAAGTTCGTTGCGCACAGACTATTTTTGTCATCATTTTCAAAATAGGATTCTGAGAAACGGGAAATGAAATTTGAAAAAACAAAAGACATTTTTGTAAAAGATGAAAAAAAAAACAAACAAACAAACAAATAAACAAAAAAAACAAAAAAACAGAAAACAAAACAAAACAAAACAAAACTCCTTCAGTTTCTTCATAAATGTCATAGATTTGAATATTCGAATGAATCTTTACAACCTATTTTTTAGATTTTGTCATTTCCAGTTTTAGTCATTATCTTTGGGCGCAGATTCTAAGGATATGTAGAAGAATTTTCAAAAACTAAGAAATGTTTATCTTAAGAACAAGATAATATACAAAAACATCCTTCATTTTTGTAATAAATTTCAAGAGATATGGTCTAATATTTGACCCCTATTTTCCAGAAATTTGATCCCTATTCCTATAAAGCAGTTCTAAATTATAATGTAACTAATTCTATCTTTGGGGAAATGGTTGAACTTGACCTCCTTAGATTGGGAAAGAGTTTGTCCTATATATTTGTAAATTTTGATGCGAAAGGGGTTAGTTGGTTGGTCAATGTGTGATAGAGAAAATACATTGTGCATTGTACAATTCCATTTGAAATTTTCAGTGAATGATGAAGGCCGAAGTCTACTTGTTCAGGGATTTCCGTGTCAATCATTTATGGTGATGTTTATCTCTTATTTTTGTTTTTTATCTTCTGTTATGGCCTTGCTTAAATTTTATGTCTTGAGTGTTTAGTTAAAAGAATTTATTTTAGAATTCACTTTTAGGTGCTCTGTTATAAGTGACTAAACATTTCAGTGTTTTCTCCTCCACTATAATATCTAAAATTCATCCTCAACTAAGTGCTTTGGATATTATCAATTCCATTATTCCTTTACTCAAATATCTACAACGAAATTTGAACAAGACACCATAAAGGATTTCCTACCTTGCCCCTGTCTAAGGATTCTTCAATTTCCCATCATGGCACTGAAAATATTTAGTTTAATTTGACTCCATGCCCAATGGATTTTACCTCTCCCCTGCCGTCAAACTATTGAAATATTCTACCTTAATCTATAGACCTAGCCTAATATTCAGAATATTTCATAAGAGAGAGCCCTCTCTGGGTTCGAAAGGGCTAACTTCCAGCCTTGAATATTTGTTTGTGGTTACCTTTGGGTTCCTCTCCTCAACCTGGAAGAATTACGAAGTGCTAATATAGTAGTGTCGTTGCAAGGGAAGCAAAATTTTCCATATTCCTTGATATCACCAAAAAATGATCACCTAGCCATTTTTAACTAGGTGGATCGAAATACACCATGTAGATTTAATTTTACCATAGGAAAATCACTTTCACTGTGGAAAATAATTTAGTAAACCACTTTCATTAAATTATTTTATTATTTAAATTAAAAAACCCATGAGAATAATTAGACAAATAATTATTTATTTAATTTTCTCTAGGAATAATTATTAAATCATTATTTGAATAATTGTTCCTTGTCACATTTGACTAAATCCCTTAGGAATAATTAAATAAATCACTATTTATTTAATTTTCCTTATTTCTTTATGTTATTGGAATAATTGTTAAATCACTATTTAATAATTATTTCAATTTCACACCATTCTTAATTCTCGCGAAATAATTAATATATCATTTTATTTGTTAATTATTTCTAAATAAAGTTATTTAACCATTTTAAATATCTTTTCCCTCTCCAATAAATATAATAAAGTATTCCAAGTGGTTAGATCTTGATTTGGTTAATACTATTTTACTATTCTCCATTTTCGAGATTAACTCAATACTTTGTTATAAATAGAAGAGTTTTTCATTCATTCTTCACCATGATCATAATCATCGTCACCATTATCGTCTTTTTTCTTTGAGCTCCTATTTTGAGTTATCCACATCTTGTTTGGGTTTTTCACATATTGAGAGAGAAGATAATTTTTTGAAGCGTCAAGGACATCAAAGGACCCATATCACGGAGGGAAACTTACAAACCCCTATGTAGATCTCCTTCACTAGGTGCTATTAATAAAATATTTATTTGTTAAAAGTCTTTCCATTTGGGTTATTGCATCAAATATTTTCTATTACTGCTTTCTATTCTGGATCATCCATACTTTTATTGTAGATCTGAATCGCTAGCAACCATCAACTTATTGTTAGGGTGACTTTTCACCTAGTGACTTAAGTGAAGTTTTTTTGGTACACCTTCCAAGAAATTTCACACTAACAAATGGCGAATCCGCTGGGGACTTATTCACATTTGTCATCAACAAATGGCAACTCCACTAGTGTAATAACAACATTCTTGTGTGACTGACGTTTCATAAAAATTCAGGGTTTTATTCAACTATTTTTAGCCTCTCAATTTCTATTTATAGTATTAAACCCTATTTTATCAAATTTTCGAATTATGATGGTTTTCTAGTTCTTTTCGCAGGTCACAGGTACCAGCCGAGTAGGAGACAACAAAATCTATGCGACATCTACTAACCGAGAGCCTTGAAATAAAAACAAACTTTTCAGCCCCTTAACTGAGTTTCAAAGCGTACTTTTTGGCCCAAAATCTGTGTTTCCCCCTATTTCAGGTTAGTACCTGCGTTTTGGAATTTTTCCGGAAATGTTTCTAGAAAATTTTCTATTTTTTTCTTCATAATTTTTGAGATTGCTGTCTGTAGAATCATTTGGGTATTTCATTCCTTTTTTCAGTCTCCCTTAGGCCTAGATCCACTTGATTTATCTCTTTGAGGAATGAAAAATCCCCATAGGGTTTAGTTTACACCTCCACATTGTTAGGAAGAGATTTGCTGAGTGAGGAGTCTAGGGTTTTCAACATTTTCAGCCACTGATTTTCAGAGTCTGATCCATTACTTTTTAGCTCTTTTGATAGGTTTCTTTTACCTTTTATTCATTTAGAGTTTGAGCTTGCCTTTCCCCCTTAGGGTCCCCTTGAGCATCCTAGGTTTTATAGCTTCACACCTATCCTTTGCAGCATTTTTGACCTCTGATTTTTGTTGTTTCTCTACACCATTTATAACATATTAGTGCCTTTAGATCCCAGTCCCTTGACATTAGATCTTTTAAGCCTCTTTATGTGTCTTTGAGTAGCTTGTTTGCCCTCTCTTTCTTAGTTTCTTATTAGCCCTTGTGGGTGGGGTTTTGTGTGCTTGATTGGTTATTTATTTTCTGTCATTTTCAGATTTATTTACAATATTTCAACATTTTACTTTCAACAACACATGGAGTCATGAAACATGCTTAATTAGCTCATCCACTTGAAACATTATTTTCACACACTCACACCCTAAGCGAATGTAAGCTTGGTTAACACTGCCAAGCCAAGAATTGAAACACTGCACCTTAATAAATCAACACACATATTAAACCCACTTGGGCACCAGGGCCAAACAATATTTGTAGTGTAGGTGTAGGATCAATGGGATAGGCTTCCAATAACACCCATCAATTGATTTCATTGAGACATAGAAGTTGATATATTAGGGAGCTTAAAATTCTTCACCATCCCATGGTCAAAGCCGGAGTGTATCAAAAACTTGATTCAGAGGGGGTTAGGTTAGGTCATCGTGCAAGTAGTTCTCCTTGGGGCTACCCAACTCGTGGCATGGAATCCTGTGCAGTGGCTAACTACCAAGAAGCTCAAGACTCGACCACCCCCGTGGGATGAAGGTAACCATAGTGACCAATCTTAGGAAAACACCCTATAGGACTAGATGTGAGAAACATTTGGTTCTCTACCCTACCTTTCTCTGGATAATTCTGCTTGTGGGGATGGGATTCCATTAAGTAAGAATTTCTTTGGAAGGCCATCTGAAATAATAGATCTAGTATTATTTGAGGATTTAGATCACCTATAGGCTAGAGGTATTTTTTCTTTGATAGGACTTGTTTGCTTGTATTATAGTAACATCATTAAAATAGTTAGTTTACACTTGGAACCACTGCACTTGGTGTTTTATTGTTGTTTGCTGCTCTTTTATTCATATCATCACCCTTTATTCCTTAGATCATTATTGTCTAGACATCATTGCGCCCCCTAGGCATTTGTCACATCGAATTCGAGGTCTTCACCCTCAGTTCCCGTTAGGAAATATTACTCCTCCCCATCGAGTTAGAGTTCATCCTCCCAGTCCTCCATCGAGTCATCATTTTGATTCTGATTTTGATGATTCATCCAGTTCATCATTTGATTTTGTCTTCTCAACCCTGTATTTCCACCATGTTAGGCTACAACATGGGTGCGGGAACCTAGGGTGGTAACCCAGGTACCAACCAAGGTGCCCCCACCAGTTTGGTCACTCCTACTCCCTTGATTCCTTTTATGGCCAATTTAAGTCTCCTCGATTTTAGACAACTTATCAATGATCCTCTTCTCCATGATTCCACATGGCCAACTATGCCTACTAAACTCCCTTCAGACATCCCAAAGTTTGAAGGTAATCTTGGAGAATATCCAACTAATCATGTTCACTCCTTCCACTTGTGGTGTTCATCTAATTCCATTACTGAAGACTCCATCCATCTTCATTTGTTCCAACACACACTCACTGGAGCTGCTGCTAAGTGGTATGTTGATCAATCCAGAGCCACTCATTCCACTTTAGTGACTCTTGCCACAACTTTTCTGTGTTATTTCGAGTTACCTCCCCGTTATGATACCAATACTGACATTTTGAATTCTTTCCTTCAAACTTCTTCCACTCGCCTTTCCGACCATGTTCAATAATGGAGTAGAAGGAGGAGTATCTATAGAGCTCTTGATTTAGAAGACTGAGTCTATATTGATTGGTTCCTTAGATCGTTGTTAGCCCCCATTGCTAAAGATGTCGTGTCACACTTACCCCAATTTGAGGAAGAGGCACTCCAAATAGCCTTAAAATTTGATCTGATCTACGCTCAGTCAGGTTATGTTTACGCTGTCATCCCCGATCTGCCTCGGCCTAGCGCTGCTAACGCACCGGAGGCATCTCATGTCATGGATGACATAGATGGAACCATATCACACCCCCATATTCTTCACCTCAGATGAGTTATGGTCCACGTCATGGAGGGACCAGTTCCACTTACAATTATCCCTCCCTCAATCCTGCACCAGGAAACCCTTATCCAGGTCCCAACATGCCATATGCATATCCCTCAGATGCAAGGGCTAGCTTTTGCATCACCTATTTATACCAATGTTTCCCCACCTCCTTATTATCAGTATGCATAACCTCATGCTCCAACTCCTTTGACACCAACGCCTTAACCCCCCATGTCTACTACCCCTCTGCCACAACAACCACCTCCTCCACAAGGAAAAGTGTATTCTCAACAAAGTGGACCCAATACACCTATCCCCAAGAAAAGGAAGAAGGGAAAGGGTAATAAGAACCAACAGTCTCAAGGTAATCAAGGCAACCAGGGTCCTCCACCCAATGCACCTTAGGGTCCTCAACCTAATCCCGCAACCCAGAAACATGGTGGTTAGCCTAAGTAAAACAAGGTTCTTCATACGAACAAACCTTATGCTTGTTGCAGCATATATGGTGATTATACCCATGAGTGTCCTCTTTTACCTTAGATGTGGTAATTATGGGAAGCTCAAGCAACTTCTAGAGGATCGCAACCCACTGCTCCTCCTCCCCCTCTTGCTTCATCTCAATCGATAGTGCTTACCAATCCTTTCCCTCATCAAGGATATATAGCTACCCAACCTACATAAGGTGAGGCAGCTCAACCAGCTCCACCATCTGGTCACCATGATTATAAGATTCTTATGATTAATTTTGATGAGGTTAATACCGAGCAAGTCAACCTTCAGACACGATCACGTATTTATGACACACCACCTGCTAAGTTAGCGACTGAGTCCCAACCCAAAGTTTCCACCGAGCCTTTATCCTCATCCAATGGTACCTTACAGATCCATCAACCTAAGGTTGAGGTTATTCCCAAGATCCCCAAGGTTTGTTACATCGTAATGCTGCTTTTGCCAAAGCCACCCATACATATTGCATAATAGATGACTTGGCGGAGTCTCTTGCTACCATGTCAATGCTGGAAGTCCTCCAGATGTGACCATCCCAACGGAAAGCTCTACTATATGCCTTGGCTACCGTGGATCCTCAAGACGATCAGATGATTGTCTTTCATGTTGACAAGTCAGCTAATCCTCCCCTACCTTTATCTATTGCATTTCAAATACCAGTCTCCATTAAAAACACCATTGTTCAATGGTGCATCATTGACAAAGGTGCCTCCACTTGCGTGATGGCTGCCAGTGTTTGGAAGAAACTTGGTTACCCTAACCTATCCCTGTCCAACATTACACTTTGTGCATGGGATAGTCATCCTTCAAGACCCCTTGGATTATATCGCAACTGCCTAGTCACAGTTACCAGCAAGACTGTCTGTATTAACATTGAAGTCATTGATGCTCCCTTAGACTATAACATCCTTTTGGGACATAGTTATACTTATTCCATGTCAGCTTTCACATCTACGGTTCACTGTAAGATGTGTTTTCCACAGAATAGAAAGATCGTCACTGTCGATCAGTTGACATACTATGACCCAAAAGTCCAAACTTCACGTCAATCCAACATTTCCTCCGTGGCTGACAATCTGAATGTCTCTTCCTTCACCAATGTCTCTCCAGGAGTCTATAAAGATTCCAATTTTCTTGGTTCTTACTATGGTCCACCACCTACCCCTTATGAGCCTAGCTCATTCAATGTTTGCATGCTCCAAGCATCGTAGGCCACCCACAAACGGTCCAGTGTGCCTTCATAGCAACCCGCACCTCTGTGACCTGTTGTTCCTAACTCAACCCTGCCTCCTGGTACTAGTCCTCAAGGACCCCTTCCTTCAGATGATGTCTCTCCTAACCCATTTCCACCCAGAACCATTCCCTCAGGCCTTAACCATCTCAGAGAAGTTCCTCCAGGCCACTATCCTTCTAGTCAAATACCGTTCTTATTTCCACCTCCTCGAGTTTATTCTACACATGTCATGGCTATGTTGAGTCTACCCAACATTACCTTGAGGATCCCAGTCTGGTACATCGATCCCCCCGCTACCACTCCACCCAATCAACTGAAACCTTACATTGCTTTGACCCCGGTCCAACCTGTTGTTCCTACCCTTACCTTTGCTTTAGTTCCACAACAACCTCAATAGGAGCCTACTCCTGTTGCGAAAGCATCTGGTGAGGGTGGAAAAGCCCAAAAAAATGGAAATAAAGACACAAACCCCCAAAAAATTCCATCTCCTCTTAAGCCACTAAAGCCTATTCCACTTTGTGCTTTATGTGATATTGTCGGTCATGCCACCAATAATTTTTCCTGAACTCCCTCATGTTAAATATGTGGTCGCTGGTACCTTCCCTAATTCTAGCATTCCTAAGGTTCATGTCACCTTACCTAAGTCAACCAAGAAGAACAAATGATTACGCACAAATCACCCATGTGCTCTGTGTGATAATTATTGCCACTATTATTGTCGCTATCCCTGTCTCGAATATTTTCGTGATACACTTCAAGTGATTCACAAATTAGAGGTCACTTGTAGTGAGCCCACCTCTCCTCTACCTGTGGATTCTGGTCCCACTCCTACACCAGAATAGGATACCTCCCCCTGATATTGAGATGATGGATAATATCGCTCCTATTCTCTACTGGTCATCATCCATGAGATTGATGCATTGGAAATCCCCTCATGTCTCCTATTATTATTATGTTGAACCTTCTTCAACAAACACCACGGTCTCAACAACGGTAGATATTCCATCTCCTTGTCATATGTCTCCCAACCATGACGATGCGTATGTGAACATTGTCTCTCATGAATATGCTTCAGGTAGCTCTTCGCCATCATGTGGTCCTTTTTCCTCCAGTCCACCCATCTTCGATTTTGATGAAGACATCATGGAAGCCATGACCACCCCTGATTATCGTTAGGATGATATGCACCATCGTGTGTACTTCCTTCCGCAACAAACCCATGACCAATATGCTGTGAAGTCCAAAGAATTCATCCATGGTGAAGCCGATTAGTTCAATCACCCCTTACTCCGAACCCATGAATTTGAACCACATCCACCTTATGTCCATTACATTGCCACACAATGTTTGGGTAAGGGGGAATCCACTTTTGAGAGTCCAAGAGAAGCAATTCTCCCCAACCCTCCTAGTGCATCTGGTAGTGTTGACTCTAGTCTGATCCTTCTTCCCCATGCCGAAGAACCTATAGAGTCCCATATCACTACAAATCACTATTGGGATGATCCACTCATTCATTCTTCCATCTTACCTCAATAACCCAATCTCTTAGACATTGTTGTTGTTCAACCACCATGTTTTCTAGGTGAGCCCCAGTTCACTATATTCAAATCCATTCTTTGGTATAGTGACACCATGTATGCGAACCCATAAATTTAGTCCATTTGATTCATATATGCAGTACCAAACGAGATTGGTAATTGACCATTTCCTTTCTCTAACTGTATCTTTCCACTCTTCCCACAATAAGACATCCATAACATAAATAAATGGTGAACCACATCATCAAAATATGTTTGAAATCCACTACTCTAAATACATTCGGTATGCCCATAGCATACTCCATCTATCCATACAAATATGGGGGGTAAATATGCCCCTATATCTCCTCTTGATCCTCTGTAGGGTCTTGTGCCAACAAGTCTGAATGATTGAATCCATTATTTGAGCACTTGGAACACAATGTCACTCCAAAAACATATCCAACTAGGGGCATCATTACCACCTTTGCATACTAGATCAATCCCCCCCATCACATATGTTTGGGGGAAGTACCCCATGATTGGGGGCATGATGACCCCCCCAACCACCTTCTCACTTGATTAACATAATTATCGGCCTAGAACCCAATGATCTAGGTATGATCGATTATCCTCCCATTTCTTGGATAGTTTGTCCTACCAGCCTCTCTAGCAAGCCATGTATGCATCATATATTGTATAAGCTTGATACCATATCTTCAAACATTCTACTCTATGTGATGCCACACTTACCACCTAGTCCCCATGTTTGACTTCGTGGGAGGGGATGATCCTAGACCTTATCTATTAGTTCATTCATGTATCCCTTTCTTACCTTGATTCTTCACCAGGAACCATCCTTCCAAGAAGCATTAAGGTTATTTTTAGACAAGTAAGGCCACCTACCTAAAAGTCACAGATCCTAATTCCAACGGTTGATTTGTTCACTACTATCTCCAAAATATTTAGGGCTTTCTCCTCCTCTCCAAATTCTCCACAACTCACTATGAAAATGAATTGAATTTGGGGGCAAAAATCTCTTTTATAGGAAAAAACCCAGTATTTCTATTTCCCATTGCGACCAAACCGTATCTTCGTTTTACGAACCATTACACCATTGGAAAGATCTCACCTATTTCTATAATGGGTCTCTCTTTGCTTTTGGGTAATTTGACACTTCACCGAGAAGCCATTTTTTCCATGAGGTCTCACTTTGCCACCTCTTAAAACCAAATTTCTTCATCTGAGCCACTCGTACTCTAGTACCACTTTATCTTTTCACTGGTTAACTCACGTGTCAATTTTAGTCATAAGTAACCATCATTCACTCATGTTTTCATGGTCCCCTCCTGGCCTCTCCCATGTGGCAACATCATCGAGTGACCCTTGTTCAGAGCATTATAGATGAGTCAACCTTGTATTTATGGAGTCTGTTCTATGTCCCCTTGTGTCCCGTTATAGTGTTTTAGACATTTTCGTGTCACATCCCTCCCATTTTAATCATATTTTACCTCTAGTTGTGCTGCACCATCTTTGCCAAACCCCTGTTTGAGTCATTGACCATGCCCTTCAGAATTGAGTTAGTCGTACCAGGCCAACCATACTTATTATGCTCTAACAAGGGAAGTCGTCAGTATGCCACCCATCTTCTTTCATTCCATCATAATCCCTGGTGTCAGTCCATCAGTCACTCTACTGTGATCCCCGTGCCTTTGTTGAGGATTCTTTATTGCCTTAACTTTGGCAGGGCCCCTTCTGTCGACCTCAACACATTTATTCCATAAGAGTGTTCTAGAGGGTGGTGTACCTTGGTTCCAACTTCCATCTTTGTTCGATCCCTTAGATCAAGCAAAGGGACTCATTATTTCCATTTGACTTGGTTGTTTCTCACGTGCTTGACACCACATCCTTATCGCACAATTGTGTAGGTTTTAACCCCATATAAAAATTACCTGCATAAGGATTCTAAAACACAGAAAATAAACAATGCGAGAGCATAACACATAAAACACATTTACATAGAGATTTTTCCCCTAGATCCCAAACTGGGACTACCAGCTTGATTTTCCATTTTGTTCCTTTCAATGTTACAATACATATTTATACATGCTGAAGTATCCAATACCATGGATCGAAAACCATCGTGCCCAAAACCATGTGCGAAAACCATGCACAAAACCATAGGTAGGTCTGCCCACCTAATATAGGGTCCCAAAAACTTTTCCCTAGGGCGCTGCCCTGGATCCCGTAGAGGAGGGCTACCCGCCCCCAGCAAACCCCCTGTGACCCCCCCACTGCACACTCGATGCAACGAAGGGGGGGATCTACCCCCCCCCTTTAACCCCCTAGTTAACTAGGGCTGCTATTCGTGGAAAGAATATAACACAACCCAACAGATTGAGATTCATACGCTTGACAGTTAAGTGATCCAGACGATTGTCCCAGTGATTCCCAAGTGTGTGTGAGATGCTCCAGACCTCATGAGGGGGTGGCCCTTAAGGAAGCCCCCCACATGCACGGATGACCATAGATGTTCATCCAGCCTTAGATGTAGTTCTGCAGATGTGATGGGTTCGGTTTCAGCTAGTTCCAGTGCCCACAGCATGCATGTCTCCTTCAAACGACCCATTCAGATCTTCAGAGCCCTTTCCCATTCAACGTGGTTTCCTTGGTTGTGAGGCCCCCTCAAAATGTCATCTTGAGGGGCATTATATCTCATGTACTTAGATGTTATTGTATTTAGTCTCGGCCTATGTTTTTCCAGGTACATTATGTATATGGGATCCATTGTAGTACTTCTTGGCCCATTGATGTGAGTGTATCATGTATCATGTACTTTGTAGCTCACTCCCACATTGTTGGGCCCATAATTATTCATTGTATGCAATTATCTCGACGGGAATGGCTATGCCTCCCCCACCTCATTTGAGATCATGTAATCCCACATAAAAGGAGACTTCTATCAGTTTAGTAGGTCTCATCCCCTCCATCATTTGTTCGTCCTTGAATTGCTTCATTTCTTTCTCTCTTTGTTTGACTCCCCTTTTGGTGTCTCATGGAAGTTTAATTTACAACATATTTCAGTCATACAATTTTATCCTAAGACTCATACATATGGGGGCAATCTGTTATCACCAAAAAATGACCACCTAGCCATTTTTAACTAGGTGGATCGAAATACACCATGTAGATTTAATTTTACCATAGTAAAGTCACTTTCACTATGGAAAATAATTTAATAAACCACTTTCATTAAATTATTTTTTGATTTAAATTAAAAAAACCCATGAGAATAATTAGATAAATCATTATTTATTTAATTTTCTCTAGGAATAATTATTAAATCATTATTTAAATAATTGTTCCTTGTCACGTTTGACTAAATCCCTAGGAATAATAAAATAAATAACTATTTATTTAATTTTCCTTATTCTTGTTATTGGAATAATTGTTAAATCACAATTTAATAACTATTTCAATTTCACACCATTCTTAATTCTCGAGAAATAGTTAATAAAACATTTTATTTGTTAATTATTTCTAAATAAATATATTTAACAATTTTAAATATCTTTTCCCTCTCCAATAAATATAATAAAGTATTCCAAGTGGTTATATCTTGATTTGGTTAATATTATTTTATTATTCTCCATTTTTGAGATTAACTCAAAAATTTGTTATAAATAGGAGGGTTTTTCATTAATTCTTCACCATGATCATAATTATCGTCACCATTATTGCATTTTTTCTTTGAGCTCCCATTTTGAGTTCTCCACATCTTGTTTGGGTTTTTCACATATGAGAGAGAAGGTCATTTTCTGAAGCGTCAAGGACATCAAAGGACCCATCCCACGGAGGGGGACTTATAGACCCATCTGTAGATCTCTTATTATCCCCAGTCGGAGCCACTACACCAAACGGAAAAGGAGTTGCTTTTAAGGTCCAGACCGAGTGGTTATCCCCCATGTTGTCGCAACAAATTTTGAGGCCTCAACACATCCTAGTTGGTGCCAATGTTAGTGTCAAGTAATAACAATAATCAAATGTACTCTTTCCATGTGGTTGACAGAGTCTTAGGTCAAATTGTTATATTTTGAAATAAAATTTGACACATCTTATGGTTGTCAAATGGTAACAAGTCATGGTATAGTTGTCATTGCTACTCCCTCCAATGCATTCAAGGTCACCAAAATCTATCATAGTCATGTCATTATTCCCTGCCTTGGGTCATCAAAAGAGTTAATGTGTCATCATATAGGTCATGGTCTAGGATTCACCTTTGATTGTCATCATTATATCAGTCATCAAAAGGGATTCATGTCATCATTTTGATCACCATAATGGGAGTTAGCAAATTAGGGAATAAAGTGAAACAAGGTAACATTTCATTTTGAAGAAATTATGATGCAGTCACATCAGTTAATAGTCTTTCTTTCAAAAGTACACATGATGTCGTGAGCCAAAATCAAGTTTTTTGAGCTATAAAGAGAAATAAAGCTTTCCAAGAGTTCATTATATCTTTCCAAGTCTTCAAGAGCTCCTCTCTACCATTGAGACACTCACCATATCCATCAAAGCATCGAAGTTCTATTACCACTGCTCTAGCTATCAGTTTGTTGCGTTTTTGGAGGCCCTCGTTGCGCTTCTAGAGGTTGCTGCACTTTTCTTTTGGAGACATAAGGAGGGAAAGAACCGGTGCAAACTCCATCTCAGTGTTTCAAAAAACTTCAAACAAGTAAGTGGGACCATTACAAACCCTTGCTTTAGTTAATTCCTTTACAAAATTGATAAACTTCTTCCCTAGGGTTTGTTGCTGCGATTTTATGATTTCATGGTTTTGCTTCACTTGATAGGGAAATTTCATAGTTTCTTGGCCTATACATCCCTAATATCCCTCATTAGACACTCCCTACCATTCCCATCACTTTACTGTAGTTATTTCATCATTTTCTTACACAACCCTAGCTAGTTGTTGCGCTTCTAGACTAGGACTTTGTTTTCCCTCTTTTCCCCCTTCCCCTCACTCAAATTCAGAAATTCCATTGTGTTCCCAAAACACTTCCCTACTCCCCATAATTTTCTTAGGAATTATCTCATCTCCCTTCACCTTCATTTCCTCACCACACTACAATGACAAAACATTTTGAGTCACTGATTGCACCTACCTTGCCTAATATTATGTTTGCAACTGACCATTAGGATTACTTGACCTAGTTCTGAGACCTAGTGCTCTTTATATAACATACCCTAAATCAAACCCTACTGAGCTAATAGCTAGCCTAAGACCCTAATTTTCTCCAGTCACTTCCATTGGCTACGAACTTGATATAGAGAGAACCCTCACTGATTTGTTAGGGCTGAATAAAAAGTCAAAAGTTGGTCTAAGGTTACCTCTTTGGCTTCCTTTCTTAGCCTTGGGACATTGAGGGGTGCTAATACATTCGGTTTATTATGGCTAAGGAAATTGGCAAAGGAAATGGCAAAGGCTTTAAGAAGGCAAGAGACATTAATTGGCATTTTAATTATGTTGGAAATACTTGGGGGGGGGGGGTGAATCAATATTCCTTAGCAATTAGCACTTTTAAATATTTTCAGAGCATTAGTTAATGTTCAATTATTATTAATGTTTATGCAGTAATAACCATAAATAAAATAACACAGTAGGCACAAGAATTTTAGGTGGAAAACCCCCTCCGGATCAAAAACTACCTAACGCTTTTCTAATAAATTCTTTAATCTTCAGCCCCAACTAAAATGAAAGCAACAACTTCCTAGAATTCTAGAAAATAATTCTTCTCCAGCTCCCACTGGAAGGACGCCCCAACGCCTTGGTTTCTTCAGTAATCAACTGAATGGAGGCCCCAACATCCTAGCAAGCCACAACTCGCCCTAGCACCACCCTATCACCCTGAATTTTTCACAAGCCCCAACCTATAGGCGACTTCATACACCTGCCTAGCACCTCCCTGCCACCCTATAATTACTGAAATAAGACAAGACTATGGATTCCCAAACTATGGAAAACAATCCATGATACAATACGATGTGCAATGATTTCCATGTACTTGACCAAATACCCAATCACTCTATGACCTACAATCCAACCATGACATCATCCCAATAATGACTCCTATACCTCCCAACATTGCCTCTTCGACTCTAGGAAGAATGACTCTTTGCACAAATACAATATTTACAATGATGAATCTTTTACAAATGACCCTTTTACAACTTTACAACAATGACTATTTTATAAATGACTCTTTTACAACTTTACAATGGTGACTCTTGGCCTTAACAATACTTTACGATATATGGATGATTGTCATGTCTTCAAGGATGTTCAGCTGAAATGTTTCCTTTGATTTGATACTTCTACTCTTGAATTATTACTTGATGTTGTACTTGAATCTTCTTCTACCTGCATGCAAAATTTTCCCGGTGAAACCAATCCCAAAACAAAACAAAATACCCTTCAACTTACCTCTTTCTGCAAAACACATGTAAGTGAATAATAATGAATAAATACAAATTAAAATTACACTGCATACCTGATGTGTGGTTGTCACTTTTGTTGTTGACTTGTTGCAATAGTAGACAAAGACTCCCACTCTTGATATATGCATGGACTCTATGCAATACTATATCCAAAATTGACCTAAATATATATACAATAAAATTGATGACAGACCCTAGACTTGTGATGGACCAAGTTCTAAGTACAACAACAAAGACCATTCTATCAAATATGACAAGACAAGTAACATGAACTTACAACATCATATAGATTTAGCAGACTTGGTGTAGCATCAAGAATATGTAGCATCAAATGTGTAGTATCAAGAATAGGACATCCATGTTAGAAAATTATATATTACGGAGCAATGGAACGCATAAAATATTGTAGAAATATAAACACAGAAAACGCATAAAACAAGAGAGACACAGATATACGTGGTTCACCCAGTTTGGGCTACGTCCACCCCGAACAACCACTCCTTCCTTTCTATTATCCAACAAAATGAAGAGACACAACCTACATCAGATTTGCCGTAATATCCTCTGTTTTCTCTCACAGTCTCACCTCTACGCTTCTCGCTCGGAGAATACACATATATTACACATATTCAATACAATGCCCTCATACAAAGAGAGGGGTTGCCTTCTAGGGCAAAAAACCCTAAACTAAACATAAGTTCTACTGTCAGATCATCTGCCTAATGAACGACCCAGATCGACTAGAAATTACTATACTTTTACAAGGCAATTTTACATCTGTTTTTAGCTTCGGGGGCGCTGCCCCCAAAACCCTGTCGGGGGACTGCTGGCCCCCGGAACCCCCAACTGGGGGGGATTGGCCCCCCCAAACCCCTGCGGGGGGGGCAAGTCCCCCCCGCACCCCCCCCGCGTGGAGGGGTGTAAAAACTTCTTGGGGTATACATCCGACTGAAACAAAGACCTCTAAACAATCATGCTCCATTCTCAACAATCTCCCACTTGGAGAATGATTGTAGCAACTCCACCACTGCTTCATTTGCTGGACAATGACTCCTCTTTGGACCTTGTTGTTTCTCATCTTCATCGTCATCCTTTAAGGCCAATTGACACTAAGCATATTCTCAGTTTCTCCCTAGTTACAACTTTTGTTAGCATATCTGAAGGATTCTGGCTAGTGTGTATCTTTTCTAGCTTCAACTCTCCATCTTCCAACACTAATCGTATGAAATGGTACTTGAGTTGTATGTGTTTAGTCCTGGAATGAAATGCTGAGTTCTTTGCAAGATGAATGACACTTTGGCTATCATTGTATAACGTGCCCATATCATGATTCTTACCCAATTCACCCATAAACCTTTGTAACCAAATCATTTCTTTACTAGCCTCTATAGCAGCAACATACTTTGCTTCTGTTGTTGAAAGTGCAACAACACTTTGGATTTTTGAAACCCAACTGACAGTTGTTCCACGTACAGTAAATACATATCTTGTAGTGCTCCTCCTGTTATCTCTGTCACTTGCCATATCTGCATCAACATATCCTTGTAGAAAAATATTTGAACCACCAAAGCATAATGCTTGATTTGTGGTACCTTTCAAATATCTGAGAATCCATTCCACTGCAATCCAATGTTCCTTTCCTAGATTTTTCATGTACCTGCTTACAACTCCCACTGCATGTGCAATATCAGGTCTTGTGCAGACCATTGCATACATTAAGCTTCCAACTGCTGAAGCATATGGAACTTTAGACATATAATCCATGTCTTCTTGGGTCTTTGGGCACATTTCCTTACTAAGTTTGAAATGGCTAGCAAAAGGTGTACTAACTGGTTTTGCATTGTGCATATTAAATCTTTTCAACACATTTTGTATCTACTCATTCTGAGATAATGTTAATTTGCGCTCTTTCCTCTCTCTAGTGATTCTCATACCAAGGATTTGTTTTGCAGCTCCCAAATCCTTCATTGCAAATCAATTTTCCAATTTTCTTTTGAGCACATTTATTTCTTGCATGTTATACCCTGCAAAAAGCATGTCATCTACATACAATAACAATATAATATAGCTGCCATCATTTTGCTTTTTTAGATAAACACAATGATCAAAGTGACATCTAGTATAACCTTGTTCAGACATAAACTTGTCAAATTTTAGATACCACTGCCTTGGAGCCTGTTTTAAGCCATACAAGCTCTTCTTCAACCTGCACACTAGTTTCTCCTTCCATTTCACCTCATATCCTTGTGGCTGCTGCATATATATCTCTTCCTCCAAATCCCCATGGAGAAAGGTTGTCTTTACATCTAACTGCTCAAGATGCAAATCTTCAACTGCTACTAGACTTAAAATAGTTCTGATTGAAGTCATTTTAACAACAGGAGAAAATATTTCATCAAAATCAATACCTTTCTTCTGTGCAAACCTCTTCACCACAAGTCTAGCTTTGTACCTCTATTTTCCTCCATCTTCTTCCTTCACCCTATAAACCCATTTATTCTTCAATGTAGTTTTTCCTGCAGGCAACCTGACTAAGTCCCAAGTCTGGTTATGCATTAAGGAGTCCATCTCTTCTTCCATGGCTACCTCCCACTTCTTCCTTCTTTCAACCTGCATTGCTTCTTCATAACATTCGGGTTCACCAAAATCAGTCAATAATAAATAATATAATGAAGGAGAATATCGTTCAGGGGGTCTACTTATCCTGGTAGATCTTCTAACACCACTTTCAGGTGTTTGGGGTGCCTGTTGCTGTTTGGTGGTTGTTTTTGTTGTGGTTGTTGATTATTATTATTTTCAGGCACCTTTACTTTTTCAGTGATTTCATCAAGAACTGTGTATTCCTTGTTTTCTTTTTCCTGTTTCTTTTCCTGCAACTGATTCTTATACAAGACCTTTTCATTGAATATTACATCTCTGCTCATAATGATTTTGTGATTTTCGTAATCATATAAGCGGTAACCAAAATCATTAACACCATATCCAATAAAGGTACATTTCTTTGACTTTGCCTCAAGCTTTGTTCTATTTTCTTTATCAATATGGACAAAGGCCTCACAACCAAAAGGCTTTAAAAAAGAGTAGTTTACCTTTTTACCTGTCCATGCTTCCTCTGGAACACCACCATCCATGGAACTTGAAGGCCCTCTGTTTATTAGATAAACATCAATATCTACAGCATCTACCCAAAACTGTAAAGGCAATCCTGCATGCAATCTCATGCACCTTGCATGCTCCATGATTGTTCTATTCATCCTTTCGGACACACCATTTTCTTGTGGTGTTCTTGGAACTGTCTTCTCTCTGCGAATTCCATGCTTTGAACAGTACCTATCAAACTCTTTGTTGTAATATTCACCTCCATTGTCTGATCTAAGACACTTCAAATTCTTTCCTGTCTCAATCTCAACCAAAGCTTTCCATTTCTTGAAAGTATCAAATACATTAGAGTTATTCTTAATACAATAAATCCAAGTTTTTCTAGTTGCATCATCAATAAAAGTAACATAATAACGAGAGCCACCGAGAGATGATACCTGAGCAAGTCCCCATACATCTGTATGCACAAGCTCTAATTTTTCGCTCTTCTTTTCTTTCCCAACTCTGATAAATCTGACTCTCTTCTGTTTTCCATAAATGCAATTCTCACAGAAGTCCAAATCAACATTCTTCAAACCCGGCAACAAATTCCTTGAGTGAAGAATCTTCATCCCCTTTTCACTCATGTGTCTGAGCCTATGATGCCATAATGCTGCATTTACTCCTTTGGAAGTTAAAGCATTAACAGAGTTAGAAGTACCATTGCATAAATATAATGTGCCAACCTTTTCGCCTTTTGCTATTACCAGGGCTCCTTTGGTGACCTTCCAAGCTTTATCTGTGAAAGTTGTCACATAACCTTCATTGCCTAACTACCTTGTTGAAATCAGATTTTTCTTTAGATCTGGAAAATGCCTTACCTCCTTTAGTACCCATTGGTTTCCATTCTGTTGTTTTACAAGAACCTTACCCATTCCAACAATTTTACAGGGTTTATCATCACCCAAATGAACTTGTCCAAAATCTCCTTGAACATAGTCATGAAAGTATTTCTTATCAGGTGTGGCATGGAATGAGGCCCCTGAATCTACCACCCAGGAATCATAATATTTTCGAAAGAAAGAATCAAAGCATCTTGTAACACCTCACCTGTCACACTTGTTTCATGATTGTTTTCTTGTTGTGCATCTCCTTCTTGTTCCTTCTGAGATCTACAGTCTTTCTTTAGGTGTCCTTTCTTTCTGCATTTCCAGCACACTATCCCTAATTTGGACTTAGATCTGCCTTTCCTTGATTTACTGCGATATCCTGAGCTCTTTCCTCTTTCCATTTTTCTTCCCCTAGACTCTGCACTCAAAGCATTACCCGATGTCTCACCGGAGATTTTCCGTTGCATTTCCTCTCTAAGGATAGCACCGACAACATCATCAAACTTTAAAGTACTAGATCCAGAAACAGAGTTACTAATGGCCATTACTAAACCATTCCAACTTTCTGGTAATGAGTTCAAGAATAACGAAGCTCTAACTTCATCATCAAAGTTTACCCCTACAGAACATAACTGACTTGTAACAGTATTAAAATCATTTAAATGGTCTGCAACAGATCCACCTTCCGACATCTTCATATTAAATAACTGTTTCATAAGAAATACCTTGCTTGAGGCCGAGGGTTTTTCATATAGTTTCTCCAACGCCTTAATCAAACCCTCTGTTGTTGTTTCCTTCGAAATGTTGAAGGCGACCAACGCTGCGAGGCACAACCGTACTGTTCTGAGTGCCTTTCTATCGAGAAGGTTCTGTTGGGTTGTGTTATATTCTTTCCATGACTAACCCACGTAGTGAACCGGGGGGTTAGAGGGGGGCGGGTAGCCCCCCTCTACGGGGTTCGGGGCGGCGCCCCGGCAAAATTTTTTTTGGACCCTATATTAGGTTGGGCGAACCTACCTATGGTTTTTCGGTCCATGGTTTTGGATGCGATGGTTTTCGGTCCATGGTATTGGATGCTTTGGCATGTATAAATATGTATTGTAACATTGAAAGGAATATAATGAAAAATCAAGCTGGTAGTCCCAGTTTTGGGATCCAGGGGAAAATCTCTGTGTATATGTGTTTTATGTGTTATGCTCTCGCATTGTTTATTTTCTGTGTTTTAGAATTCGTATGCAGGTAATTTCTGTACAGGGTTAAAACCTACATTTGGTATCAAAGCTGTTTTGGCTTCAAGGGGACGCCTTTGTTGCTGAGGGGTTTCGCTCGGGCCTGTGGTAGACCCTGTTCAGTGGGAGATCTGCGAGATCGATTTTGGTGGTGAAAGAAGATGGCGAGCAACAGAAAGATAGAGATCGAGAAGTTCAATGGTCAGAGTTTTGAGTTGTGGAAACTCAAGATGGAGGATCTGTTGGTGGATAAAGATCAGTGGATCGCGGTAGATCCAGGTACTAAACCAATGGGAGTGGCCGATGAAGAATGGAAGAAGTTGGATCGGAAGGCAAAGAGCACAATACGATTGTGTGTCTCAGATTCAGTATTTCTGAATATATCAGGGGAAGCTACAGGCGAAGTCTCTGGTGAATAAACTGTTCCTGCGGAAAAAGCTGTATAACCTGAGGATGAAAGATGGAGACTCGGTGACAGAGCATCTGAACGCATTTAATACTGTGGTAAGTCAGTTAGCGTCTGTTGATATTAAAATTTCAGATGAAGATAAGTGCATCAGTTTGTTGTGTTCTCTACCAGATTCGTGGGATAGTCTGGTTATTGCAATAGGTAGCAATGCAACTGCTTTGCAGTTTGATGAAATAGTCTCAGCCTTGCTGACGGAGGAGATGAGACAGAAAAATATCGAGAGCCAGAATGGTGATGCCTTGTCTGTACGAGGACGGTCCCAGAATAGAAACAAAATAAGTCATCGAGTGGGAGATCTAAATCTAGAGGGAGATCTAAATCTCCAGGAAAACCTGTAAAGGTGGTGTGCTGGAAATGCGGAAAGGAAGGGCACTTTAAAAGGGACTGTAAATCTAAAGCTCCTGATAAAGGAAAGGGATCTGATGATGCTCCTTCTGCAAAGACGAAAACCACCTCAGATGAAGGTGGGGATGTGTACTTGGCTTCTTCAAGTACACATGTAGATCATGAGGCATGGTTGATTGACTCAGGTGCATCCTTTCACTTCACTCCCCATAGAGAGTGGTTCTGTGAGTATGAGAAATACGATGGTGGTGATGTCTTCTTAGGAGATGATAGGAAGGCTAGAATCATTGGTCGCGGAAAAGTAAAGTTGAAGTTGCAAGGTGGAAGGGTTAGAACACTTCCGGGTGTTCTGCATATTCCTGCATTGGCCAGAAATCTGATTTCTGTAAGCAAGTTGGATGATGCAGGTGTAAAAACAGTGTTCGAGAAGGATACCTGCAAGATGGTTCGGGGAGCACTAGTATTGATGCGGGGAGTTCGGACTGGAACTCTGTACAAGCTACAAGGTAGCACTGTTGTTGATGGGTGCAACAGTTCTGTAGTTCCTGAAAGTGGAGCTGAAAATCTAGTGGTCTCTGGAGAGAAGACCATGCTGTGGCATCAAAGGCTTGGACATATTGGAGAGAAGGGCCTTCAAATACTTCATGGTAAAGGTATGGTAGAAGGTATGAGTAATAGCTTTCTGGATTTTGATTTCTGTGAAAATTGTGTATATGGGAAGCAGAATTGGGTGAGTTTCCCCTCTAGTGCTAAGAGGGCGAAACAGATATTAGAGCTTGTGCACAGTGATGTGTTTGGACCTGTGAAGGTTCCATCACTGGGTAAGTCTGTGTACTATGTATCATTTATAGATGACTTCTCAAGGAATACATGGATATATTTCCTTAAGAAGAAATTTGAAGTCTTTGACAGGTTTAAAGAATTTAAGGCTCTGGTGGAAAATCAGACAGAGAAGAAGATAAAGGTGCCGAGGATAGATAATGGTGGAGAGTTTTGCAGCAAGGAATTTGAAGAATTTTGTAAGAAGTGTGGTATAGCATGGCAGAATACTACTCCATATACACCTCAGAAAAATGGAGTCGCAGAAAGAATGAACAAGACATTGATGGAAATGGCAAGAAGCATGCTCAGTGGTGCTGGGTTAGGACAGGAATTCTGGGTAGAGGCGGTGGATACTGCATGTTACTTGGTCAACAGGTCACCTTCATCAGCGTTGGAGGATAAGACTCCAAAAGAAGTATGGACTGGTAAGAAACCCTCTCTTTCACATCTGAGGGTATTTGGATGTGATGCATATGTACATGTTCCAAAGGAGAAACGAACCAAGTTGGATAGTAAATCTGAAAAGTGCATCTTTATTGGGTATAAGGATGGTTTAAAGGGTTATAAGCTTTGGAACCCAGTAACAAGGAAGGTTGTGTACAGCCGAGATGTGGTGTTCAGAGAGGTGAAAGATGTTATTAAACATGAAGTCCAACCAAAGGAACCTGAGAAGATAGAGTTTGAGCTAAAGGAGGAAGAATCAGACTCTACAACAGAGGAGGAATCATAAGATGAAGAGCCACAAACTCCGGCTTTGAGAAGATCAATTCGAGAAAGAAGGCAGCCAGAAAGGTATAGTCCATCTGCTTTCTGTTCAAATTTTGCTTTGTCTGTTACTGATGATGATCCCAGAACTGTGAAGGAAGCAGTGGATTCAGAGGATGGAAAACTCTGGAAAGAGGCCATGGTTGATGAAATGGCATCTTTGCATAAAAATGAGGCTTGGGATCTGGTGGAGTTGCCGGCTGGAAGGAAACCCATTGGCAGAAAATGGGTGTTCAAAAAGAAGACAAATGCAGAAGGGAAGGTGGAGAAATACAAAGCTCGATTGGTAGCAAAAGGTTATTCCCAGGTGCCGGGAATTGATTTTGGTGATATTTTTTCTCCTGTTGCCAAGGTAACTTCTATTAGATTACTTTTATCTGTTGCTGCTGCTTTTGATTTTGAGGTAGAACAGATGGATGTGAAGACAACATTTCTTCACGGGGATTTGGAAGAGGAAATCTACATGAACCAACCTGAAGGCTTTGCGGTGAAGGGTAAGAAAGAGCTGGTATGCAAGTTAAAGAAGTCTCTGTATGGGTTAAAACAGTCACCAAGGATGTGGTATCAAAAATTTGATAAATTTATACGGGGACTTGGCTTCACCAGAAGCAAAGCAGATCATTGTGTGTATTTTAAATTAATTGGTGACCGTGTTATTTATTTGGTCTTGTATGTGGATGATATGTTGCTGGTTGGAAATGACAAAGAAATTATCCAGGATTTGAAGACCCAATTGTCCTCCAAATTCGACATGAAAGATCTTGGTGCTGCAAACTATATTTTGGGCATGGAAATTAAAAGAGATCGGGCAAAGGGGAAGCTCTGGTTAAACCAAAGGAAGTATGTCGAGACAATACTGCAGAGGTTTAATATGCAGGATAGTAAACCGGTGAAGGTTCCTATTCCTGTAGGTGTGAGGTTATCTGTTGAACAGTGTCCCAAGACACAAGAAGAGGAAGAGGACATGTCCCGTGTTCCATATGGGAGTGCAGTCGGTAGCCTGATGTATGCAATGGTCTGTACTAGACCGACATTGCACATGCAGTAGGAGTATTGAGCAGGTTTATGTCAAAACCAGGGAAGGAGCACTGGACAGCAGTGAAGCGGGTTTTCAGGTATTTGCATGGCACTAGTGATTATGGTTTGTGCTACCAAGGAAGACCAGGATTGGACAGAGTGTTGGACATTCATGGCTTTGTTGATGCAGACTGGGCTGGAGATCTGGATCAGAGAAGATCTACACGTGGGTATGTGTTTAACCTATTTGGAGGTGCAGTCAGTTGGATGAGTAAGAAACAATCTGTAGTGGCACTATCAACTACAGAGGCAGAATACATGGAAGCCACTCATGCAAGCAAGGAAGCCATTTGGTTGCAGAGATTGTGTTCAAGTATGGGGTTAGTACAGGGAGCTATAAGAATAGACTGTGACAGCCAAAGTGCAATTTTCTTGGCAAAGAACCCTGCTTATCATTCAAAGACAAAGCACATTGATGTTCAGTATCACTTTGTGAGGGATATGATAGAAGACAAAAAGGTGTTGCTTGTAAAGGTGGACACTTTGAAGAATACTGCAGATGCATTGACAAAATCTGTGAGCTCTGAGAAGTTCTCTTGGTGTAGAGAAATAATGGGCATTTCAGGGCTAGAAAAATGACTAAGATCTCCTGTGGCCCCCTGTGGAAAGAAAACAACAAGTGGGAGATTGTTGGGTTGTGTTATATTCTTTCCACGACTAACCCATGTAGTGAACCGGGGGGTTAGAGGGGGGGTGGAGCCCCCCCTTCGTTGCGCCGATTGTGCAGCGGGGGGGTGGCAGCCCCCCCTGTCGGGGGGTTTGAGGGGGGCGGGTAGCCCCCTCTACGGGGTCCGGGGCAGCGCCTTGGGAAATTTTTTTTTGGATCCTATATTAGGTTGGGCGAACCTACCTATGGTTTTTCGGTCCATGGTTTTGGATGCGATGGTTTTCGGTCCATGGTATTGGATGCTTCGGCATGTATAAATATGTATTGTAACATTGAAAGGAATATAATGAAAAATCAAGTTGGTAGTCCCGGTTTTGGGATCCAGGGGAAAATCTCTGTGTATATGTGTTATATGTGTTATGCTCTCGCATTTTTTATTTTCTGTGTTTTAGAATTCGTATGCAGGTAATTTTTGTACAGGGTTAAAACCTACAGGTTCCATTCTTCATCTATCATACCCATCGACGTCTTTGTTTTTCCGCCCAATGGTAGGTATAGATCTTTCTGATACAGATAATCTTCCATCTGCATCTTCCACAGCGAGAAGTTTTGGCTGTTAAATTTCTCGACCCTAAACTTACCATCTTCCGCCATTGCTCCCACTCGAACGAGGAACCCTTCTTTCCTGCGAATTTATCAGCCAAATAGACCTTTGGCTCTGATACCAGTTGTTAGAAAATTATATATTACGGAGCAATGGAACACATAAAATATTGCAGAAATATAAACACAGAAAACGCATAAAACAAGAGAGACACAGATATACGTGGTTCACCCATTTTGGGATACGTCCACCCCAAACAGCCAGTCCTTCCTTTCTATTATCCAACAAAATGAAGAGACACAACCTACAACAGATCCGCTATAATATCCTCTGTTTTCTCTCATAGTCGCACCTCTACGCTTCTCGCTTGGAGAATACACATATATTACACAGACTCAATACAATGCCCTCATACAAAGAGAGGGGTTGCCTTCTAGGGCAAAAAACCCTAAACTAAACATAAGTTCTACCGTCAGATCATCTGCCTAATGAACGACCCAGATTGACTAGAAATTACTATACTTTTACAAGGCAATTTTACATCTATTTTTAGCTTCAGGGGTGCTGCCCCCGAAACACCCGCCGGGGGGCTGCTGGCCCCCCGGAACCCCCACGGGGGGGCAAATCCCCCCCGCACCCCCCTGCGTGGAGGGGTGTAAAAAATTCCTGGGGTATACATCTGACTGAAACAAAGACCTCTAAACAATCATGCTCCATACTCAACAATCCAAAATGTGGTATCAAAACTAACTATGAAATATAGAGACATAGAGATATAACCGAGACCCTGTATATACTTACGTTGTCCTGCAAAAACTTATGTCAGAAATGATACTAAAAATTCAAATGTAAACACTAATCATGCATACCTTGCTATAGGAGACTCACCCTTGACTGTTAACGTGTGGTCCTTACCGTAGTGATCCTTGAAGGCATGTTTTTTCTTGCCTTCTAGGAGCTCGATATTGAATATGTTGTATATATGTAATTACGGATCTCCAAGGTCTGAAATTTTGTCTTGTGGTAGCCCTCTGCGTCCTCTATCCAACCCCATAGGTTTGACCAAGATTGGATTCTTCAAGAAATCGTTATGCCCAATCTCCCACGATGACTTGATTATAGACTGGTTCAATAGAGAGAACTTGTACGAAGTTCCATATGTCATTGTTGCGACCTTTTTCCCCCAAAATGATACCCAAAAAACTACAGTACGTCCTCTATCTGTCTCTATTTAGGAAATTTGAATCCAATGTTCAGAGAGAAAGTTATGACAATTTTCCCAACGTCACCTGTTTGACATGGAATTCGGGATCCTGCAGAATGCCTAACTTCATCAGATCATATCTCTGAAAATATAGCGAACCAAGATCTGAAATTCGGTCACGAGGTTCACCAAGATTTAAGCTCAAATGGGGTTTAATTTCAGCTTCTGAAGCTTCCTAGAAATATTTTTATAGTGAACATGCCACAATGACCTGTTTGAAGCTACAAAATCCCTACTAGAGGAGGATATGAGGGTCACTATTTATATGAATGCCTTGAGTTGAGAGGGTCCTCAACAACTGAAAATTGGAGGGATTTTAGGAGATTTTATTATTATTATTAATCATTGAATATTCAATGACCACAACCAATTATGAGTGCCATGACACAACCTCATAGGGTTTTATACCACTAACTGGGGTTACTAACTTCAAACACGAATATCTCTCCAACCGTGAAGAATTACGTGGAATATGTGCTAGATGGGCCAAACATTGAATGTTTCAAATGCTCAGGAACTTCCAAGAAGGCAGTAGGAAGAGGTGTCATGATTGGAGGGGGAGTACTTGGGTTGGCATTAATGACAACCATTGATCAACAATACCCCCCTTTGGAATTGATGGCAACACAAGTACTCCCCCTACGATCATGACACCTCTTCACATATTCCACGTAACTCTTCACGATTTGAGAGATATTCGTGTTTGAAGTTAGTAACCCTAGTTAGTGGGCTAAAATCCTATGGGTTGTGGCATGTCACTCATAATTGGTTGTGGTCATTGAATAGTCAATAATTAACAATAAAAAAAATTCTCCTAGAACCCCTCTAACGTTCACTTGTTGAGGACCCTCTCAACTCAAGACATTTATACAAATAGTGACCCTCATACCCTCCTCTAGTAGGGATTTTGTGGCTTCTAACAGGCCATTGTGGAATTTTCACTATAACTTGTTTTCTGTGAAGCTTCAGAAGTTGAAATTAAAAACCAGTTGAGCTGAAATCGTGATGAACCTCGTGACCACATTTTAGATCTTGGGTCTTTATATCTTAGGAGATATGATATGAGGAAGTTATGGTTTTTGCAAGCTCCCAAATTCCGTGTCAAATAGGAGATGTTGGGAAAATCATCATAACTTTCTCTCTGAGCATTGGATTCAAATTTCGTAAATAGTAACAGAAAGAAGACAGATTGTAGCTTGTTTGGTATCGTTTTTAAGTCTTAAGGTCGCAATAGTGATATGTGGCACTTCGTACAAGTTTGCTCTACTGAACTAGTCTATAATCAGGTCATAGTGGGAGATTGGGCATAACTTTTTCTTGAAGAATCCAATATTGATCAGACCCGTGGGGTTGTAAAGAGGACTTAGAGGGCTACCACAGGACAAAATTTCAGATCCTGGAGATCCGAAATTACATAGATGCAACAGATTCAATATCGAGCTCCTAGAAGGAAAGAAAAAACATGCATTCAAGGATCACTGCAGTAAGGACCACACATAAATAGTTAAGGGTAAGTCTCCTACACCAAGGTTTGTATGATTAGTGTTTACATTTGAATTTTGAGTATCATCTCTGAAATATGGTTTTACAGGACAACGTAAGTATATATAGGGTTTCAGTTATATCTCTATGTCTTTATATGTCACAGTTTGTTTTGATACCACATTTCGGATGTCTTATTCTTGATACTACACACTTGATGCTACATATTCTTGATGCTACACCAAGTCTGCTAAACCTATATGATGTCGTAAGCTCATTTTACTTGTCTTGTTAAAGTTGATAGAATGGTCTATGTTGTTATACTTAGAACTTGGTCCATCACAAGTCTAGGGTCTCTCATCAGTTTTTAATTCTTCATATGTCTTATCTTGTAAGTGTTCTTTTTGTGATCCCTTGAGTTTGTTGATCTCATCATGGGTTGCATCAAGTTCTTCTTGCTTTTGAGCAAGATCTTCTTGAAACCATCTTTTCAAGATCTTCCTTCTTTTTTCTGGCTCCTCAACCTGTAGCTTGAGAAGAGTGGTATTCTCTACTTGTCTATTGAGAACAAGTATTTGTTCCTTCTGCTTCTCATTTTCAATCCCGAGCCTGCTTATTTCTATTGAAGATGTTTCTAATTCCTTTTGCTTTTGGTCAATTGTGGATATGTATCTTTGATAAGATTCATTCCTTTCAATTTCTTCTTCCTGCATCTATTATGTGATCTTGCTAATCTCTAAAACGTTGTGTCAAGTTCTTGTTGCTTCTGTTGGACTTCTCTCTTGAGGTCTCATGTCTCTGTATTCTTAATTTCTTCTAATTGAGTTCTAAGACTGCTAATCATCTTCTTAGACTCTTCATTTTCTTTGATGAGTTATTTTTCTATCTTCAATTCTGCTTCCAAAAGTCTTGTCTTTTCCTTTTGACTTTTGAGTTCCTTTATCACCTTGATCACTTGATTTCGAAACTTTGCTTTACTCATTTCTCCCATTTCTTCATCATAATCAGAAGGATCCAAATTTTCAATAACATATTGACCTGATTGCTTTGTTGAATAGAGATTATGAAGCTTTTGCCAAAGAGATTTAGTTGTTGAATATTTACCAGCTTTTGTTTTCATAGAATTTGGAAAAACATTCAAAATTACATCCATGGCCTTTGAATTGTACCTTTTAGCTTCGTCGGTAGATGTATCTCCAGAAACAATTGATTCCCATACTCCATGTGCTTACAAATGTACTTCCATCCTGGATTCCTATACCCAGTAATTATATACATCAAAATAAGGGGTTGGTACACAATACTCATTTTCTTCATATTTTGTTGTACCTATACCTTCCTTTGAAATCCTTGCAACCTGCTTCTTTGACTTTCCTATCTCTATGATATGAAAATTGTCTTCCAGCAGTTAAGCTGTTACTAAAGGAACCAAGCTTTGAAATTCGGTCACCAGGTTCATCAACATTTGCCACGAGGACCTGTTTGAAGCCACAAAATCCCTACTAGAGGAGGATATGAGGGTCACTATTTATATGAATGTCTTGAGTTGAGCGGGTCCTCAACAAGTGACTGTTGGAGGGATTTTAGGAGCAATTTTTTATTATTATTAATTATTGACTATTCAATGACCACAACCAATTATGAGTGCCATGCTACAATCCCATAGGGTTTTAGCCCACTAACTGGGGTTACTAACTTCAAACACGAATATCTCTCAAACCGTGAAGAATTACATGGGGCGCCATATATCAATGGAAACATATCGACGAGCAAAATCCATATAGAAGATCCTTGACTCAGAATATCGTAACTTGTCAAGTCAAAATGCCCATGCAAGATTGGGGTAGCCCCTGGTGCTGCTTGGGTTGACATCAATGACAACCACTAATCAACAAATTATGAAAATAAAGGAAAATAGGAGAAAAGGAAGGTGAAAGGTCACATATTGCATGTGAGGAGGAAATTAGTGGAAATTGAAGAAAATAGAGGCCTCATTAATAAAAAGGCCTTTGAGGACCAGTTCACAACCTTTTGTCAGTTTTAGCTTAGAGATCTCTCTCTATTCTCTCTCTCTCATACTCTTGCGCACTTAGAGCATTCTTGGAGCACCCTAGCATTGGATAAGATAAGGCAAAGGAAGGAAAAAGAAGCAAAAGGAAGCAAAGATCAAGTAAGGAAGACTTGGATCAAGCGGCTACATCAGAACTACTTGCAGGTATCAAGTTGCATGTATGCTTTCCTTGCTATTTTTGGCATGTATGATACATGCACGTGTGTATTTTGTTCTCTTGTTGTCATTGGCATGGGTTTTTCCAAGTGTGACAGTGGTTTCAACTTTGCCTTTCCATTTCCGGATAGCCATGGCGTGATGGGGTTATTTCATTTGATTTAGCTTTAGATTCACGGATGGTTTTGGAATCGGGTGAGGTGATCTCAAGAAAATTTCCAATGGCCTAAATGTCCCTTGACCATTAATGGTGGGATAAACGATAAAGCCTAAGGGTGGAGACGGGAAAATTCCTCAAGGTATTGGTGAAGAAATCAGGAGGCATCCAAGCTTGTTTAGGGCCTAGTGATCCCTTGACCGATTTTGGCGGGATTGTGGTAAAGCTTGGTAGTGTATGTTTATTTGTTTGGGCCTAGGAATCCCTTGACTAGTAATGATGAGATTGCGGTAAAGCCTGGTTTTATAGATGATGGTTTTGGCCTAGAAATCCCTTGACCGGAAATGATGCGATATGCGGTAAAGCCTGAGGAAGCCTTGGTTGTTTTTATTGTGAGTCCCACATTCGTGCTTGGAATATGGCACATGGATGATTGGCCTAAAGAAATCTTTGGTTTAGCCCAATCTATGGTTGGGTGGTACGTGGAAGTCCCTAACTTGGTTGGCTTTTGCATATGTTAATAAGAGCTCTTTTCCCCTTGTATTTCATGAGTAAATGTAATTGTTATTATGTGGATTTGATGGCTGTTCTATCACTGTTATTATTTTGGTTATATGTTGGTTATAAACATGGTTTTTAATTGACTTTAGTTATGGCTCTCATCATGTTTTAATTAGTAAATGAATGGTTAATGAATGCATGACATAATAGATGATATTGCAGCTATTTTGAGAGGGCATAAAATCTTCTTGACAGTTCTCAGATAAGTATGAGACCCTTAGATTCAGATATGTAATTATGACTTGTAGATTACATGTTCCTAATGTGTTTGATGAAATGTCTATCATGGTTAGGATGGGTCAGGTTAAGTCCTTGATCACGTTTTGAATTAAAAGTTTTGTCTTTGTGTCATTTATCATTCCTGAGAGTTTCATCAAGTTCTGGGCAGAGGTATGTGTTATCGCTCCGTAATTTTTTTAAGGTTGTAAAAGAAATTGCAAAGGTAACCACAAAAACACTTTTAAGTTTAGAAGTTAGCCCTTCTAAACTCATAGAGGGATCTCTCTGTCAGATTTAGCTTTGTTGTGGTGGGATTTTAGGCTAGATGTGAAAGTTCAGAGTTTGGTTTTCAACATGGTTTGGGCGGATCAGTAAGGAAATGTAGAGCACACGAGACTGGAAACCAAATCAAATGTAAATTAATCAATCTCAAAGAATTATGTACATGTTGTACATATAAATACATATAGGAAACAATTTAATTAGTTCCCGAGAGTTCTTAGACTCCAATAACTACCCAAATTGAACCAAGGTTAATCTTGAGGATTAGCTATCTAATAGTTCCCCCTTAATCCAAAGGGATATACCAAAGTCCAAGAACAAGAGCTCAAAATGCAAAAATGCATTTAAGCCAAGAGCTGAATGTCTCTCAAAAATGGTTTTAAGGATGACCACAAACCAAGATGGGAGAACTCAAAGTCTCAACCAACACCAACTCTAGAACCTTCATAGCGGTCCTCAGAAAAACAACAAATGTGGTTTTAAGGTGACCATATACTCTAGAACTATCACAACAGTTCCTCAAACAATTCCAAACATGGAAGTGCTCAATCAACTCGATCAACTCAACTCTAACTCAGGCTCGCTTGACATCTCAAACTCGAACCTGTAGCAGACCATCAACTATTCCCCCCTTGTCGAATACAAGGTGAGAAGTACTCTTCATCACTGCAAGGCTGGTCATCACTTTGGAACATATTCTTCGATATGCCTTGTAAATCTTCTTGGTTGTTTTGGTCCAATCCCAAGAAGCAATCCATCCGAAATTTACCTTCTCTCTTGCAGTAGACTTCTTTCTGGAACATCTATTTGTATGATGATTTCGCTTTCCACAATGCTCACACGGGTGAAGATCAAAACACTGATCTTTCATATGTCCAACTCTGTTACATTGTTGGCATCTATCAACTTGTTCTGGAACAACACTGTCTAGAAATCCAGCGCTTCGAAATTGTATCGGTTTAAAAAAATATGGTATGTGAAAATATACATCCATAATATTCTCTTTGTAACTCAAACTACTTTTGTGTTTATTGTGTCTAATCTCTTCCCATGGCCTTATGAAAGTTTTGGGAATATCAGGCTTCTCATAAGAACTTTCAGTTGCATTTCCTTTTGAAACCACTACATTACTCTAATTATTTTCTGACTGATGATTGGGCTCAAACAAACTATTATTCTGAACAAGAACAGGTTCAAAATTCTTCTTTTGCAGTTCTTCTCGCTGAAACTAGGATTCTAGCTCCAAAAATTCAATTTTGCTTTTCGCATTTTGTAAATATATTTGGATGTCAAAGAACGTGTCCTTGCTAACTTGGACATTGTTATGAACACTGGATGACATTAAATTGCGTAATAAATGCAACAAATCATCGACTTTGGTCATTTTCTCGAGCAATCAACTTTGAAAAAGGGGTGTCCGCGACCACTGAAAATGCACCCAATATAAAAAAAATTACGATGAATTAATCAAGTGTCGGGTTCAACCAAAAATGCACCCGTTTACAAATAAAATTCAAGAATAAAGAGATGAATAATGCTATATAGCTGCAACTACACAATTAGGAACTTTTATCTTTGCTCCATACAATGAACACCATGAAAACTCAAGTTTGTTGTGAGTTATATCCAATATGCATGAGTTGCAAATTTATCAAATAGTGACATGCTCAGGGTCGCCAACCCATGGAAACCGAAATCATGTTCACAACCTCCAAAAATATCTCCCAAAATTAGCTTTAAAAAAATATATATCTTTCAAAATTGTCTCTATAAAAATTTGAACTTGAGACCTTCAATAGACCAAATAACTATATAAACTTCACCAACCACAATGTCATTTTCCCTTCTTGATTTTATATCCATAAACTCTACCTCCAAAAATATCTCCCAAAATTAGCTTTAAAAAAAATATCTTTCAAAATTGTCTCTATAAAGATTTGAACTTGAGACCTTCAATAGACCAAATAACTATATAATCTTCACTAACCACAATGTCATTTTCTCTTCTTGATTTTATATCCATAAACTTTGTTATTTAAACTTCAACAAAAACAAAATCAAAACTTGATGTCATTCCCCATAAGCTCCTTTTCTCCACTTGCCACCAATCAAAATTACTCCATTTAATGAAAATAAGAGAAGGAAGGAGCAAGCCTTACCACTACTTTTATCTTGGCTCCTTTTACATAATTTTTTTTTGTTTTTTTTTTTCACAGAAAAATTACTTTTTATCTTGGCTCCTTTTACGTAAAGTTTGTTGGTTGACTTTAATTTTTTTAATAGTGAATTTGACATGTGAATATTATGGCAACATCTTGAGAGTTACTCCTTATTCCTGGGTATTTTTTATTCCTTTATTAATGTAAAGAAAACTTTCATAACTTTCTCAAAAATTAGTGTTCACATTAGAAATGATTATTTAAATAATTTTCAAATTTCGCTGCAATTTAATGTGAATGACATTTCTTCCATGCTTACAAAATTCTTCTATGTTATACCTCTCTCTGATGTAAGCTTCGCATAATCAGTTACTCACTAGTCTGAGATTTCGCTGCAAAATTCTCACAGTCCCCTTCACACTCGGCTGCAATCTACGTCCACCCAATATATAAACTGACAAAATCTCTTTTTTAAATCCAGGACAACCAAAAAATTGACCACTCTTCAATTAAAAATTTAATTCAAACCACCAAATATATATATATATATATATATATATATATATATATATATATATATATATATATATATATATATATTTCATTTTAAGTATCCTTCAGAAATCCTTCAGTAACAAATTTGTATTGTTGAATTGAGGCTTCTGTGATCCATAACATTTATTAAGAAGAGTTTCGGCGTAAATCACATGTAGAAAACCTTTGTCAACGCGTTTCAAACCAACTAGTGTGGTTCATCGTCAGGACAAGTTGAGGAGTCAGATCATGGATGCCAATTATATAGGGAGCCAGTTTGTAATACATGTAAATATTATCCTTCAGAAACTTTACTTACTATGATTAAACTTCTGTTTACTGTCGTAAATGCAAATACTATCCTTCAAACATTTTACTATGATTAAACTCTTGTTTACTGTAGTAAATGCAAATACTATCCTTTAGAAATTTTACTGTGAATGCAAATACTATCTTTCAGAAATTTCACTGTAAGTAAACTCTCGTTTGACGTAGTAAATGCAAATAAAGCCTCCCAAAATTAAAATAACAAGTGACCCTTGGGTGCATGGAACTTAGACTTTTAGCAAACAATCCAACAATTATTGGTATTCGACTCAATATTGGAAATTTTTATTGAGAACAACAAGCACTCAAAACTCCAACATGTATTCTAACTTCCAAGGATATGTTAAAAAAAAAACTTTATACCACTGAATTTCTCCAATCTTCTTTCATTATGACAGAAAGTTATAAAACTTACAAAGAGTCAATAGTTTGGGTGTCCCACTAGGCTAACCTTATGTTGCATTCAACTATCCTCACAACCTTCATGCTCCGCATCTCCTTTACGCCATAGACTTCAAATACATGGAGTTTAGAAACAACTCAACCAGGGCTCTGATAACGTTCAAATTAACCTTTGAAGTCTCAGATTCATTCTATTTGAGGGATCAAATTAACCATGCTCTCATCAATATAGCATCTCACTCGCTCTGGTACCACTATAGAACACACGAGACTGGAAACCAAATCAAATGTACATTAATCAATATCAAAGAATTATGTACATGTTGTATATATAAATACATACAGGAAACAATTGAATTAGTTCCCGAGAGTTCTTGGACTCCAATAACTACCCAAACTGACCTAAGGTTAATCCTGAGGATTATTTATCTAACAAGAAAGCCATTGGACAATGGAGTTAAAGGAGATTAGAGTGATCAATTTGCAAAATTATCAAGCTTAAGTGTAACAGGGCAAGGTAGGCATGCTACTTGATCTTTGAAATTTGTGAAATGGAGAGGGAAGAACAGATTAAGATTCACTTTATGTATAGAGCATTGTTACCTGAATTTTATATTTAAATTTCAGTGGAAAACATTGATATTGATTTAAGCCAGCACAGAGTGTATTGAAACAACTTATGAACTTGTTTTTCTTAAAAACAATAAAGAAATGAAAGACATATGAAAATAGAGAAAAGACAAGATTATAGTAAGAAGAAATTCACCACATAGCTACGACACATTAATCTTGTAGCAAGTTTCTTGTATTAATGCAAATGGCCACTTGAGCTCAGTAAACAACTTTACAATGAATGGTAGTCTTTCTCAGTATGATTCCCAACCCTTTGTTTATTACAAATGAAACAATATATAATAAAACTCTCCTAACTTTACAATAATTATGGAATAAAATCCTGAATAATAACTAAAAATACAATAATATCTCCAATTTATTTGCTAGAAACATTGAACTGTTTGTTAAACTTCGGAATTGGTTTTTTGAATGCTGGAAATCTACAAACTGATCCTCAATCTGTTGATCTTCTGCTGCTAGGTGTCTTAGATTGATGATATCTTCATGCCCTTGAAATATGGAAAAAGGTTGAAATCTGTCTTCACAAAATCTGCTAACTGCCCTCTTAAATCTATTTTCTCTACCATCTGTATTAACTAGTTGCCCCTTTGAGTTTTATTTCTATCATTTTTACATTTCAGCATATTTTGAATACTTCATTATTGTCACAAAAAATTTGGGGAAAAATATATATTTTAAATAATATTTCCGAATATTTTGGTTAACCCTTAAATGAATTTCATAATTAAAATTTCAACATCTTCATTTGAATGATTTAACAAACCATCTTGTTTTCAAATCCATGTGTTGTTTTCCCTTCCCATGGATTTTGAAACCCATGTGTTGTTTTTGTAAATCCATGGCTAGTAAAGTATTCCTATTTTTCCTTTTATCCCTGTAAAAACAAAATTATATTTCTTCTCTGTAAAGACTCATTTTTTACTCCTCGTCCATTTACTTCCACCAGTAACCTAATTTCACACTTGTAAATATTGTTTTAACTTAGCCTCCTATTCGTAACACTTCTTTACATGAATCTTATTTTTGTTCACCTTTCACCCATCAGTCTTGTTTAACTTAGCCTCCCATCTATGAATTCCTTTAAAATCGCGTTTCACCTCAGATCTCTTTTACTCAACCTCCCCTTCGTATAAATTTATTTCATAATCATATGAAATTCCATTCCCGCCACATTTTATAAAAGTCGAAACAATATAATTAATGGATTTCAGAGGTGGGGTAGGTAGTTAGAGGTTTTAGAAGGGGGGTTCTGAAATGAAGGGGAACATACACTTGTAAAACCCGATAAGAGTGAAACAAATTTTTGGATCCCCTCCTTTGGTTAAATGTCGGAGGGGATGGGGGTCCAAAACATACCAATAACCATCGATGTATTTATTCACAGATCTCAAGGATTTTACACTTGAGAAATTTAATGCATTAAATGCAGGGGTGGGGACATAAAGTGAATTTGACTTTTGGTTTTAACTAGTGATTTGACATAAGTAATACGATTATGAAGTGGGAATTTAATGGACATGGTAATTTTAATGGCAACGTGGAAATGAAAAGGGATAAGTTAAGGTAAAGTTTTATTTTATTTTATATTGTTTTATTTAAAATTGTCAGACCAGGCAGTAACTCCTCAAAAACAATTTGTTGATATTCATTCAAGTTGGTCTTTATTATATACAAGAGGGAGAGATAGTTCATTTCATCTCTCGGTGACTATTCATACTCTCTATTAATTATTTACATCAATTTCAGTTATTCACCCAATCTTGATGACTAGGTGTCATCCCCCCCCCCCCCCCCCCCCCCCCCACTTAATTTGAAGGGATGTTGGTGAGTCCAAGCATCGTTCTGAATCTTTCAAGCTTTTCTCTTCCAAGTGATTTGGTGAAGATGTCTATAATTTGCTCATTAGTGGAACAATGGCAGAGATGGATTATTTTGGCCTCAACATGATGTCGAATCAGACGATATTTAGTATTGATGTCCTTCGTTCGATCATGGAACTTTGGATTCTTGGCCAATTTTATTGCCGAGGTATTGTCAATCATGAGTGGAGTTGATTGTACTTGTTTTACCTGCAAATCTTCAAGAATTTTCCTGAGGCACACAATTTCTTTTGTTGCCTCAACTGCTACCACATATTTTGCTTCTGTTGTGGAATTCATTGGAACTGATTGTTTGTGTGATCTCCAGGAGATAGCTCCTGATCCAAGACTTATAGCATATCCTGAAGTAGATACCCCAGTTTCTTTGTCTCCATCGAAGTCTGAATCAGAGTATCCAATCAAGCTGAAGTCGTCCACCTGTGTATACTTGATTCCAAAGTCTTGAGTTCTCTTCAAGTACCTTAGAACTCTTTTTGCAGCAGACCAATGTCCCTCACAATGGTTTTGCATAAACCTGGAGAGGATTCCAACAGCAAACAAAATGTCTAGTCTGGTAGTAGTTAGGTAGTTGAGACTTCCTACAAGCTGTCTATACTTTGTTGCATCCTCAAATTCTTTTCCTTCAGTGGATGTGAGCTTTAAGTTTTGTTCCATTGGAGTAGTAAGAGGATTGCATTTTGTCATGCCAAACCTGTTCAATAGATCTCCAATGTACTTCTTTTGAGAAAGAAATATGGACTTTGGATGTTGAGTTACTTCAATACCAAGATAGTAATTAACATAGCCCAAATTAGTCATTTCAAAACCTTTCCTCAATTCCTTCTTTATGGATGCAATGTAGCTTTCATTGTTCCCTGTCATCAAAAGATCATCTACATATACCACAAGATATACAACTGTTTTGCCAACTTTCTTGACAAATAAAGTTGCATCATCAAGATTATAATGTTTGAAATTGAGTTTTAGAAGATGCTTAGTTGGTTTTTCATACCAGGGTCGCGGTGCTTGTTTGAGGCCACACAAGGATTTCACAAGTTTGCATACTTTATGTTCATGTCCTTTCACAGCAAATCCTTCAGGCTGGGACATATAAACATTCTCTTTTAGATATCCATTCAAGAAAGCAGTTTTCACATCCATTTGATGGACTTTCCAACCGTTCTGAGCTGTTAGGGCAAAGTGTGTTTGGATGGTAGCCCATTTTGTTGTGGGGGAAAAAGTCTCCTCATAATCAACCCATTCCTTTTGTGCAAAACCTTTTGCCACATGCTTGGATTTGTGCTTGTCAAGTGAGCCATCAGCTTTATACTTGTTCTTGTAGACCCACTTGCAGCCAATTGGTTTGGTTCCTAATGGAGGATCAACCAGCTTCCAAGTGCCATTCTTTATCAGGGCATCATAATCCTTTTACATCGCTTATTTCCATTCATCATGAGAAGCAGCTTCTTTGAAGGATGTTGGTTCGAAATCTATAGACAAATTCAATTCACAATCATAAGAAACATCCATATCAACAGGTGAATCAGAGTCATCTACATCACCTCCATTTTGCCAGTTTGAATTTCTAGTTCCTGTCTTTCCAACCTCATCAGGATGAACACTTTCGAGTGTCTTTGTCAGCCACTTTGGGGGACCTTTCTCAGATGGTCCAGGCTGCTCCGTTGATTGAGTTGGGACTGAATCAAGATTGAGTCTCCCAATTCTATCAATCACATCACTTAACGCATCATCTGTTGTTGAAGTTTCATGCGGGGGAGAGAGTGCTTCAGAAGAAGATTCCACAGGTTGATCTAGTATAGGAATCCCCCCTTCAATATGTGGAATCTGATTATGCAGTGAAAATATGCGTATGCAGTGCAAATATGACTTTTCTCCTTGAGAGTGTCTGCCCCCCCTGCCTCTGAAATATCTTCCTCTTCCTCTTCGACCACCTCTTCCTTTGGAAGAATCTTGGGCAAGATTCTTTTCTTTATGAGCAAGGCACACAACCTCTTCAGAAGATTCAGGGGTTGTCTTCTTTCCAAAAGCTTTCTCTGTTTCAGCAAATTTTTTCACAAGAGAGTCAAAGGTAATATCTTTGAGATTTCCATTTGCTTGCAATGACTCAAGATAATTGGAGTAAGTAGGATAAAGTTCCTTGAGAAAAGCAATAAGAGGAATATCCAATTCAACCTTAGTTGCTTTGATATCATGCATTATAGATTTTACTTCGGATGCAAGAGCAATAGGATCATTATTTTGTAATTGAAGAGTGGAGAGTTTAATCATGAGTTGAACAACTTCAAGTGAAAAATGTGAATCATAGAGTTCTTTAAGCTTTTGTAAGGCTTCGAAAGCAGTTGAAAATGGCGAAATATGGTGACTCACCTCTTCACTTACAGAAGCTGCAATTAATGCATAAGCTTTGCTATTCTTATTTTCCCAAATGGCGAACTCTTTGTCTGAGGTAGGTTGTTCTGGCTTTTTGTATCCATCTCCAATACACACTCCTTTCCACAACTCATTGAAAATAAGGGTGTGTTTTATCATCCGGGACCACTCAAGATAGTTCTCCTTGCCAGTGAGAACTATTCCCACAATGGATATGATTGAATACATTGTAAAATCTGAGTGCTGTAAAAAAAAATACTTTTATTGCCAATCTATAAAATATTTTCACTTCTGCACTATAATAGCAATATTCTTAAGAAAAAAAAGTGCAATTTTGATCAAGAATGCAGTTTTGGTCAAAAAATGCATTACTGACAAAAATGCAGTTCTGGTAAAAAAAATAATCTTCCAGCATGGCTTTAAAGGACTCCTGTAGCTTAGAATTTTTGTTAAAAACCCCATCAAACCAGAATGGAGTAGCGTATGGAGGGAGAAGTTGCAAATGAAACATATTTACAAAGGAAATTAATGGTGGTATGTGGGTACAACGTGGAAACCAAACGCAGTGCTTCAATGCAACAATTAAGTCACGGTTTCATTGACCATAGAAACATAATTTTGACAGAAAGATGGAGCACAGACAGGCGAATGCAAAGATTATGAAGCTGAGGCAGGTAAGATATAGATAACAAGACAGATGAAGCTCCAACATACATACGATTGCTGCAACTGCACGTAGCAATGTTGACCCACATAAAGATTCTTTATGTTATGCAAACAGACAGGTGTTTTGATTTGATAATCACCCTATGAGTGACCTCAGTTAAAGATTATTAAATGAAGGTATTACAAACTCATATGTTGGTGTGTGTGTCTATGTTATTTAAGCAACAGATCGATCAGATTGCAAATACATAGACACTTGAAATGGAAAATAGTAGAGAATCACAGTAAGCAAATACAAGAACACAAGAATTTAATAAGGAGTTCACCCTATTCTCCAGGGCTACGTCTCTGGTCCAGCTCTTAGTGGTGGCCTTCTTTTATTGCATCTTGAAGCAGAGAATTACAATGAAGGAGCTCAATGTGAGTCTCCTGAAACAGAATTTGCTTGGCAGGGTGGTTATTGGATGCCCTAAGCCACTAGAGTACACATACTCTTTTCCTTACCAACGCCATGACCTTCTGGTCTATAGGAGAGAGCCCAATGTGGTGCTCAGTCCAGACAGATCCTCTCTGGGATGGCTTGAATCCTTCAAGCTCTCTGGTGCTTGATGTTGCCTTTGGTCAGCTCGGCCCTCTGTCTTCCGTTATGTTGTTACTTCACTATCTTCCTTCTCTCTGTTCTTCCTTTCTATGTTCCGTCCTCCTCTCGGGGTTCTGGTATCTTTCTACTTTTCCTGTGCATGGCTTTAAGGCCATTCGTACCCATGGCTATTCGATTCCTCTTCCACTTCTCGACAAATTGCCTGCTACAGCTTCACTTGGAGTTCCCTATTCAGTGTCATCATCAGGTTCATAGGGAGTGGCCACATGTCCTCCTGCAGCTGCGCCAATTCGCTTCGTCGGTTCGGGTTTTCCATTACATCATGGAATGAGTCTTCTGCCACCTTGGCAATAAAATCGGACGTCAAATCTTTACAAACTGCGGCTTAATCCCTCGTCAATTCCGCTTTCCCATCGGGTGCGATCTCAGCCGTTAGATCTGGGGCCTCCAGATCCAATGCCATACACACGTTTTGCGCGTTTGACTTGCTTGAACGTTAGCGCATGATCAACAAATTTTAGCTCTCCTCCGCTTTCCATGCATCGACTGCTGAGTGGGATCGCTCTATTTTTGCCAATTTCGCTTACCATTTGAGGGTGCCCTCGATCAATACCATCGGTTTTGGAGTGGGTCTCGCCTTTAGTGCTTTAGCCTTTTTCCCACGGTTTCCCGGCTCCCACGCGACTGAGTGCTCGGGGCTTCCCCATTTTGAGGGTTTTCGCCGCGCTAATCACACATCAAAAACCTCCTCTGTTTCCTGATCCGGGCCTCCTAGGGGCTAAATTCACCTCCCGCATAGTCTCCATGGGCCTCGGTCAGCGCGCTTTGACCGAGGTCCTCGTCGTTCCACGCTGGCTGCCATTGCCACTGGTTTAGAGGTGTTTTTTATCGTTGTTATAAATTCTTTGAAGTCTGGCCCAACCTGGTATAGTCATGGCTCTGTTTATCACTATTTATGGATCCAATTCGGATCAAAACCTTCCCACTGAAAAGCTTTTGGACCACCAAAAGTTGGTTTTCTTTCAAGCATCAACTAAGTGAGGGTATTTCTGTCTCACTTTCCCAATCTCAATCCACTTTGCACTACTCGGCTTCGAACCTTTGAGTCCAATTCTGAGGTACTCAACATCTCCCCTGTGCGTTGTCCTCACCTTCCTATCCAAGACTGTGTCTTCCTGCAATTCATTCAGATATTCAGGTAGCAGGTCATCAATAGAAGGCAATTGACTTTGCTCTTCAGGATCCTCAATCATTGAAGGTTCAAACAATCTCAAGCAATCTGCATTTACGACTGAGTAGATGTGCATGTAAGCTGGTAGATCAAGGTGAAAAGCATTTTCACCAATCTTCTCAAGTATCCTAAAAGGTCCATACCTGATAGGCTTTAGCTTTTTACCTTCACCTTGCATTCTGTCCTTGCTGATATACAGCTAGACCTGGTCTCCAACTTGAAAACTATGCTCCATCCGATGCTTGTCATGCATAGACTTATATTTGGCTTGGCTCTTTTCCAGCTATTCTTGTACTTCCTGGTGGATTTCCTGGATCTATTCAATGAACCTAGTTGCCTTGCCCACATCACTATGTCCATCAACTATGGTATCTTTACCAAAGACAAAATCTAAAGGAGACCTTGGTATGAAACCAAAACAGGTCTCAAAATGAGATCTCTGTGTAGAAGAGTGCTTTGCTCTATTGTAAGCATGTTGCACATAACATAAGTGTTCATCCCAAAGCTTAGGATGTTTTCTGCAATATCCTCTGAGTAATTGGATCACTGTCCTGTTAACTACCTTTGTCTAGCCATCGGTTTATGGATGAAAAGCTGTGCTTTTCTTCAGTTGGGTGTCCATCAGTTCCCAAAGACTTGACCAAAACTTCCCCATGAATCGGGTGTCTCGATCAAATACAATAGAAGTGGGTAATCCAAAATGAACCCATACATGTTCAAAGAATAGTTTTGCAGTTTGTTCAGCTGTAATATGTTTATTACAAGGTATCAAAATACACATTTTGCTGAACCTGTCCACAACCACATACAGATAATCATGACCTTTCCTAGATTTAGGCAGTCCTCCAACAAAATCCATGGAAACACTTTCCCAAGGGTGAGAAGGAACTGGTAATGGAGTGTACAAGCCTAGTTTTCTATTGCTGGGCTTGCTTTTAGCACACATAGTACACCCTTTTACATATCTAGAAACTGTCTCATTCATTTTCGGCCAATAACAAAATCTTTGCAGCTGTGCAACTGTTTTACTTACCCCAAAGTGACCTGATATCAGAGAAGTGTGTGCCTCTCTAATTATCTTTACTCTCTTAGTTTGTGGAGTGCGGATTTTCCCACAATGATATAAGAGTTGGTCCTTCGCATGATAATCCAATTCTTCTACCTTTTTTCCTTGACTCAAAGTTGCATATACATCTTTAAAATCTATATCTTGAGCATATTTTTCAATGTAGCTTTCATGTAGTATATAATTATGCTTAAGTATAGTAGATGCATTTATAATAGGTCTAGACAACATGTTTGCAACTTTATTATGTATGCCCTTTTTATATCTGATGACTAAATGAAACTGTTGTAGAAAACCCATCCACCTGTAATGTCTTGATTGTTGCAACTTAGTTTGGGAGTGTAGATATTGAAGTGGTTGATGATCAGTATGTATTACTGTCTCTTTGCCCATTAAGTAATGTTTCCACTTTTTCACACTCTGAACTAATGCATACAATTCTTTATCATATGTAGGATAGTTAACTACTGCAGGATTAAAAGTCTCAGAATGATAACATATGGGTTTACCGTGTTGTGTCAACACTACTCCCATGGCATAGTCATTGGCATCTGTTTGGATCTCAAATGGTCTTTGTAGATCAGGCAGTGCTAGTACAGGTGTTGTACTAATCTTTTCTTTCAAGGTGTCGAAGGCTTTCTGATGTTTGCCTCCCCACTGAAACACCTTGTTCAATCCTGTCAAAGCATGTAAGGGAGCTGCAATTGAGGAAAAGTTAGAGATGAACTTCCTCCAGTATTGTGTGGCTCCTAAGAAGCTTCTCACTTCTGCAGCAGACTTGGGTTTAGGCCAGTTTACAATGACTGCCACTTTAGAGGGATCTATTTTCAATTCACCACCCCCTACTATATGACCCAAATAATTTAGAGATGTTTTGCCAAATTCACATTTTGAGAGTTTAACATAAAGTTTTTCTCTTTTCAAAACATCTAATGTCTACTTAACATGCTTTAAGTGTTCTTCCTACATTTTACTAAAAATCAGAATGTCATCCAGATACACAATAACGAAATCATCAAGAAAAGGTCTGAGTACATCATTCATTAATCTCATGAAAGTAGCAGGGGCATTGGTCAAGCCAAAAGGCATAATCAGCCACTCATACAATCCCTACTTTGTTTTGAAAGAAGTCTTACATGCATCTTGCTCTGCAACTCTAACCTGATGGTATCCACTGTGCAAATCCAGCTTGGTGAAATAAACAGCTTCCTTTAATTGATCTAAAATATCATCTATGCGAGGAAGGGGATAACGATTTTTAATTGTTATCTTAAGTGCTCAGTAGTCAATGCACTTTCTCCACGAGCCATCTTTCTTTCTCACCAAAACGATTGGCGACCCACATGGTGATGTGCTAGGCTTGATAAACCCCTTTTCGAGCAACTCCTGCACCTGCCTCTTGATTTCAGCATTCCCTTAAGTAGATAACCTGTACATTCCAATGTTAGGCATTGGAACATCTTGCTGCAAAATAATATCATGTACTATTTCCTTTTTGGGTGGCAGATCTTTAGGTTCCTGAAATAGGACATCATACTCTGAAACAATCTTTTCTATATCAGCTTGCTGTTTAGCATTGCAGCCCTCAAATACATTGGTTTTATCAGGTTTCTTTTCCTTTACAACCATTAGTAAGAATTGTTTCATGAATTTATCATTATTTTCATCTGCCCTAAATTTATGAGAGTATAATTATTGTTGAGCTTATGAGCTCTTTCAAAGTATTCGATTCCATCTTTAACAAGTAGATACTTGTTCTCAACTCTATAGAAAATAGCTTTTCTATCATACAAGTAAGGACTTCCTAAAACAATTCTGCATATATCCAAAGGAATTATGTCTAACTCAACCTCATCTACAAATGCTGACCCAAAAGAAAACTTGAGTTTGCATTGTCTAGTCACTTGTAGTTGTGCTTTATCATTCAACCATCCTAATGGGTATGGTTTCTTGTGAGGTGCAGTTGCTAATCCCAATTTCTTTACAATTGCTTCAGAAATCAAATTTACTTGTGAGCCACTATCAAACAAAGTATCAATCTTTTGATGTTTGGAAATAACTCGAATATGGAAAAGTTCATGTCTTTTTCTCTCATGTTCTTCATCAATAACAGATTGAGCAGAATTACTAGTAGATGCTTCAGAATTCTTACCTTTTATACCTGTGGCTACAATGATTGTTTCATCTCCCGAGTCTGACCCCAAATATTTCTGAATAGCTGCAGTAGTCTTCTTCTTCTTGCCCTCGGACTTCTTAGGTCTCAGCTCTGGATGCAAAATCCAACAGTGCTCGTAATCATGCCCATCCTTTTTACAGTGAATGCATGAAGCTTTGCCTTTTTGTGCAGCATTAGCCTTCCTTGCTTTCCACTTCTACTTTCTTTTCTCCTTGCTCTTGCTTGCAGTGGGTTGGGATGGTCCCCCAACTTCTGGATTTCCATTCTTTCCTCTAGCCTCTAGATGAGTAGCTTGTACAGATACCTCATTTATACTAGTGGGATTAAACATGAGGATGGTATGCCTCATGTAGCTGTGTAGACCACCAATGTACTTCAAAAGAGTCTCTGGTGAGTCTAATGAGATCCCTAGAATCAATGCTCTCTTTCTAAATTCTTGAGTGTACCCATGCGCACTTTTCCGTTTCAACTACCGAAGAGTTTGCCAACTCATCATGGCTTGTTGCATGTAGGCCAATGGATAGAACTGCTTCTTAATTGCAGAAACAAAGTCACTCAAGACAGATATGGTCTTACCATGTCTTTTCATGTCATCTTGGGTTCTGCCTTCCCACCAAACCAAGGCAGTGCCTCCTAGGCATAGGCTTGCCAGTTGAATTTTGCTCTTGTTTGAGTTGATGTTCTACACTCTGCAATACACATCAATTTTTCTAATCCAATTGTCCAACTTTTCAGCATTTAGCTCTCCATCATATATAGGCAAATCAAATTTAACATCTAGCTTAATCAAAGATGCTTTCTTATTATGCACAGGGCTATTAGGAGGAGTGAGAAAGTTTTCCTCTTTCCCCTTTCCTTTCAAGTGGTCATGGGAATGAGACTCATATTCTTATCTATCTTGTTTAGAACCTGATGAATCTTCATCCTTATGCTTTCTAAAGTCCCTATACATTTCTTCTACCATAGACTTTATAGCTAGGAAACTCTCTATGAATTGAGGGTCTGGTCCCACAGAACCTTCCTCTGACATTGTCTTCCGAGGATAGACTCTCCCAATTTCAGGATTAGTTTCGACTAACTCTCCTTCTCCTAATTTGAGCTTTGATCTAGCGAGCATTCAACAGCTAAACCGACATAAGCTTGCTTAACCTTACAACCTAAAGCTCTGACACCACTTGATCTGATAATCACCCTATGAGTGACCTTAGTTAAAGATTATTAAATGAAGGTATTACAAACTCATATGTTGGTGTGTGTGTCTATGTTATTTAAGCATCAGATCGATCAGATTGCAAATACACAGACACTTGAAATGGAAAACAATAGAGAATCACAGTAAGCAAATACAAGAACACAAGAATTTAATAAGGAGTTCACCCTATTCTCTAGGGCTACATCTCCAGTCCAGCTCTCAGTGGTGGCCATCTTTTATTGCATCTTGAAGCAGAATTATAATGAAGGAGCTCAATGTGAGTCTCATGAAACGAAATTTTCTTGGCAGGGTGGTTCTTGGATGCCCCAAGCCACTAGAGTACACAAACTCTTTTCCTTACCAGAGCTGTGACCTTCTAGTCTATAGGAGAGAGCCCAATGTGGTGCTCAGTCCAGACAGATCCTCTTTGGGATGGGTTGAATCCTTCAAGTTCTCTGGTGCTCGATGTTGCCTTTGGTAAGCTTGGCCCTCTGTCTTCCGTTCTGTTGTTGCTTCAATGTCTTCCTTCTCTCTGTTCTTCCTTTTTGCGTTCTATCCTCCTCTTGGGGTTCTAGTCCTCCTCTCGGGGTTCTGGTCCTCCCCTTGGGGTTCTGGTCTCTTTCTAGATTTCCTATGCATGGCTTTAAGGTGATTCGTACCCATGGCTATTCCATTCCTCTTCCACTTCTCGTCGGATCGCCTGCTACAGCTTCACTTGGAGTTCCCTGTTCGGTGTCGTCATCAGGCTCATAAGGAGTGGCCACATGTCCTCCTGTAACTACGCCAATTCGCTTCGTCGATTCAGTTTTTCCGTTACGTCGTGGAATGAGTCTTTTGCCACCTTGGCAGTCAAATCGGATGTCAAATATTTACAAATTGCGGCTTAATCCCTCGTCGATTCTGCTTTCCCATCGGGTGCGATCTCAGCCATTAGATCTGGGGCCTCCAGATCCGACGCCATATGCACGTTTCACACGGTTGACTTGCTCGACCATTAGCGCGCGATCAATGGCGGCTTTCACTCTCCTCCACTTGCCATGCGTCGAACGCTTAGTGGGATCGCTCTACTTTCGCCAATTCCGCTTACCGTTTGAGGGTGCCCCCGATCAATACCATCGGTTTTGGAGCGGGTCCCACCTTTAGCGCTTTAGCCTTTTTCCCACGGTTTCTCGGCTCCCACGCGACTGAGTACTTGGGGCTTCCCTATTTTGAGGGTTTTCGCCCAGTGATGCACGATTAGTGCATCAAAAACCTCCTCTGTTTCTCGATCCGAGCCTCCCAGGGGCTAAATTCATCTCCCACGCAGTCTCCATGGGCCTCGGTCAGCGCGCTTTGATCGAGGTCCTCATCATTCCATGTTGGCTGCAATTTCCACTGGTTTAGAGGTGTTTTTAATCGTTGTTATAAATTCTTTGAAGTCTGGCCCGACCTGGTATAGTCATGGCTCTATTTATCACTCTTTATGGATCCAATTCGGATCATGTTTAGTGCTTGACAACTCGTGAGTTGTTATGTGGTCCTCTCTTAACCGATGGTGCTGACCATTGTCTCAACGTTAGGCAACGTTCAGTGCTCAAACCAATTCACATATATAAATAACTGCACCAAGAGATATATCCATGCTCACGCACCAAGAAACAACTCATTATTCAACGAACAACCACCATTATTCAATTAACATGGAATTTAATTATTCAAATGGACAGACAGCGCTAGGGCAGTGTAATACCAGAACTTCTTCAAGGTAATGAAAAACTTGTGTATGTAATACCAATGCATATTGTTGGGAGCAGCGTGAGGTTTGACAACGGAGGTCTGGCAATGGAACGCTGGCAACACTATAGGAGTAATACAGTGAAGAGAGGCAACAAAGACTGGCAAATGGTTCCAGTATACCAAGTGTTACCCAGATTATCACACAGAGAAGAATATGGAAGACTGTAGGAAATGCAGAACAGATTTATGAAAAATGGCAGAAGGGAGTTACAATGGCAGATAGAAGCCAAAAAATGGCGCTCGCTCTGATACCATGTCAGACCAGGCAGTAACTCCTCAAAAACAATTCGTTGATATTCATTCAGGTTGGTCTTTATTAGATGCATGAGGGAGAGACTGTTCATTTCATCTCCCAGTGACTATTCATATTCTCTATTATTTATTTACATCAATTTCAATTATTCACCCAATCCTGATGATTAGGTGTCAAAAAAAATATAAAACCAAAATAATATTGAAATATAATGATTCTACATCCCAAATAAAATTAATTTAAACTTGAATAAAACTTTGATGAGGGAAATTGAAAATTGGGTATAAAAGCCAATTTTGTTTATTTTGTCGGATCCTTATAAATGAGCTTGAAACTCTGCATACCAAACTAAGCATGTTAGGGCATAATTTTTGCCAAAATTTATCATGTGCTAACATCAACTCCAACTGGGGATGTTGGCCCCCCTGCGAGGCAACAAAGAACCACAGCTCTAGTGCCTGACCATTCAGTAGTCATCACACCCCTCAGCCTGCAACTTGTGACTTGTTCTAAAACTCAAACTTCTGTACAAACCGAAAATGATACTAAATACTGCAAACTATAAACTAAATGCTGAAAAATATGCATGCCCAGTAAGCTTATTTATGTATAGACAATCATATTCTAACAACTGAGAACCAAATGCTTGATTTTAAGCAATGCAAATCCTCCAATATAACCAATCAAAAAGTTGATTCAATACCTGCGCTCCTTCACTGTGTTTAAGAAGAATAAAAACTAGAGCTTGTAAGGGCATTGGAAACTGATTGTAAGCTTGATCTTCACAACAAAAACATAATTGGAACTTTGCAGTGAACAATTCCTCTATATATAGAGCTATGGGATCATGAAAGACATGACTTATTGCTTGATTTTCAAAGTATTCTGCAAATTTATGGTCATGCTTGAGCAGTTCATACATGCTTTCTTTACCATCATACAGTTTCAGCTGAAAGTCATTAGATATGTTCTTAAAACAATCCTCAACCTCAATACCAAAATGCAGCACTACCACTTCTTGTTTTCGCTAACAAAGGTTCTTAAAGAAATGATTTTGACATTGTAAATTGTGGCCCTGCATTTGAACTTCTAAGGCCTGAAGATCCTTCTCAATTTGTTCAACAAATTCTGCTAAAATATATAGTCTTGGCTTCAAAGCTACATTTGCATTTCTCAAGATAAATAGGCAAAAGATATGAGAAAGCATCATCAATTTGATGATCATCAAAATTATTCCAATATTCCTTGAAACCTTCAATAGAGATAGGGTCTGCCACATACCCTGTCATCTTGTTTAGAAAGCAACCTGATTAGTGTGCAGTGGAGTCGCCATGAATGTTTTTCAATCTGGATTCTTTGACAATGGAGTCTTTGGATCAAGTTGAAACTTTATTGGAGTCACCAGATGAATGGCTCAACCTTCTTGTGTCTAATCACTGTCCAACATCAGCAATAAGAACTGAAACTTGATACTCTTTCCCGAGGATGATGAAACCTCATTCCCTAGTATGGTCGCCAAGATGTCAGCTCTTCGTAGTTTCTTAAGGTTTTAAAAGAAATTGCAAAGGTAACCACAAAACCACTTTTAAGTTTAGAATCTAGCCCATCTAAACTCAGAGATAGATCTCTCTGTTAGATTTAGATTTGTTGTGGTGGGATTTTAGGCTAGATGTGAAAGTTCAGAGTTTGGTTTTCAAAATGGTTTGGTTGGAACAGTAAGGAAAGTCATTGGGCAATGGAGTCAAACATGCTTAGAGTGATCAATTTGCATAAATATCAAGCTTAAGTGTAACAGGGCAAGGTAGGCATGCTACTGGATCTTTGAAATTTGTGAAATGGAGAGGGAAGAATAAATTAGGATTCACTTTAAATATAGAGCATTGTTACCTGAATTCTATATTTAAATTTTAGTGGGAAACATTGATATTGATTTAAGTCAACACATAGTGTATTGAAACAAATTCTAAACTTATTTTTCTTAAAAACAATAAAGAAATGAAAGACATATGAACACAAAGAAAATACAAGATTACAGTAAGAAGAACTTCACCACATAGCTATGACACATGAATCCTGTAACAACTTTCTTGTATTAATGTAAATGGCCACTTGAGCTCAGTAAACAACTTTACATTGAATGACAGTCTTTCTTAATACGATTCCCAACCCTTTGTTTATTACAAATGAAACAATATATAGAATAAAAATCTCCTAAACTATTACAATAATCCTGGAATAAATTCCTAAATAATAACTAAAACTTGAATAATATCTCCAATTTATTTGCTACAAACATTGAACTGTTCATTAAACTCTGGAATTGGTTTTTTGAATGCTGAAAATCTGCAAACTAATCCTCAATCTACTGATCTTCTGCTGCTAGGTGTCTTAGATTGATGATATCTTCTTGCCCTTGAAATATGGAAAAAGGTTGAAAATTGTCTTCAAAAAATCTACTAACTGCCCTCTTAAATCTGATTGCTCTGTCATCTGTATTAACTAGTTTCCCCTTTGAGTTCTATTTCTATCATTTTTACCTTTCATCATCTTTTGAATACTTCATTATTGTCACAAAACATTTGGGGAAAATTATATATTTTAAATAATATTTCCAAATATTTTGATTAAACCCTTAAATGAATTTCATAATTAAAATTTCAACATCTTCATTTGAATGATTTAACAAATCATCTTGTTTTCCCTTCCCATGGATTTTGAAACCCATGTGTCTTTTTTGTAAATCCATGGTAAGTAAAGTATTTGTATTTTTCCTTTTATCCATGTAAAAACAAAAATATATTTCTTCTTTGCAAAAACTCTTTTTTTACTCCATTTACTTTCACCAATAACCTCATTTCACACCTGTAAATCTTTTTTTAACTTAGCCTCCTATCCGTAAAATTTCTTTACATGAATCTCATTTTTGCTCACCTGTACATTAGTTTCATAAGCATATGGTCACAAAAGTTCTCCTTTTATTTTCTCTTGTAAATTCATTTTCTTGCACCTGTGAATTCATTTCACATGTAAAATCATTTTACACCTTAGCCTGTAATTTCATTTCACCCATCAATCTTGTTTAACTTAGCCTCCCATCTGTGAATTCCTTTAAAATCTCGTTTCACCTCAGATCTCTTTTACTCAACCTCCCATCTATATAAAATTTATTTCATAATCATATGAAATTCTATTCCCGCTACATTTTATAAAAGTCAAAATAATATAATTAATGGATTTCAGAGCGGGGTAGGTAGTAAGATGTTTTAGAAGAGGGTGGTCCGAAATGAAGGGGAACATGACACCTGTAAAACCCAGTAAGAGTGAAAACAACTTTTCGGACCCCCTCCTTTGGTTAAATGTTGGAGGGGTTGGGGGTCCGAAACATACCAATAACTGTCGATGTATTTATTCACAGATCTCAAGGCTTTTACATTTGGGAAATTTAATGCATTAAATGTGGGGGTGGGGACATAAAGTGAATTTGACTTTTGGTTTTGACTGGTGATTTGACGTATGTAATATGATTATGAAGTGGGAATTTAATGGACATGGTAATTTTAATGGAAATGTGGAAATGAAAAGGGATAAGGTGGAGTATAGGATAAGGTAAGGTAAAGTTTTATTTTATAAAATATTATTTTATTTAAAATATAAAACCAAAATAATATTGAAATATAATGATTTTACATCCCAAATAAAATTAATTTAAACTTGAATAAAACTTTGATGAGGGCAATTGAAAATTGGGTATAAAATCCATTTTTGTTTATTCTGTTGGACCCTCATAAATGAGCTTGAAGCTTTTCATACCAAACTAAGCATGTCAGGGCATAAATTTTGCCAAAATTTATCATGTGCTAACAATATGGATCCTAGCCCTGAAAAAGTAGCTTAAATCTCGGGGTCGCTAGCATAGAACTGAGTAAATTAGTCTACAGTTCTTGGGAAGCAGGCTTATGGAAGTGACTGGAGGGTTACAATTGATGGCTTGCCTTGTCATGGGAGACTCTGAGAGTCTAGGTCATTAAAAAGTTAATTTAACTCAGGGTTGGGCACCTGTAGTGGTTGGTTGGATCCTAGGGTTCCTGTAGCACTTGAGGGAGGTCAATAAAGTTTTGGTTTGTCGATTCCACTTCCTTAAATGTACTTAGGAGGTTGAGTCATATCATAGTAACTCTTTGTCACATATTTACCCCAGTGGACCAATGAGCTTGGGTAAGTGTGCGAGGAGGGTGTTACGGTTACCTTTTATATCATGGGCAATGTTTTCAATGTAGCATATAAACTCTTCATCCTCTATCCTCCCCCTTATCACTACATTCTATATCATGCTCAATGATTCAGATGTTTTGTATGATGGATAACAAATTTAAAACTTTTTCCCAATTTTGAATAAACTCTAACTCTAAATTGATTCAAATAGTTAAAGATGATATGTTTTATTATTCAATTTTAATAACTTGAAAAAAGTTTGCATACATTTTTTTCAATAACATGAAAAAGTTTGCATACATAATTTATTTATTTTTTGAGATCTAGGTTGAGTTTAAGTTGGGGCTACTCTACATATTGGATGAAAGAACTATCTATCCAATTATTTGATCTTGTCTTTTGGCACAATTTTTATCCCCAACTCTCATTCCTTCCCCTTGAGGTTCGAGCTTGAGATCTAAAGGAAATTAAACCCACACAAAGACTAGTTTACATACATAATTATACATTGTTCATGAATTCCAATTCATTTTTAGATCTAAAATTGGGTGTAGCTAGTATTAACAACCCATAAGTTAATATTAGCAAGAATGTGTGACTTGATGAAGGTTGAGACATCTAAAACCACTCCAATCAATGATCATATGGGGGACCCACACTAGGAGGACACCTACCCTTTGAGCCTCATTACAACAAGCCAATATTAATCAATCAACATATACACTCTACCCACTTTAATTTTACTCTATATAACTTCTTTGAAAATAACACATCATATTATTATAACCACCCATATTTTCACTCCATAAATTTTAACTTAACATTGAGGTTTTAAATTTAAGACATAATCAAAGTTCAATGAATCAAGTTTCACATATGTTGGATGGTCTACTTCAAGATTTTACCTGAATTATTAAAATGTCAATGAAAAGAGTACAATATTTTTTAAGGATTCATATATTATTATTATTATTTATAGTTTTATAGAGCAGTATGTGGTTTGAAAAGTCATATATAATGTAGATGAATATATATTCAATAAAAAAACATGTAATTTACTATTAAAATTGGTAAATTTTTGGTGAATATTAACCATATATATATGTGTGTGTGTGTGTAAAAGATAAGGGAATTTTTAACCAAAGAAATATCTTTTTAAAAAATATCAAATTAGCAAAACTGCCTCTTATAATTTTTCGAAAATAAGAGATGATGAAATTTCAAATTCCATCAGGCCAACGAAAATCTCCCCCTTATAATTTCCCAAAAACAAGAGATGATTAAATTTCAGATTCCATTGGGCTGACGAAAATCCACCATTGGACTAGAATAAGGGACTAACAACAATGTTTGAAATGAAATGAATGATTTTAATGACGTCCACGAGGCTAAGTAGCCTAAGGGACCTGTTATCACTCCTATAGATCTCCAAGGATGAGGAAGAGTCCAGCTGCGGTAACAACAAACCAATCTTTTGACTTGGTAACTAGCCCTAGCAAGCTAGAGAGGGCTCTCTCCATAGAATCACAGCCAAGAGGGCTGGATGGATTAGGGTTTTAGGCTAGTTATGGTGTGCAGAGGTTGTTTTGATTTGATTTGGTGGGGTTATTTATGGATGAGGGTATTAGGTCAAAGAGGCTAGGTCAGGGTAAAGTAGATATGATTGCATCCATTCAAAGGGGCAAGGTAGGCAAGAGGCTTAGCACTTAAAATGTGATTTGGTGAGATGGTTTAAGACTGATGAAGAGTTAGGAAGAGCATATCAGATGTATTCTTCCTAAACTAAAGAAAAATGGATAAATTATGATAACTTTCCCAAAACAGAGCATGAGCAAACATGTATTCTGCCTATCAACTTGAAGATTACCATATAACAGACATGAAATGGTTTATGAGCTTAAAAAACATTCATACAAATGATAACAAAGAAGAAACAATGCTAAACATACATACCACATGTATCCCAAAGAAATAGTTGCAACTCATCTATTAATACTAGCCATAATCTGATACAATAGTGTCTTTGATCACTAGTACAACATCCAACTGAGTCCAACCTCTGAAAATAGTGAAGAAAGGGAAGATATAGACATCAAAACAAACTAATCACAACCTCAGGGGTCGAATCCATGAGAGGAGGAGCAGTTCCACCAAAAACTGAACTGATAACTAGAGTGTAGGGTGGTCAAAGTGACTCATCCCTAATTACATTGAAACTGATTCATTTGACTTGATGAAGTCTATTTACCTAATGTATTTACCCCTAGGTAATAGTAAAAAGACCATAACTACATTTACAACATTAATTACATCAGTAAAAATATGATTTCCATAGATGAAAATCAAATTTGGAGAAGAACAATGAAAAATCAGGCAAATTGTCAAGTGCACCATCTTTCTGTCAAGTGCGCCCTCACAGTGTCATGTGCACCCTCCATGTTGAAGACTACTTTTGACTACCTTCCTGGTGTCCAAATTGATCCCAGGATAGCTCATTGTAAAGCTTGTCCTGTCTATTTTCCAAATATGCCTTTATTTTAGAAATTGGACCTTATTTGACCCTCCAAAACTTCATTCTCCCAATACTGGTCAAACGCGCAACGCATGGGGCAAAACTGAGGCAAAAACATGATTTTTCTTGCTTGTTTTTTGCCCTTTTCACCTGCCAGTTTTGCAAATTAAGGCTGGAAACATGGGTTTCTGAGATGTATTTATCATTCTGCATCCAGTGGTGGTCTCCATTTCTTCAAAAAGTACCCCAAAAAAGTGGCGCTGCGCGTTTGACCAAGCAACTGATAAGAAATTGCCTAAAAAAACACAGAAAAGTCAATATTTACAAAAATGAGCCAAGAGGCTTCAAAATTGGTCAAGGAGATGATGTTTGGTGTGGCTAGGCATGGAGTGAAGCCTCTACAAGCATATCAAGCTTCTTATTCTCTTCTTGGTGAGTTAGGGCTTCAGATTTTGCCTTAGCAACCTTGAGCTTTGCCCTTGCATTTCTTTCTCTATTGTCATAGTACTTTTCCATCTTCCTCTGAATGTAATTTTGCTGATTAGCCTTGTCTAGGAGCTTCTCTAAATGTGGATTGACCTTATCGATTCAATGCTCCTGGTTCTCATTGATCAAGATGGGAAACTACTCATTCCATGTGAGCTCATTCGCAAGCTCAGCCTCCTTTTGTTTCTCTAGTTCTAAAGCTCTTTTCAGCCCTCTAGTCCTAGGTATGCTTCTTGTTTCTTGCTCTTCTTTAGGTTCGCCATACCTGTCATAGGCCTCATTAAGCAATGCCTTGGCTTTCATTGCTTCCCTTTTTGCCTTGATGAGTTGAATCTCCAAGAGATAATGTTTGGCTTGAAGCTCCTCATTCTCTTGCTCATATTATGAAATGATGTATTTTGACCTCTCTAGGTTGATCTGCAGCTCCCTGATGAGTGCATCATTTTCCTTGATGACAATGCTGGTGTTCTTATTGTCATCATGCTTACCTAGGTCAACCAAGTCAAAATCCTGCTTCGTCTCATAGAGGTCCTCCTCCTCATGATGAATCTCTGTCTCTGTCATCTTTTCTTTACCCTTTTGTACCTGCTTTGCTGATGAAGAAGTAAAGGCCCCTCCCACAATATGTGGGGAAAACACCTTCCTATGGCCTCTCTAATAAGTGTGTGCCAATGTGCCCAAATATGCCCCTTTAGGCTTGATGACCTCAACATGCTCAACCTGCTCTGGCTCACTGATTTCATCTCTACTAGGTGACTGAATATGCTCATGAAATGGTGATGGTAGAAATGATGGTGAAAGTGATTGATATGATGATGATGAATGATCTATGGGCTGAGATGGAGGAATAGAGGTGGAAGGATGAGATGATGAAGGGACATTCTGAACATTTTGAATAGATGGATCAATGAATATGGGATTGGCTATGAAGGTACTCCATGCAATGTTCAGCTCTTTGAGATGATAGAGGACTATGATTTTGATGAGGGAATGATGAAAAAGACTCTTCATTTGATGTTCATATTCCCTTTTATGGACAATATAGGTCATCTTATCAATACTCCAGAAAAAATAGTAGGGTATGTTGAGCAGTTTTACCCTAGTGAAATGCATTAAGAGCTAGATGTGATAGGAATAAAGCCTAGAAAATCTGCCTTCACATGAAAAGTATTTCATGATAATCTTCATCATTGGGGCATATCTGTCCAAGAGGTGAGAAAAAGGAAAATAGCCCTTTCTTTCATTTCGGTACCTTGGTTTGATGAAAGGCTCATAGTAATGTTTCTCCAACTCACCTTTTTTAAACCATTTCTACACAACATCTGGGATCCCGGTGGCAGCTGATATAACGACAATAGATAAAGTAAAAGTGACACTAGCTAGAGTGACTTGGTTGTCATGGAGTTTGGATATGAATAGTATAGTCAACATAGGATGGTGTTGGACTGCTTGAATTTTCTCAGAGATATCATAACAACCAAGATATTTGAAGGATGTCACAGCCATACGAGATGCCCAGAGTTCCCTGAGATCTGTTAGCTCAAATTTGAGTATTCTACCCCCTTTGTGTGGTTTCTTCACCTCTGTTTCTTCTCCCTCACTGTATGGTTTTTATTCCTCTTCTGCCATGGTGTTTTAATATCAAACCTTAGGGAGGTATTAGGTTGTTGGAATGTGGTTTTTTAGGAGTAGGGGATGGGGTAGGGAAATTGAAGGAGATGGGTAAAGGGATATATGTAATGGAGGAGGATATGGAGTATTAATATGATAGATTTCTGGGATGGGGAAATGGTTTACAATGTTGGGGGTTTGGGAGCCTAGGTAGTTGTAGCACCAAGGGCTTAGGGTTTTGAGATAAAGGTTAGAGAGTATGGGATAAAGGTTTTAGGGAAAGGGAATGAAAGTGTAGGGGAGTGTATGAAAGGGTAGGGGAGTGTATGAAAGGGTAGTGGAGTTGAAATTTGGGAATTAAGAGTGCAATGATAGTTTTAAGGGATATACTAGGGTTTTGGTGTGAGAAAAACACCAAATCTTCAATAAACTTTCAAAACACCATAAGTGTGACTTTAGGAGGAAGAATCACGCTATCTTTAGCTGTTACTTACTTGTGGGAGGTTGAATACAAGTTTGGTGGAGCTTTGGGGGCGATTCTAGCTTTCCTGGACAAACACGTAGTGCCCGAAGGGAGTGCGTAGCGCGTGGCAAGTGCGCAATGCTTGTAGGAAACGCGTAGTGCCTGAAGGGTGTGTGTAGCACCTAGCAAGTACATAGTGCTTGTAGGAAACACGCAACGCCTGAAGGGTGTACGTAGTGCCTGGAAAGTGTGCAACATCTGAAGGGAACGCATAACACCTAAAGGAAACACGCAATGCTTGCTTTGTTTTTTCAAATTTCGCCTAGAATCGTGAAAAAATGCTATCTTGGGGTTTGTTCAATCGATGGTAGGAGGAAAATGAAGTTGAGTTTGATGCTAAGGAGGCCTTTATACTTGGGTGAATTTGATCTTTTAACTTTAAAACCCCTTTCCAATGTTTCTATTCACCTTTTTGAAAACTTTGCTAATTACCCTTTACACTCTGATTTTCTTCTTTGCAGATTGATGATGCTGGAGTTTGGCACTCTTTACACTTGAATTTACTTGGATGAAGTTGGCACATAGAGTTTGAGTTGACAGCTTTAGGAATAGTAACTTATTACATATAATGAGCATAAAATTACATAAATTAAAAAATAATATTACATCTCTGTTTTTTGGAATAAAATTACAATCTGAACTAAAACTCATACTTGGAATGAAAATTTGGACTTCGGAAAGCATAGTTACATGTTTGCAAATCCTCTTTAAATGAAAAAGGGATATTATTTTGCTCACTCTCATACTTTTTTGCCAACCTTATGCAGTGAAATGGTGTATTATTGAACCTTGGAAAAATAAAACCTAGAGACTTAATGGGACCTTGAATGACTAGACTCCATGTTGACTTGATTGACATAAAGACAAGATAAAATAAACTTTTATGATTGATGTATGCTTAGTAGAACATGAAGGTGGGCCAACAAGTATTGATTTTTTAAGGGAGAGTGAGGCTTTTGGCTTGGGCTACCATCAGCAAACAAATTTTTTCATGAGGACCTAGGTGAAATGTCAAAAATTTCAGAATGGCACCCTATTATGATATAAAAGAGGAGTTTTGATCAATGATGACAGTATGCAAATACTGACTCTAACATCGGCCTTATTTGGGGATGGCAGCTCCTTGGAGGTGTCAAGAACACTGTAGACCTATTGCCTAACCATGTGGGCCAATACGGTCAAAAAATAACAACCAAATTGAACACTGAAAAATTCAATCCAAACTATCAGATCATCAGAGCCTTAGGGCCTTCTCCTTGGGCTTCAAACCTTGATGAATTCTGTCGTCACTTGCTAAAAATTGAACTTGAAAGAAATTTGCTGCTGAAACAAAATCGAAACCCTATTCTATTATAACTGTTGAAAATGATTGCTAAATCAGGTAAAGGAAAAATGCCAATGAAGCCAATCAAGCAACCGGATACCTAATTGTCCTTTATTTACATTATCTACAAAAAATTTGAAGATTGGCAACTCTACATACAACTGAATTTGAAAACTATGATTCAAAACAAGATAACCATCATGATCTGATGACTACAACAAACTAGTAAAAGGATCTTGAAAGCATGTGCAAAGGACATATCTTGATGATCAGTAGAAAGATCAGAACAACTGTCAAGTTGAATTGTTTACTCTTCATGAGCTAGAGGCAACACATTAGCATATTCCTTCACTTTTTTCCCTTCTTCCACCATTGCTGATTGGGTGAAATGATCCTTCCAGTGTAAGCAATCCAGTAGATGGTTACTTACTAAGATTCTTCTCTCACTTACCTCGAGTAGGTAGAATGATGTATATGTAGGCAAATCACAATAAAAATTGAAACCAAGATTTATGTTGATAAACAAAACAACATTCATCTTCTCTAATGCTTGCAAAAAACTGTCCAAGGGATCTTGAAAATTATGAAGCATTACCTTTTGTGAATCAATAAAAGGAGAAGAATAAGCATTATTTCCATATGGCTGTAACAAATTAGCAAAAGGATCCCCCATAATATTTTCAATAGCATAAGTGTCCATATCTATGGGATCTGCGGTAAAATCCTTTTCATCAAAAGACCTTTCATTTTCTGAACCTTGAAGAAGATTTGTATCTACAAGGGGCTCTAAAACAACTTCTTCTTTATCACTGTTCTCCTCTTCATAATCACTTGGAAACTGGAAAGACTGTACAATAACATCACCATTCTTAATGGATGGAATATGGATTTGCAAATTAAGAATATAATTTATTTCTTCTTCAGTCAAAGGAGGAAGTACTCTTTTTTTCTTTTGGCATAACAACAATTGTCTTCTTTCCTTCCTAAAGTTTGACAAGGATGTTGAATATCTTCATTAATTTCAAACAAAGGAGTATATAAATTTTCATCAGACTACTAATTAATTTCATGTGATTCCTTTTGACTATCAAGATGCAAAATTCCTTCATCTTCAAGCAAAGAGGAAGCTACTGTATGCTGACTATGATCTTGTGTATCAAAGTGACTGGCTTCTTCAGACTGTTGTTGAAGGGAAAAATCAGAGAAGGCTTCAATGATTTCTTCATCATATATTCGATATCATCAACACTTTCAAGATATGCAATGAAACCTTCACTATAATCACAACAACTTTGTAAAGAAAGACAAGACTTCACATAATGATTGGAGAACACATTATGGAAATCTTTTAGAGAACATAAGCTTCCTTCCGGTAACCCTTCATACCATATCCTAACTTTGTCTTCAAGGGTAGCCATAAACAACTTCATGAGACAGTCCTCAGGAAAATCAACTCTTAGTCTACATACATGTACATGAAACCTTACTAAATGAAAAGTAGCATCATCTTCTTGCTCATTTTTAAATATAGGCTGATTAGCAAACCAATTAACATGAGGCATAGGATTTGGAAATCCAGGGATCTGAGATCGATCCATAGGACCATACCTGGGATTTCTTCTTGTAGTAGAACTCATCTTGACAACAATGAAGTCACCAAGAAGGTTTTCAAACTACTGGTTCTTGAAAGGTGGAGTCGCCATGAAAATTCTGAACCTTTGGATTCGTAGACACTGGAGTCACCAGGTGAATGGTTCAACCTTCCTATGTGTCCAACTGTTGTTCACCATCAACAAGTAGATCTAAATCATTGTCATTTTTTCCTGGGGAAGGTAGATATTTCGTTCCCCGGAAACGAAACCAGTATGTTATCACTCCTCCGAATCTCCAAGGCTGAGGAAGAGTCCAACTGAGGTAACCATAGACCAATCTTTTGACTTGGTAGCTTGCCCTACCAAGCCTGAGAGGGCTCTCTCCAGAGAATCATAGCCAAGAGGGCTGGATGGATTAGGGTTTTAGGCTAGTTATGATGTGTAGAGGTTTTTTTGATTTGATTTGGTGGGGTTATTGCTGGATGAGGGTATTTAGTCAAAGAGGCTAGGTCAGGGAAAATAAGATATGATTGTAGACATTCAAAGGGGCAAGGTAGGCAGGAGGTTAGCACTTAAAAGGTGATTTGGTGTGATTGTTTAAGACTGATGAGGAGTTAGGAAGAGCATATGAGATATATTCTTCCTAAACTAAAGAAAAATGGACAAATTATGATAACTTTCCGAAAACAGAGCATGAGCAAACATGTATTCTACCTATCAACTTGAAAATTACCATATAACAAACATGAAATGATAACAAAGAAGAAACACTGCTAAACATCCATACCATATGTATCCCAAAGAAATAGGTGCCACTCATCTATTAATATTGGCCAAAATCTGATACAATAGTGTCTTTGATCACTAGTCCAACATCCAACTGAGTCCAACCTTTGAAAAGAGTGAAGAAAGGGAATATATAGACATCAAAACAAACTCCTCACAACCTCAGCGGTTGAATCCATGAGAGGAGGAGTAGTTCCACCAAAAACTGAACTGATAGCTAGAGTGTAGGGTGGTCAAAGTGACTCATCCCTAATTACATTGAAACTTATTCATTTGACTTGATGAAGTCTATTTACCTAATGTATTTACCCCTAGGTAATAGTAAAAAGACCATAATTACATTTAAAACATCAATTACATCAGTAAAAAGGTGATTTCCATAGATGAAAATCAAATATGAAGAAGAAAAATGAAAAATCAGGCAAATTGTCAAGTGCGCCATCTTTTTATCAAGTGCGCCCTCACAGTATCACGTGCACCCTCCATGTTGCATACTACTTTTGACTGCCTTCATGGTGTCCAAATTGAGCCCAGGATAGCTCATTGCAAAGCTTGTCCTGTCTAGTTTGCAAATCTACCTTTAGTTTCCAAAATGGAATTGACTTGACCCTCCAAAACTTCATTCTCCCAAGATTGGTCAAACACGCAGCGCTTGGGCAAAAAATGAGGCAGAAACATGATTTTTGCTTGTTTTTTGCCCTTTTCACCTACCAGTTTTCCAAATTAAGGCTAGAAACATGATTTTCTTAGATGTATTTATCATTCTGTATCTAGTGGTGGTCTCCATTTATTCAAAAAGTGCCCCAAAAAAGTGGCGTTGCGCATTTGACCAAGTAACTGATAAGAAAATGCCTCAAAAAACACATAAAAATCAATATTTACAAAAATGAGCTAAGAGGCTTCAAAATTGGTCAAGGAGATGATGTTTGGTGTGGCTAGGCATGGAGTGAAGCCTCTACAAGTATATCAAGATTCTTCTTCTCTTCTTGGTGAGTTAGGGCTTCAATTTTTGCCTTAGCAGTCTAGAGCTTTGCCCTTGCATTTTTTTCTCTGTTGGCATGGTACTTTTCCATCTTCCTTTGAATGTTATTTTGCTGATTAGCCTTGTCTAGGAGCTTCTCTAAATGTTGATTGTAATTATCAAGCCACTACTCCCAGTTATCATTGATTAAGATGGAAAACTGATCATTCCATGTGAGCTCATTTGCAAGCTCAACCTCCTTTGTTTCTCTAGTTCTAGAACTCTTTTAAGCCCTCTAGTCCTAGGTTTGCTTCTTGTTTCTTTCTCTTATTCAGGTTCACCATACCTGTCATAGGCCTCATCAAGAAATGCCTTGGCTTTCATTGCTTCCCTTTTTTCCTTGATGAGTTGAATCTCCATGACATCATGTTTGGCTTGAAGCTACTCATTCTCTTGCTCATAATATGAAATGATGTATTTTGACCTCTCTAGGTTGATCTGGAGCTCCCTGATGAGTGCATATTTTTCCTTGATGACAATGCTGGTGTTCTTATTGTCATCATGCTCACCTAGGTCAACCAAGTCAAAATCCTGCTCTGTCTCATGGAGGTCCTCCTCCTCATGCTGAATCTCTGTCTCTGTCATCTTTTCTTTGCCCTTCTGTACCTGCTTTGTTGATGAAGAAGGCAAGGCCCCTCCCACAATATATGGGGAAAACACCTGCCTATGGCCTCTCTGATAAGTGTGTGCCAATGTGCCCAAATCTAGCCCTTTAGGCTTGATGATCTCAACCTACTCAACCTGCTTCGACTCACTGATTTCATGTCTGCTAGGTGACTGAATATGCTCATGAAATGGTGATGGTGGAGGTGATGGTGAAAGTGATTGATATGATGATGATGAATGATCGATGGGCTGAGATGGAGGAATGGAGGTGGAAGGATGAGATGATGAAGGGACATTCTGAACATTTTGAATAGATGGATCAGTGAATATGGGATTGGCTATGAAGGTACTCCATGCAATGTTTAGCTCTTTGAGATGATAGAGAACTATGATTTTGATAAGGGAATTATGAAAAAGACTCTTCATTTGATGTTCATATTCCATTTTCTGGACAATATAGGCCATCTTATCAATACTCCATAAAAGGTAGTAGGGTATGTTGAGCATTTTTACCCTAGTGAAATGCATTAAAAGCTGACTGTGATAGGAATAAAGCCTAGAAAATCTGCCTTCACATGAAAAGTATTTCATGATAATCTTCATCATTGGGGAATATCTATCGAGGAGGTGAGAAAAAGGAAAATAGCCCTTTCTTTCATTTCGGTACCTTGGTTTTATGAAAGGCTCATAGTAATGTTTCTCCAACTCACCTTGTTTAAACCATTTCTCCCCAACATCTGGGATCCCGGTGGCAGCTGATATAATGACAGTAGATAAAGTAAAAGTGACACCAGCTAGAGTGACTTGGTTGTCATGGAGTTTGGATATGAAGAGTCTAGTCAACATAGGATGGTGTTGGACTGCTTGAATTTGCTCATAGAAATCATAACAGCCAAGATATTTGAAGGATGTCACAACCATAGGAGATGCCAAGAGTTCCCTAAGATCTGTTGGCTCAAATCTAAGTATTCTGCCCCCTTTGTGTGGTTTCTTCACCTCTGTTTCTTCTTCCTCACTGTATGGTTTGTATTCCTCTTCTACCATGGTGTTTTAATATCAAACCCTAGGGAGGTATTAGGTTGTTGGAATGTGGTTTTTTAGGAGTAGGTGATGGGGAAGGGAAATTGAAGGAGATGGGTAAAGGGATGTATGTAATGGAGGAAGATAGGGAGTATTAATATGATAGATTTTTGGGATGGGGAAATGGTTTACAATGTTAGGGGTTTGGGAGCCTGGGTAGTTGTAGCACCTCGGGCTTAGGGTTTTGGGTTAAAGGTTAGAGAGTATGGGATAAAGGGTTTAGGGAAAGGGAATGAAAGTGTAGGGGAGTGTATGAAAGGGTAGAGGAGTTGAAATTTGGGAATTAAGAGTGAAATGATAGTTTTAAGGGATATACTAGGGTTTTAATGTGAGAAAAACACCAAATCTTCAATAAACTTTCAAAACACCATAAGTGTGACTTTAGGAGGAAGAAGCATGCTATCTTTAGCTGTTACTTACTTGTGGGAGGTTGAATACAAGTTTGGTGGAGCTTTGGAGGTGATTCTAGCTTTCCTGGACAAACGCGCAGTGCCTGAAGGGAGTGCGTAGCACCTGGCAAGTGCGCAACGCTTGTAGGAAACGCGCAATGCCTGAAGGGTGTGCATAGCACCTGGAAAGTGTGCAGCGCCTGAAGGGAATGTGCAACGCCTGAAGGAAACGCGCAACACATGCTCTGTTTTTTCAAATTTCGCCTAGAATCGTGAAAAATTCTCTCTTGGGGTTTGCTCAATCGATGGTAGGAGGAAAATGAAGTTGAGTTTGATGCTAAGAAGGCCTTTATACTTGAGTGAATTTGATTTTTTAACTTTAAAACCCACTTTCTAATGTTTCAATTCACCTTTTTGAAAACTTTGCTAATTACCCTTTACACTTTGATTTTCTTCTTTGCAGATTGATGATGCTGGAGTTTGGCACTCTTTACACTTGAATTTACTTGGATGAAATTGGCACATAGAGTTTGAGTTGACAGCTTTAGGAGTAGTAACTTATTACATATAATGAACATAAAATTACATAAATAAAAAAATAATATTACATCTCTATTTTTTGGAATAAAATTACAATATGAACTAAAACTCATACTTGGAATGAAAATTTGAACTTGGGAAAGCATAGTTACATGTTTGCAAATCCTATTTAAATGAAAAAGGGATATTATTTTGCTCACTCTCATACTTTTTTTCCGGCCTTATGTAGTGAAATGGTGTATTATTGAACCTTAGAAAAATAAAACCTAAAGACCTAATGAGACCTTGAATGACTAGACTCCATGTTGACTTGATTAGCATAAAGACATGATAGAATAAGCTTTTATGATTGATGTATGCTCAGTAGAACATGAAGGTGGGCCAACAAGTATTGATTTTTTAAGGGAGAGTGAGGCTTTTGACTTGGGCTACCATCAATGAATAAATTTTTGCATGAGGACCTAGGTGGAATGACAAAAATTTCAGAATGGGACCCTAATATGATATAAAAGAGGAGTTTTGATCACTAATGACAGTATGCAAATACTGACTCTAACAGGACCTAGAGAATAACAACCTTAACTCATCTTCATATTCCTTTTGATGTCGGATCTTCGGCTATGAGTCTTAACTAGAAGGTTAGCAATCTGCTTGATCTTATCTTTTCCAAATAGATGGTGCATGTTGTCAACCTTTAGATTGTTTTCATATTGAATGCATATGTCCTTATATGCTGCACACTCCATGACAAAGTGTCATTCCATCTCCACCACACCCTTATCGCATAAAATGTAGGTTCTCCCTTCCCAAACTTCCTTGGGGTTCTTCCACCTACCAGTTTCACATCTAAGGTGATGTGACCTTGTTCTCAACTGTGCCACTAGCACCCTTGCTTTTCCTTTAATAACTGCTCCAATATTTTTTCTCACCATAGTCACAAGTTGGATTGAACTCTTTGATGTAGTATGCTTTTTTACGCCTGTTGTGATTGGCCCACATCGTATTCTTAAATTTTTCCATCATATTTTTTTTTATTTCCTCATTGGTGCTAGGTCATTCATGTAGCTTGGTATTCCACTTACTCACCCACTTTTGTTTTGCTTCATCCAAGTTTTCTTCCTACGATCTAATCCCTCTTCCATAGCTATCTTGGGCCAATGTTGGTTATCCATGTTTCTAGTCTTATTTAAATAGCTTATTAACCTGGTTATCGCCGTTGCCTCCAATGGAAAAGTGCTTGATTCAACGAAAAAGATTTCGTATAGGACTGTGGATTTAGCTTTGAGATTGCTAGTAATTATATGCTTCTATATTCTTTCTAAATGCCTCTAGCTGCAAGTTGACATGCTGCTCTCCTATACTTGACGACTGCAGAGAACAACCAACATAACCAACAAACCAATAAAAGTTTTCTTGGTTTTCCAATCCCAAAGTTCAACTTTTCTGCACCTATATTGGAGTAAGTATGACACTCTCCATCCTACTTGTATTCTCTTCGTCCTACAAGTATTCTTTCACTATCTCTAGAGGACTACCTTTGAAAAGAAAAGTGTTTGGTTTGTTTTTTCTACTTAAAGAGAAAATCATGATTTTGGTCTTGTTAATGTTCATTTGCATCCCTATCTCCTCACAAAAGTGTTCTAAGGCCTTTAAGTGCTCTCTCAATCCATGCACTATTTTTGAGATTAAGATAAGATCATCTACGTATAGAAGCAACTTTACCACGTAGCTTGCTAGATGAACCCCTTAACCATCTACTTTGCTTACCAAGCTTCCAACTTATCGATATATAAACCGAACAAAGTGGAGGATAAAAGACATCCCTGTTAGATGCCAATGTCACAAACCAAACAAAGTGGAGGATAAAGGAAAGGACCTCCCTGTTAGACACCAATGTCACTGCCAAAACATTTGGACATTCCTTCGCTTATTGTGATTTTACCTATAACTTTCTCATAAAGTCTATGCTCTATATTTATCTTTATCCGTAACTCTCGCCTCCTATGTTCCATAGTTTGTCTTTCGGCAGGGTTGGAATTTGGATTTCTCTTTACCCATCATACACTTTTTTTTTGACGTTTTGGGTTCTTATGCTCCCCGTCAAGAAACGTTATGTTTAAAATTTTGCCCTTCAAGAGTAATGTTCTTAGAATAAATTAACCCTTTACCAATAAATGTTTGATTATAAAATTACCCTTCAATAACATAATTATGTTAAATTTTCACATATTTATCATAAGAAAGAAAAAAACAAAATGACCATAACACACAAATGACTTATTAAATCTCGAATCTTGGTTTGAAATTGCATGGAACACTCACAATAAAGTCTTTGGAACTTGAAATCAAATGTCCTTGCCCCAGACATGCCATAGCATTTGTATATATGAGATATGACTAAGGATATCTTATGGGACATATAAGATGGCCAACATAGTAAAACTATTGAATGTTATCAATAAAAACTCAAAAGTAGATTAATTAATATGGTTTATGTTATTATTTACTTAATCTAATATATACTAGTGGATCTAAAGATAAAGTACATTTTACCATATATATATATATATATATATATATATTTTAGCATTGCTTTGGATAATGAGATATACACTAATGTTAACAAGAATGAATACTTAGTATTTGAACCTTTTAAAAATTAAAAGACTAAAATTATAATAAATGGACATTGTAGATCTCCTAACATCATGTTATAGGATTTTGTTATGATTTCCTCCACTATTACATTCTTAGAGAGAAAATACTTATAAGTATTAAATGTGGTAAAAGCATGCTCCGATCAAATATTTCCTTGTATTTATCACCAAAATTGTAGTAAAATCAATATATATAAACAAAAAAACCATTGTGTATTGAAGTAACATTGAATAAAACCATAAGAAACTCACTCTAAAAGGGCTCCATATAGTATCTAACTAGTTTATTTTTTAGACAAAACAATTTCATTGAAAAATCAAAATAATTTTCACCTTGGTGTATTATTTAGAGACTATACCCTTTAATTTGACATGTGAATTAAAAATTAAATATATTTAAATTATAATAGTTTGACAACTACAATTGTGGACGTTTCAACAAAAAAATGTTGAACATTTGAAACATGTTTATTTTTCTTATTGAAAGTATATAATTGATCCTAGGTAGATTACTTGATGGTAAATTATCTAATAGAAGGTTTGATATAAAAAATAAATCTATGACACCCTAAAAAGGCACAAGAACATACCACCAACTTACAGTTTTCAAATCCATCTAATAAGAGAAATTCATTTTACAACAAATCATTAGTTGTTTCAAACTGATGTCACAACTTACAAGTATCTGAATTCTATTGCTCCAATGATAATGTAAGCAAAGAAATGCCTTTGGTTGCATGGAAGCTATGCATTAAATCCAAATAAAAATGGATACCAGATATATGTGCAAAAGAATCTCCTCAGATTTAAATGCATCTTGAGAAACATACAGGGAAAGATGATATGCCATAGTAGCAAAATGCTCCAATCTAAATGTGTCACTTCTTTTACTACATCTTTAAAAAGGTTGGTAAAATGTGGGCCACCTACGTATATGAAATGTAAATGGATAAACAATATAATCAACATCTCATTCTCCAATATGTGTTGTAGTGGGGACTTCAATATTATAGAATTTTATTCTTTTAATATTAATTTGACGTAAAAATGCAATACTTTAACTTTAATTACACTGAATAAAAATATATCATGTTGGACTTCAAATTTCTTTTGTCATAACCATGTTTATGCTTTTGATTCTTTATATTTTTAATCTTTATCTATGTTTAATAGGTTTGGGATTAAAATAAATATATACTTTTTAAAATGATGGGGAGATCAGATTTGAAAAGATTTGTCTACTCATGTTTGCACCTAAACAAAGCAAGGTGCAATCTACAATATACTCAAATTTGGATTAAACATAATGTGACTAACTTAAATCAAGTAACATTATTAAACTTAATAAAATATAAATTAAGTTTACATTAAAACAAATATATATTATTGTTTTTATAATTGAAATAGTTTCCTATAAAATGTTTTAATATAAGTTTTTCAGATTTGATCTCTCAGATTGCAAGATGGATCTAAGTTGCTTTAATTATTAATTATAATTATTAACCTTTTTTTTTGACTGAGCCAAATATTATAAAAGAAATTACAACATCTCTACCATATTGGAGAGGAATTTCCTTACAAATATTTTAGAAAAGAAGGAAATCCTCGTCGTCTTAAAATATACATTGTAACAAAAAAATAGAATTTACATCAAAACAAATTTATTAAATGAAAAATTCATTACTGAAATACAATATTAAAAAGATATCCCATTTAATTGAGGTATGTTTTTGATATTGATTATTTTATTTAGGGAAGTCTATCTAAATATGTTAGAATGATTATTATTATTAATTAAATTATTTCTTATCCATTAAATGACTTTTTTATGGTTAATTTTAATCAAAATCTAGGAGGGATTTTTAATTTTTAGAGTGTTAAATCCACTTATGCATTCAAAATTTATTTTAAATAACAAAAAATCACAAACTTGCTTGAAATTCTAATTAAAAGACATTAATTCTCATCATTATTCATATAAATATTTTAATTTAAATATAGTCAAAATTGAATTATGCTCCAAATCTTACCTAACAACACAAAAATGAAAATCTTGCTTGAAATGCAGCTCCACACAATCAATTATTCATTACTACTTGAAAATACCAATGTTCAAATAAATCACATTCGTTTTAAACCCAATGCAGCTCCACAGAATCAATTATTCATTACTACTTGAAAATACCAATGTTCAAATAAATCACATTCGTTTTAAACCCAACATCCACTAAAAGCCCAGAAGCAGTGCTCACTAAAAGCCCAGAAGCAGTGCTCCTCGGGGTAATTTGCGTGACATCCGCCCAAAGCAACAAAACATGCAACCAAACATCCACCAAAATCTTCTTGTGCAATTTGGATGACAAAATAATGTGCAAGGAAGATTTACTTTAGGTTTTCGTGGCCGTCTTTGGGCACTGTGTCAAAGGATCCACAAAACAACAATAGACTGTTTCTTGAAATGGCTCTAGATCTGCTGCGGGTAGCTGTCCAAACAGAGAGATGAAGAAATTTCAGATTCCATCGGGCCGATGGAAATCCACCATTGAACTAGACAGTTCCCTAAAAAATAAGGGGCCAACGACGATGTTTGAAATGGCTCTAGATCTGCTGCGGGTAGCTGTGAACACAACGACTGCAATGGGAATCGTTCCTCCATTAACAATGAGTAGAAAAAAATGAGGTCATTGCTTGTGGGCGGACGGTTTCACCCTCATTTTAAAACAATAAACACTCCTAAAGCACATGCCTCTACGAAGGCTGTAACTGTAATGGACGACCTGGATGTGGGAACACTTTACCAACAAGGTCGATGGAAGGAGGCGCTACTCATATTGCAAGTTAAAGACATAAGCGTAGAGAGATGGACTTACATTTATATGTTGCAGGGCTGCATTGAAAGGAAGGCTTTATCAGAGGGCAAACGAATCCACGCTCACATGAACCAGAGGGGGGAATTCATGGCAGACACGTTTCTGTCAAACACACTTTTGAACATGTATATCAAATGCGGGAGCGTGGTGGATGCTCGCAGAATTTTCGACCAAATGGCAGAGCGGGAACGGGATGTGTGTTCTTGGACTGCCATGATCGCAGCTTACTCGAGGCACGGGCCTGCACAGGAGGCACTGGCGCTCTTCCACCAAATGAAGGGGCAGGGCGCTCGGCCGAATCAATTCACGTTTTCCAGTGTTCTTCCCGCATGTGCCAACCTGGGGTATCTGGAGCAGGGTATAGAGATTCATTATGAGATAATAAGAAGCGGACTTCAATCCGATGTTGTTGTGGCAAACGCCCTACTGGACATGTATGCCAAATGCGGCAGTTTAGAGAAAGCCCGCGAATTGTTTGACAAAATGCGTCAAAGAACTGTGGTGTCTTGGAATGCAATGATTGCAGGATATGCACAGAATGGGCTGGTTGATGAAGCCCACGAGCTCTTTAAGCAGATGCCGTGTCGAGATTTGGTATCTTGGAATACCATGATGGCGGGCTTTGTGCAGAATGGGTTTGTTTATGAGGCTCTGGGACTGTTTAAAGAAATGCGTCAACCGGATGTAGTGTCATGGAATACGATGATCACGGGATTTGCGCAGATTGGGCTTGTTGATGAGTCTTTCAAGCTTTTTAAGAGTATGTACCGGCCAAACATTGTTTCATGGAATGCCATGCTCGCAGGGTTTGCGCAGAACGGGTTTATTGATGAAGCCTACATGCTCTTTCGGAAGATGCCTCACAAGAAAGTCTTATCGTGGACAACGATGATGGCGGGATTTGTGCAGAATGGGCACGGCGAAGAAGCTTTGAGGCTCTTTCATCAAATGGAATTGGCCGGGGTAAAGCCGGACTCTATGGCCTTCGCTAGTATTCTTCCAGCGTGTGCTAACTTTGGGGTTCTGGAACAGGGCATGGAAATCCATGAGAAGATAATTAGGACTGGTTTCCAGTCTCACTTAGTGGTGGTGAATGCTCTCATTGACATGTATGCCAAATGTGGAAACCTTTGGAAGGCACGTGAACTATTCGACAATATGCATGAACGAAATGTGGTGACGTGGTCAACAATAGTTGCAGGATACGCCATCAATGGCTTTGGAAGGGAGGCCCTCAAACTCTTTGAGGAGATGTTACATTATGGCATAGGCCCAAATGCTGTTACCTTAGTCGGGGTATTGTCTGCCTGCAGCCATGCAGGTCTAGTGGATGAGGGCTATGGATACTTCAATCGCATGAGCAATCACTATCAGATAACACCTTCAATTGAACACTACAGATGTATGGTTGACCTTCTCGGACGTGCTGGGCATCTTGATGAAGCGCTAGACTTGATAGAGAAAATGCCAATAGAACCTGATGCTTTTGTTTGGAGTTGTTTGCTCGGTGCTTGTAGCATTCATAACAATATAGAGGTGGCAGAATGTGCAGCACAGCACATTTTTAAACTGGACCCTTCGAATTCGGCACCTTATGTGCTGCTTTCAAACATCTATGCTGCTGCTGGCAGGTGGGCAGACATGAGAAAGATACGCCAGAGAATGAAAGACACAGGCATTAAAAAGGCACCTGGATGCAGTTGGATTGAGGTTAATAAGAAGGTGCATGCTTTTCTTGTAGGTGATTGGTTGCACGCAAATGTAGAAGATTTATCTGAAGTTTGAGAACCTGTTCTGGGGGACAAAAGGGGCAAAGTATGTTCCAAATATGATATTTGCATAGGATAGTAAAGAGGCGTTGGAACTACGAATTCGTTGCCACCACAGGGAGTGAGAAGCGATTGCTCTTTTAACAGACTACAAAGTACATCCCATGGACCACCTGTTCAAGTCATAAAGAACCTTCATTTGTATGGTGGCTTGCCACATCGTAATCCAGATACTCTCTATGATCCTTGATAACAAATTCTATCAAGGCATGCGAAATTTAACATCATGGCAAGGATGGGCACTGTTCAGGGGGTAATGGTTGTTCATTCTAAGTGAAGTAACTTATACACATATGCATGCCAAATCTACTACTTTGGTAGCAAAGAAATGGATTTTGATTTCAATTGTTCCAGTAAAGTGCATTGCTTGGAGGTCTCCTGCATGCATTTGGCATTTGATTGGAAGAACCAGTGCAGAGTCACTGCTAAGATATGCTGAACAGGATATCATTTTCATATGTTGGGAATTGGATGGTGCCGATTTTTCATAGCCCTGATTTTTGGGGATGATTTTATTCTTAGCATTGTGCTTCATTGCAGCTTGAAGAAGAAATGACATGTATAATAGTAGGCTGCATTTCATGGAAGTCCTTGACTGCACCCAATTTACTTATGCCCTGCTATGAAAGCAATTTTTTTTTTTTTTTTTTTTTAAATCACTTATGTAGTATCGATAAAGGTAGAAACAATTGTGACCAAACTTGTCTCATGAGCATTTTGCATAACCACTTGCAAGCTTGAGTGGGATGATAGCATGCGCAAGGTATATTTCCTAAATTTCTGAATTCAAAGTTAAAAAATTGAAATGCTAGGCAGTCCATTCTATTTATAATGATCTCCCATATGTTGGTTGGCTTAGCTGGCTTGATTGGGTAATAAGAGCTTAGATGGATTATGTTGATTTGTAGTCAGTCTATATATATATATTTTCTTTTTTCCCTGATGTGGCAATTCTCCATTTTGGGAGTTTTACAATTTTTTGCAGCCAGTTTGTAACATTCAAATAAAATCTTTTGGTTTAGAAGCTGGTCGGTGGGGGATATTTTTCCTCCAAACACCTGCTCCCCACCACAAACACAGGCAGAAGCAACTCACAAAGGGAAAACATGTTGCTGGGGAGATTTGAACTCCTACGAAGACATTAAAAATGTTCACTTTCACAGCACCCCACTTTTATGACGTGAAGTGTATATTTCCTAACAGTGATTATGATTTAATATAATATATTATATTTCATTGATGATTAGTTTGATTATTTTATTTGATAATTAAAAATAATAAACCAGGGAGGCTTTGATTATAAAAATAACTTAGAAATAACGCAACATTAGAATAAGTAGATTTGATTTGTTGGTTGTTGGAGTTTATCGAGAGATTTTCTCAATAAAGTTTGAAATCTGTGGATCTTATAAGCACTATATATGTAGGATGTATTTTGGTTTGGAATGCAATATACAAATTGTTTTGTGTGTAATTTCTCTGCTATATTTGCTCTTCATATTTCTTTGGTATCAAAGCCTCTTTTAGCCTAATTCCCATATTGGAAGGCCAGAACGATGAGAGAGACTTGAGTGTTATTGTTTCTATACCTATATTAGCAAAGATCTGTTAGCTGTGCGAGTATATATATATTAGCATAGATCTGTCAGCTGTGTGAGTATAGTGTGCTTGTGTGGAGATTTGTGTGAGTTACGAAGCTGTGCTTTCTGTTTCGAAAGGAAGAGGGCTGCCACATTGTCATTGTTGCCATGGGAGAAGATCGCAAGAGCCACAAGGGGTTTTGAGAAATTTAGACTCAGACCTGAGGGCTGCCACATTGTCATTGTTGCCATGGGAGAAGATCGCAAGAGCCACAAGGGGTTTTGAGAAATTTAGACTCAGACCTGTGCAGAGACGATGCTGCGTATTGTGCACATGAATTCTAGACTGTTGGTAGAGGTACGTTGGTTAGAGACGATGCTGCATATTGTGCACATGAATGCTGACTGTTGGCAGAGGCACGTTGGTTCACGCAAGAAGTGTTGATAATTGTCGGTGATCAAACATCATTATTCAAAGGAGAAAGCGATCAAAATTTGTTCAAATCTGTGTGGAGGCGTAATCTGTATGGAAGAGTTTGAAAGGTAGGGATCCCTGGAGTCCATGACAATATCGCTGAGATATCGCCGATATTCGTAAATATCGTGATATTTTCGGGAAGACAAAATATCGCCGAGGAAATATCGCGATATTTTGTCTCCCCGAAAATATTGGCAATATGTCAGGAAAATATTGCGTTACGACGCAAAATATCGCCTAGGCACAAAAAAAATTGCCGCCGCGGCTAGAAAAGGCCGATTTTGTTTTTTTTTTGTTTTTCATTTATTTTCATTTCTGATTGTTGGAGAAGGAAGGAGAGAGCTATGTGCTTGCTGCCAAGGAGGATTTGTGTGTTGAATGGCCATTATCGCCACCAACAACGAAGATTTTGTTGATCTAAGATTGAAGAACAATGAAACAATTTCATTTCTTCCATTAACAGGTATGTTCAAATAAACCCCTATGTTAATGAATTTTTTGATAGTTTTAGGATTATTCTTGCTTGCCTATTTGCCTACAAAGATTTTTTTTTTTTTTTTCCCATTTACTATGATTTTCATGCCCATGAGCAAATGCAAGGGTTTTCTCCATATTTGGACAGCAAACTCCATTTTTTTTTAAATTTTCAAATGCACCCTCTTATTGTCATTTATAGTTTTTCATTGAATTCACATTGCAAATAATGTAGCAAAAAAAATATTTTGTAAAATGAGGTGGTTATTACTTTTTAATTCCAATTTATTTTTTTTGGTGCCCTAGGTTTGAGTTAGCTCACTACAAAATTCAAATATGCCAAAAGCCTTGGACCCATTTTGGAAGTATGGGGAGCCTGATGGTGGGACAAATCGGGCATATCTTACATGCAAATTGTGCAGGACGAGGATGGCAGGAGGGGTTACACGATTGAAATACCATCTAGCTAGACTCACTGAACATGATGTTGGGATTTGTACAATTTCTAGTCCGGAGCTTATACAAAAAGCTCTTAAGGCAATTGATGAAAAAGACAGAAAGAAGGAAGAGACAAAAAGAAATAAGGCTGAATGTGCAGGTAGATCTTTCGAGGTATCTTCTTTTGATTTTGATGCTGAGGGTAGTGGGAGGGGCTCCATAGCATCACCTGCCACTGCTAGTGTGAGGTTATCATTTTTTGTTCCACGAACAGGACATGGATCACAACATGGCATAAAATCACTTGTTAAAAAAAATGAGAAGTAAGAAGCAGATAGAGTCATGGGGAGGCATTTTTTCTGGAGCGACTTACCTCTTAGCATCACCAAAACCAATCCATTTTGGCAGAGAATGTGTGATGTTATTGCTGTTGTGGGCCCAGGGTACAAAAGTGCTACATATGAGGAGTTACAGGGGCCAATTCTTAAAGTAGAAAAGCAGAACATCAACTCTAGATTGGCGGAGTTGAAACAACATGGGAAGTTACTGGATGCACAATGATGTTTGATGGTTGGACAGATAGGAAGGGTAGGCCCCTTCTAAATTTCTCGGTACATTGTCTTAAAGGTACCATGTTTATTAAATTAGTGGATGCATCAAAACATATCAAAGATGCAATGACGATATGTGAGTTGTTAGATGGGTTCATTCGAGAGATTGGTGTGCAGAATGTGATGCAAGTCATAACAGACAATGCAACTAATTATGTGTCTACCAACAAGATGCTTATGGAGAGGCATCGCACATGTTCTGGACTTCGTATGCAACACATTGTCTCGACTCCGTATGCAATACATTGTCTCGATTTGTTGCTTGAGGATATGGGGAAACTCTCCTTCATCAAGGAGGTGGTTGATATGGCTAGGAGCGTCTCCAAGTTTATTTATAACCATGCTTTTGTTTTTAGCTTCATGAGGAAGTTCACTAGAAACAAGGAGTTGCGGTGTCATGCGATCACACGTTTTGCCACAAACTTTATTACTCTTCAGTATTTGCTTCGATGTCAGTTCGAGTTGAAGCAAATGTTTGTGTTTGATGACTGGCGTAATTGTAGATACAACAGGAGATAGGACGGAAAGCCATTTCAAAAATGGTGTACTCTGAGACGTTTTGGCGTGGAGTAGAAAAAGCATGTTCAGTTAGTGAACCTATAGTAAAGGTTCTCAGATTGGTAGATGGGGAGAAGCCTGCAATGGCTTATTTGTATGAGGCCATGGATAGGGCCAAGGAGGCCATTCGTTCTTATTATGCACACAAGGGTTCTGCTGGCCTTGATAGGCATATGATGTTATGGGATGTGATTGATAGTCGGTGGACATGGATGCTTCATCAACCCATTCATGTAGCAACACTCTTCTTCAACTCCGCATTTTCATACAAATGCGGCTTTGATTTTGATGACGAGGTGATGGAAGGGCTCCATTTCTGTATTCATAGGATGGCATCTGATCTTGAGCTTCTAGCAAAATCAATCGCGAGATACAATTTTATCGGGATTGTGTTGGCTTATTTGTCTTTGATGATGCTATTAGGGAAAGGACTCTCTTCATGCCACGTAAGTGACAAGTCATCACTCATTAGAAATTAGAATTTTCAATTTAGAATTTCCTTACTTATAATTCTATTTTTTAGAATTCAATTATGTAACTTTTATTTGAAAGTTTAATTATGTTTTAAGTTTTTGAATATTTTATTCCTTTATTTTGTTGTAGATATTTGGTGGCGAAGCTATGGTGCAAGGGCACCAAATTTGCAGAAATTGGCCATAACAATCTTGAGTCAAACATGTAGCTCTTCAGGGTGTGAACACAATTGGAGTGTATATGAGAAAATACACGCAAAAAAGCGCAACAGGTATAACTTTGAGCTCCAGCCTTCAGTTGAGCAATTACACTTATTGTAATTTTTAATTTATGACCTTCAAGTATCAAGAGTTAAGAGTCAAGACTCATTAGTTTTTTTGACACTCTTGCAGTTGGAGTTCGCACGCCTCAATGATTTAGTGTATGTGCATTACAACATCCGACTTCGAGTGAGGCAAATAGAAGCACCAGTGGATCCAGATGCCATTTCTTTAGACAATATTGATGTATTGTCTCAGTGGAGGGTGGAGTCTGAGGAGCCCATCTTGGAGGAGTCACCTTCATGGTTAGAGCTAGATGATCCATTAGAACAGGGGCAACAGGAGGAGGAGGAGCAGGAGGAGGACACTGTGGGAGCATCAACATCGACACCATATGCTATAGATATAGGAGAGTATAGCTCCATACCTAGCACTCATTATTTGACATTAGGTGCAGAGGTAGGGCTAGGGCCTTCTACTACTAGGGGTAGGCCTAGCAAACAACCCATCATGTTTTCCCGTAAAAGGGGGAGAGGGCAGTGATTTCAGATAGATAGCTGCTAGTTTTATTTGTTTTGCTACATATAATTCATGATGATGAGATACTTTTCTATATGTGATGTTATTTTGTATTGGTTTTCCACATTTGAGTCCTTGATTGGACAATTATCAGGGATCAACAGGATTTGGTATCGCCTTTGATGTATCATTCTCTTTGACATCATATATATCAGTGCTTTCTTCATATTTATGTGCCAATGTGTTTATTTCATGTTGTTATTGCTTTATATGTTTAAAAATCTGAATATATTATGCATTTTTTATGCTTGCCGATATTGCCGATAAGATGTTTTCTGGACCCTCGTCGATATTTTGTCGATACCGATATTTTCAACACTGGTCCGTGGGGCAAGCCATTGCAGTTAATGTTGAAGGGAACCCGCTGTACGGGGGCTTCACTAACAAGCAATACCATATCACGTGTGTTCATATTGTGGTATAAAAAAATGAAAAAAACATAAAATTTTATATTGGCTATATAATAAGGGGTAAAAGGGTTTTTATATGTAATATTATAATATATATATTATAAGGTATTTTTTATTGCATATATGGGCCAAGCGGAGGCCAAAAAGAGGTGGGAGTATCGTGGGAGTAGAGAGCACAACGAACTTGGCCAAACTGGGGAGCCACACCTGCTGAGTTTGGTTCCTGAGCGTAGGGAACATGGTCACAGTCGGGAGCCACACCTGTCAAGTCTTGTTCCTATTTGTGGATAGGCTGTTTTACAAAAACCCCCATCTCTAGATTTTTCTCGTCGTGTTCCCATCAACATAGTTCCCATCAATAATTAGAGAGCACATCTAACGTGGCTAAACTGGGGAGCCACACTTGCTAAGTTCTGTTCCTGAGCATAGCAAACATGGTGACAATCGGGAACCACATCTGCCGAGTTTTGTTCCTGATCATAGAGAACAGGTGACAATCGGGAGCCACACCTACTGAATTTCGTTCCTAAGCATAGTGAACATGGTGACAATCAGGAGCCACACCTCCCGAGTCTCGTTCCTATCTCCGGATAGGGTGTTTTACAAAAACCCTTGTCTCTAGATTGGTCTCATCGCGTTCCCATCAATAATTAGTTTGTCTTTATGTGTATGATATTTGGGGGTCAAGTTTGTTTTAGATTCATTGGAGTTTGTTCGATTTGGTCAAGGTTCTTCCCCCTACAGCAGAAGTTGTGAAACCTAATGAAGATTGGGATAACTCATATATCTTAGATTAGGGTCCTAGTGAACTTTTCCTCTGGAGTATCAAGAGTGCAACAAAGTTCAGGTGACTTCCTAAGACAATCAGTGAGCAGCATTCATCTATTTGTGGTGTGGAAGCAAGGGTAATTGGCATATATCCTCTGGAGTATCAAGAGCGCAACGAACTTTGGATTACTTCTTGAGATAATCAGTGAGGCAACATTCATCTATTTGTGGCATGGAAACTACGGTATTTGGCATCTAAATCTGACCTTGTCATGTGTTCTTTGCAATATTTTACCCTAAGGGATGTTTCATTAGCTAGTAATGCTTGTGCTAGCCTCGTCTCCCTTTTTCCCACTTCTCTATTCTTTTCTAGACATGGTTCTACCTATACATCAAATTCCTCTGGCTCAGGAACTATCTTTAGGGGATTTGATGGGGCCATGGGAAGGGGATCCCATGCACTCTAAGATTAAGCTTAAGGGCTTCGTAGATGTTCAGTTCTGTTTGTACCACCCCTTTCCCCACGGTGACTGGGGGAGGCTATTGTGATCTCATCTTCCTTTTTTAAAAAGGGCTTGTTGTGATCTCATCTCTTGTTATCATTTTATGTTTTGATATTTATGTTTGGTGTGTCGGGAGTCTACAATTGGTTTTCATAAGTGTATGTTTTCATGTTTTTTCATTTCAAAAATCTGTTGTTTGAGGTCTAGTACGTCTGAATGGAGCTTCTTGTTTTCATTCTCAAGAAATTTTATTCTCTGCAATGAATTTTTGACTTGTGATATCCATTATTGAGAATTCATGCACCATGGTAATATGAATGGGGCTATAGACTTTTACTTGGTTTTTGTTACAAGTGCTGAGGGTCTAGTCTTGTGTCTCAGTTGTTAATTTTTCCTTGAGTAGCGATGATGGTGGCGAGACCTCCCTTGAAGTCTTTGATATTTTTAAAAACTACCTCCATTGTTGTTGCCATTGTTTTGAGGCAACACCCTGCCACTTGCATTGTAGACTTGTTTGAGGTGATTGGAGTTGCTAACTTCTGAGTTGACATTATTAGACTATGTATATTAATTGTAATTTATGTTTTTTACTTCTTTTTTCCTATCTCATTATACTCTGTATTCGAATTTAAAATCTACTAAATATTATTTGCATTTTTATTATCAGAAATGTTTGTTTGGATACATAGTTGTTTTAATCATATTCATGTTGTCAATGACAGGTTGTTTCCGTTAAAATGATTCACAATAAACAGACTGGACAATCAGAGGGTTATGGCTTTGTGGAGTTTGCAAGCCACGCAGGAGATGAGAGAGCTTTGCAAACTTACAATGGTGCATAGATCCTCAACACTGGAAAATTTTACAGGATAAATTGGGCAACCTTTGGTGTTGGAGAAAAGTGACCTGAGATTGGACCTGATTATCCTATATTTGTTGGAGATTTGGCATCTAATGTGTCAAACTATTTGTTGCAAGAGATATTCTGAACTAGATACCAAACTGTAAAAGGAGCTAAGGTTGTTACTGATAGGGTTAGAGTTCGTTCAAAGGGATATGGGTTTGTAAGGTTTGGGGATGAGAATGAACAAGTTCGGTCTATGACAAAGATGAATGGGGTGTTTTGTTCCTCAATACCTATGCGAATAGGTCCTACCACAACAAAGAAGACCACAATTTTTCAACAACCATATCCTAAACGTAGGTTGTGAAAATGTATACATAAATGTATTGATTTTTTGAATATTTTATTAGTTTGGTAGTAGATGCTAGAATGGTGAATAATGGTTGTGTTGGTTGGAAAAATTCATATTTTCGATTGATATGGATAAGATCTGTTTTTTCTTGCCTCTGGGTTGTGTAGATTTAGGCTCTAGTCTAAATTAGTAGTTGGTTATATTGCAGTGGCTTTTTTGTATATTCCTAATTCCAGTTATCTTTGAATCCATTATACCCCATTACGAGTTTTTTTAAATTACACTAGAATTTGGTCAGGTGATGTGTGACATTTTTAAAACTAGTGAGTTCTATACAAGCCAAGTTTTTGAAGTTTTGGAATTAATTTATATTTTAACTACTTCAAGAGAAACCACGGTGGTTGCTTTAGTTGATCTGCAAAGTCATTTCCTTCCAATTATTTTCCTTTGCTTTTTGAAATTGGACAAAATTTATTTGGACATCAAAGTTATGAAGCTTATAAAATTGTTGTTGATTCAAAGTAGGATGCCAAGAGGCTTTGTTCCATTAAGGTCTTGGAACAAAATTCAGCACATAAAAAGCGTCCTTTTAGTGGTTGGCCTCACTTAGGTCAGTTATATTGTTTACATAATGAACTGTTATTTTGTCATTCATTTGACATTTTTGTAGCATTTTATGCTACTGTTGAACAATTGTTTTCTTCTATATTCATGATTTGTCCACCTTGTTAGATTTCCTTTTCCAAAATCCTGTTTATATAGTCACTTTCTCCATTTCCTATTTTAATATGGTTGTTTCCTTCATTTTTGATAGAAATTTTACTGTTCAATATTTTTTTTCAAAGTTTTATCATAGAATGATATAAGCTTTTCCCCCAATTGCTCATTGTCCATTTTATTTTTCATCTTCTATATCTTTAGAAAATATTTTCAAACATTCAAGGCATCTTGTAGGAAGGCATGGTAAATGGCTAGCATAGGTATCTTGTTGTCATGAATGATTGATTTACAGTTTGGAGGCTTTGAGACTATCTTTTGGATTTTCTATAAAGGATAGTCAAGTGGATGCCACCTTTATGTTGTGGTTGTCTTGTCATATAACTTAGCCTATTTAAATTGAGTTGAAATAGTTGGCTACCGTAGATGTATCTGGAACTATGTTACTTGGGAGCGGGAGCGGTTGCGAAAACGGGAGCGGGAGTGACCATTTTCAAAAGCTCCCGGTTTGGGAGCGAATCTCGGAGCGATTTTTTAAAAATATATATATATTTTTTATATTTTTAAATTTTTGATACATATATGTCAACAAAAACATGTAGAATGATGAATTAGATATAAAAAACATAAAAAAACATAGATTGAACCATATAACAACAATCATCTAGAAGTTATAATCTTCAGCAACCACGTCTGCAAGTTAGTAACATAGTAACATACAACATATTGAGTCTCATGATTCATCAATCTTAAAGTTTCAAGCTTTCAAAATTCAATATATAACATTTATCATCATTGATCACCAAAATTGTACCTGTAAGCTAAGTGTAACCATTACAACAAATAATATCTAACATGAAATGAAATGTTATAAAATGAAACAACTTTCAACTTTCATGAAGCATCATATTCATAATTCATTACTAATGAGTTATAATTGCCAACTTCAAACTTAAATTGTCATATATTGTTTAGATAAATATCATAATAAATATGAAAGAGTCAACAGTTATAAAAGCTACTAGAAACTAGAAAAGATAAGTAAATCTATTATCTATTTCTTATGCTTGGGCCTCTTGCCACCACGAGAAATGTCTAGTTTTTTAGTCTTGTTGCAAAATCAGGATCTTTGTCATTAATATCACCCTCCAAGCATTAATATCCAGAGGTATCTTTGTCATTACCTTTGTATCTGTATAAGGATCTTTGTCATTAATATCACCCTCTAAGCATTAACATAAGATAGAAAAAGCATAACATGTCAAGTCAAGATTTTGTTTGAGTGATGAGTACATTTTTAAGAGGGTCATGATAGAGGAGTTCGACAACCGATGTCACTAACATCAAGGTACATAGAGGGATTGGTGCTCTTGATTAAATACGAGTTCCATACCCTAATACATGACAAAATTCAATGGAAACATTGCAATCCCCCAATCCTGAAATCCTGAAAAACTGATAAGTTTGCTGGATTTTTAATGAAATCTAAAATTCTACTTTCTACATATGAAATCCAATGAGGACGAAACCACTCTCAAACATCCTGAGTCATTTCATGGTAATGTTAAAAATTTAAGTAAAATGATGAAAATGAAGATTAAGGAGAATGTCACTTTTACTTTAAGACTTTAACATTACCATGAATAGCATATCAATACTAGGGCCTAGACTTGATCATTAAGTTGCCCCACTCAAAAACTATTTGTTTCTTTCAAAAGAAATTGCATTTCGAAAATTACTACAAAAAATGCAAAAAATGCAAAAAAGGCAAAACGCTCCCGAAAAGGCAGGGAGCGAAATTTTTTTTAGGGAGCGCGCTCCCTACCTGCTCCCGAGTCGCTCCCGCCCGGAGCGCGGATTGGGAGCGGGAGCGGGGAGGGGGGGGGCGCTCCCCCACAACATGGATCTGGAACAATGCTTAAGTAGTGTTTTGTATTATAAACTGCTCAAACTAGATGTAAGGAAATGGGAGGCTTCGATATTATTTTTGTGTTTTGTGTCATTATAGCCAATTGGATGCCACCTTATTTGGTGGGTACCTATCTAAATTGAGTTGAAACAATTGGTAATGTTTGGTATTACAAAATTCTCAAACAAATGTAAGAAATTGGGTTTAATGAAGCTATTGTATATCTGACATTGCATCTTTCATCTTATTTGTTGATTCCTGAGATATACTCTTACATCTATTATGTTTTACTAGATCCTTTGGATCCAATCATCTACCTTCGAGATTAGTGTTAACTTACAGGTTACCCAACACGTGAAAATTGCATACTCTTGTGTATGAAGTTATGTGATATGAGCTACACTGGAGATCCTCTTCCATAGGAAGGTAGGTGATCTGAGCTAGAGTGGATTGTTGTGTGTCACTGTAAAATATTATCAATACATGATGTTCCTATCAACCCACAAGTAAAATTTGTGAGATTTTCCTTGTGTGTAAATTAGATAGATCAAAGAAAAAGGTTTCATTGTGAAACAACTTGCATATATAGTGAGCTACTTAGGCTGATTCTATTATTAATGATTTTTGTGTGGTTACCCAAATGACCTATGGTAAGATTCTACACCTCTATGAATGTATTCATTTCAAGGTCCCTATTCAACCCATATTATAATAATTAATAGCAAAGATAATCATGAGAATTTTAGTGAGTAATGTACCTTCAGTCTTTCTTTTTACTATTCTAGGGGCATGTTGTATTGAAACAGAGGTAATGCATTGAAAGCATTGTAATATTATCTTTGATTCAACCCTTATTGTAATAATTAACTGTGAAGGTAATCATGAAAATCTTGAATTTAGTGAATAATGTATCTTTAGCCTTTCAGGAAGATATAAAGGGTAGAGCCTGAGATCTCAGCAAGGACTAGTGGCACTAGGTAGGTGAATGCAAAATATGTATTAATTGCCTACATGCTACAACAAGGCAACAACAATAGAGCCTTCACACCTTTGCTCTTCAAAGGCCAGCCAACCATTTGAGTGAGCACGCTTCTGCCTCCTCACTTAACCAGCAGTTAACCAACATAGTTTACTTTGGAACTATCTGATAGGAATTATGACTTAAGAGGCTTGGGAGGTCTGTGAGGCCAACTATGTCGGCATTCATGATGCTCCACTTAGTGGAAATTACTGGGCCCTGGCTAGGAGGTCCAACAAATTTGCAGGAAGCTCCCCCACAATAATCCAAAAGCTGCGAAGGGTGGGCGACATCCTGGTGGACATTCTGAACCTGAATACCCCTGGGCACTATTGGCAATTCGTTAGACAACCTCTTTGGGGATGTTTTATGAGTAAGTCCTGGAAATTCCTCAGACATCCTCTCTGGGGATGTTTTATGAGTAAGTCCCTACAGACTCCATTCTCATCATCGGGGACTCTCTCACCATTATGAACTAGATACAGGGGAAGTGTTCTCTTGAGGTCCTTCTCTGTGCAATTGGAAGCAGCTGAGCTTCAAGTCCAATTTTTTGGAGGTTATATTCCAGCACGTTTACAGTGAGTATATTCCAGCACGTTTACAGTGAGTAAAATAGGGAAGCAGATATTCTTTCCAAACGCGGTCTCTCTATGTCCTAGTTTTTTGTTTTTTGAAATGTTTTTAGATGGTAGTGGTAGTGCTATGGGTTTGTGAGTTATAACTTCTTTCCAGCTACTGGTTTTTTTTTGGCTCTCTCAGGCGTCCTTCGATTAAATATTTGATCCTTGTTTTCCTCTGTTATATGTCTATTCACACATCCTTTGGAGAGGGGTTCAAACCCTCACTTAGATTCTTTTTTCCTTCTGTTTTCTGTCTATTTTTGTGATGTATTTTGGATTGGATCCAATCAGAAAAGATGAATCTCATATCAGTACGTATTTCATCGAAATTTTCTTTTTAAGCACGATCAATCCTATCTTCTTACAGTCATATACTTGCATAAAACCAAGGAATGTAATGTCAGTGTTAACACTTTTATGAGACATGATTATACTCTTTCCTGGATACTGAAGATATCCATATGAAAAGCAATATACACCATTTATGTTTATTCACTAACCTTAGAAAATGTAGCCTTTCTATTCTTTACCAATGGCAAGTAGTTGCATTTTTTATTCATTCCAATCAAGAGCATCTATACATTTTACTGGTTCGAAAACATAGTTGAAAATAAGGACTTATCAGGTGGGTAATTGTAATGGAAGGTTATAGACTGTAATGTTCATTTCCAAGCGAAGCCTTAAAATTCAGTCTTAGCCTGAGCTTGAATTCCTCCACCATCCCTAAGGCAGGCTAGTTGTTATTGTTTTCATAATTTAACACAATACGAGCACAGGTGCAATGGTAACATCATTTGATAGGAAGAATAGTCACAGGAGTTGATCTTTAGATAACAGCTCCATGGGCGGAACATGTAATTTATTATTGATATCAATGTGTGCAAACTTGGGTAAACACTGGAAAATCATGATTTTATTATATGAATACATGAATTGATGTTTTAAAATTATTTAACTGATTAAAGAAATCAACTTTTTTAGAAGTTGTCAACCCATTTGTTGATAAGTAGCCTATAAAGTTTCACCTGGTCCAGATTCACCAAACTCATGTAATTCATATGTTTTGCCAGGTTTTGCACAAGTGGACTACCTAGTGATATCGTGATCAAAGTGGGTGCAATGTCTTTCTATTTACACAAGGTTCGATTTATTTTCTGGCTTCACCATAGCGCTTTTGGGAATTTAAAAAAAAAAAGAAAAAAGAAAAAAAAGTGAATCATTAATTCGCACAAAGTTTGATCAGTTGCTCTAGAAGCTAGATTTTAGAACAATTTCCTGCTAGTGATGCAAGGTTTGATTTAATTTCGCTTTCAAATCCAAACTTTTAGGCCATCTTCATACATGATACATTTATGCAAGTTTTAATTAATTTCCTAGTTTGAAGTTCTATTATTTAGGTTGCGGGCTTTAGTTCATCAGTTTTGATATATTATTTGGTTTCATAAAAAAAAATCGGTAATTCTTCTAGTTGCAGATTTATGATTGATGGCCCTAGATCCTTGATTAAAAGTATACTTCAATATGCACATTTTGTATAAATTTTATTGATACCCCTTTGCTATTTTTCATATTGCTGCATCTAGCTTTTTTTAATATGAGATAAATTAATTATGGATTGGAATCTATCTTGGCAATTCTAGTTTTCTCTGATGTCACTCATTATCCCTATTTTTAAAAGTGGAGATACAGATAACCCCTCTAATTATCAGACAATTATGATCAGCCCTCTCTTAGCCAAGTTATATGGTAGTATTTTGGAAAAGAATTTAAGCATTTGGATTGAAAGTGAAGGTAAGAAGGCTAAAGGCCAAGCAGGTTTCAGAAGACATCACTCAATAACAGACCACCTCGTTACACTTAGGATCATTGTGGAGGAATGTCATAATGATAAATCCAATTTCTTCTATTGCATTGTGGACATTAGAAAAGCTTTCGATACGGTTCCTAGATACAACCTTTGGAAAAGATTAGAAGAGCTAAAGGTTCCTCTTGAGTTGAGAGTTGCTGCTATAAGGTTATACGAGAATGTAATTGCCAAGCTTAAGAGCAATGAGGGGTGATCGAAAGATATTAAGTGTAATATCGGAGTTAAGCAAGGTTTCCCCTTCTCCCCTACCCTATTTGGCAATTACATCGACAAGCTCGAAATCCTTTTAGAGGAAGCAGGATGTACTGGTACAATCTTAGCTAGGATTGTTGTCATCCTTCTTCTCTATGCTAACAATATTGTTCTTCTCGCAAGGTGCCCATCTGATATTGATAAGTAGCTCAGGCTTCTTAAGGATTTCTTCTCCACCATGGTTATGACCATTAAAACTGACAAAACAAAAGTTATGATTATCAAATCCAAGAAGGACACTTACGCTAATTTTATGGATGACAATAATAACTTGGAGGAAGTGTATTCTTACAAGTACCTAGGAATTGATATTCATCACAAGCTCAACTGGAACTATAGCATTGAGAAAATGATTAATGGGGGTTGGAAAGCTTATTTTGGTCTTGAAAATAATCGTAAAACGACAAACCTTGTAACATGGGATAAAAATAAGTTCCTCTTTGAAACTTTAGTCACTCCTATTATCTTATATGGATGTGAGGTTTGAGGTTGCAACATCCCTAGAGAATCCTGGAGAAAGATTGAGCAAATCCAGAAGCGTTTTATAATGTATAACCTGAAGATTAAAAGTAATACATCCTATCCTATTGTCCTTATTGAAGTAAGTCTTTCCCCTATCAAGAGCCTAGCTATGATTAGGCTTCTGCTGTACAAGCACAAACTCAATAACATAGGCGATCATAGACTTCCTAAGCTAGCTTTAAATTCCAGCCAAAACCACCTAAGGCTCAAGCGGTGGTGGTATAAAGACATGAGGGCCTGGTTAAACTATTGGGAGATCAACGAGAATGATGCATTGCAAAACATTAATAACATTAAAGATATTGTTACTTGTAAATTCAAAGAAAAAATGTGGCGTGAGAAAGATTTAGCGGCTAAAAGAAAATTAAGTTATTATAAAAAGGTCATCAACTCCACGCTAGAGGATCAAAAGTATCTCTCTATTTTAACTATCTCAAGGAAGAAAATCAATATAGCAAAGATTTGAACAAATTCTCATGAGCTCCATAGTGAAACAGGTCATTGGGTAGTTCCTAAAACACCATGGATTGAAAGGATCTACCATCTACGTGAGAATAGGAACATCGAGGATGAAAACCACTTCCTCTTAGAGTGCCCTGCGTACAACCACATTAGATCTCAATTTCATAATCTTTGTCACAACACTGACCTTCCTAACCTTTTGTAATGTCAAAATTATAGTGAGTTCGGAAGGCTTCTCTCCAAGATTTTTGAGCATAGGAATAAAATCTTAAATCAAAATAAATAATTTGCTTGTTTAAGTCCGATAGACCAAAGTTTGGTCTCAGGGACATTAACCACCACCACCACCATCATCATCAATAGATAATTAAAGTGTATAATTCATTTATTATTTAATTTATAATAATTTCAAAATTTTGAGAAAAAATCCAAATATATTGTTACCCCTGATTCAAAAAAATAGATTGTTATATCTATATAAAATTTAGAAAACATTTATTTTATTTAAAGAAAAAACATAAATTCCAAATTTATACATAATTAAATTATATGATCAATTATTTTATTTATTTAAATTATATTATTTATTTTCAAAATCTAAATATGTAAAAAAGAAGTCCAAATACCAAATTAAAACTATATAAAAATATATTTTGAATTATATAAATAAAATATTAAAAAAATTATGATGCCTATGGGTAGGCTAAATGGCTACTTGTTTATGTTTTAAATATAAAAGACTAGATGCTACATGTCTCGGGATTTGTCCTTTGAGAGATTAAGGGTTCAAGAGCAGTTTTTGATCACATGCATACTCTAAGCACATGTAAATATAATTTTGTGTGTACCATTAAAATTATGTTTTTTTGGAAAATTAAAAAGAAAATGAAATTGATTAATCTATTTATTTAAAATATATTTTAAATTATATAAATAAAATACTAAAAATAATTAATTATTTTATCGTTTTTAATAATTCAAAAATTAAAAAAACAAAATTAAATGCAAAATATTTTATATAACTTACTTTTTAACATTTATATTTCTTAATATTTTATCATAAAGAAATGGACAAGAGCATCATGTATGCATTCTATATGATGAATATAATTTTTAACATTTATATTTTTTAATTTTTCATTATACATATTTAATATTTATATATCTTAATATCTCATCATAAGGAAGTGGACAACAGCATAATGTATGCATTCTCTATGGTGCATATAGGTTTTAACATCTAGATTTTTTAACTTTTCATTATATATATATTTAACATTTATATATCTTAATATTTCATCATAAAGAAAGAAGTGGACATGAGCACAATGTATTCATTCTATATGGTGAATATAGTTTTTAACATTTATATTTTTTAACCTTTCATCATACAAAAGTAGCCCAGAGCACAATGTATATATTCTGCATGGTGAATATAGTTTGTCTTACACATTTACACAGTGGATATGATTGCTAGGGTGTGATATCATTTTTGTTTTGTTTTTTTTTTTCTAAATTTATTTTACATTTTTACAGAATTCTATGAACACAAATACCAATTAATTTATATAATGTTGCATGTAAAATTATCATGAATGAATTAGTAAATTAAATATCAGAAATATTGAAAATAATTGTGCCATAATCAATTTCTATTTTATTTATGCTTATTCACTCGGGGACAGTAAAAAAAAATCCAAAAAGACATTAAAACTGCTAGTGGATATTGTTTGCATGGTAAATATAGCCGGTGTATTTGATGTCTAATATGTGCAAGAATTATTGCATGTACACTTCATTGATGCGTTTATTTGAAAAAGGCAATAATGAATGCCGGTCTTCTTATTTTGGAAACTTTAATTCCGATAAAAATTAAAATTTTGATTTCAATCAAATAAGTTACAAGCCGGACCAATCTTCTTACAAGCTTTTTGTATATATGAGAACCTGTGGAGGAAGGCAAATTGTTAATGCCATGTTCTCTACCCATGTTCTCTACCCACAAGTATTAAGTACAATTTTGATTTCAATCAAATCAGCTACAAGCCAGATCAATCTTCTTACAAGCTTTTTGTATCTCTGAGAACCTGTGGAGGAAGGCAAATTTTTACTGCCATGTTCTCTACCCACAAGTATTGAATTCGACAAGCTTATAATTTCAAATGCGTAGGGACTCCTTCCCAGTAAGACTTTGAGAAAAATCTGAAAACATTCATTGATTCACAGCAATCACATTTCTGCTATTACGTGCGTTTTTTGACTTGTCTCAAAATTCAACCACGGGTGCCCTGTAACAAATTAGGTCATCCCATCCATTAATATAATATAAAAAAGAAAAGAGGTTAATTCATCATCTGTGCTAAAATGAGATAACGATTATGGTAGTGTTACTTACTCAAGACTTGTGTAGCATTCAAGCGGTGTTGTGGATCTTTAACGAGCATGCGTGAGATGAGGTCTTTGGCCAGCACGGAGATTTTGTCCCATACACCATTTTTGAGATCAACATCTTCTTTCAAAATCTTACATTTGAGTTCCAAGAAGTTGTCACCATGGAATGGCAATGCACCACTGAGCATGGCATACAGCAACACTCCAGCGCTCCAAATATCCACGCTCTCTGTATATCCTTGTCCATTCATAATTTCGGGAGCCACGTAGGCTGGGGTTCCCGTTTTATCATAGAGAAGTTTACCTCCTGCAATTTCGCAATATTTTTCAACCAATTTATCCACCTATGATAATTATTTAAGAGAAAGAATAAATCTGAATGATCAAATTTACAGTACTCTTCTTTCCAAAATTACAAAATATATTTATAAAATAACATGATGACGATGGTACCCAAAATTTAAACTCTATCACTTAAAATTTATCGCATTAAATCTGAAATAAAAAATATGATACCTTTGTGAAACAGCGTAGCAAGACCGAAGTCACCCAACTTGACGACTGCATGCGTGAGGCTTCCTGTCAAGAAAATGTTTTCGGGTTTGATATCTCTGTGAACAACACCCTTTGCATGGCAATACAAAATGCTCTCCATCATCTGCTTGAATATCATGGCAGCTTCCAATTCATCATCAGGCTTGTAACGGCCGCCTCTCTGCATAACCGTTTGGAACAGATCTCCTAGGCTGCACAGCTCCAAAACTAGATGTATATTCTGCGAATCCTCATAAACCGCATGAAGTTTCACAGTGCCCTCGTAACCGGAGACCCTACACATGACGTTTATTTCATTGAGGATCATATTGAGCGGTGTCTTATTTTTGTTGAGGGATTTGCAACAGAAAGCGATGCGTGTGGCCCTGTGGAAACATATATTAATTTTATGATGGGGAACCACGCTCAAGTCCACATTGCTGAATTCATAGTGGTCGTGAATTGAGCAATTATTAATTATGGGCATCAGTACTGATCTTCCTCCCCTATGAAAACAACTCTGCAACCACTCTGCCACTTTGCTTTGCTCCATCTTCATCGAAGACATGAACCTGTTTATGGATGAGATGAAGCCACCACCCTTTAAGTTGGTAGTGTATTCTTCTACCTCGTCCTCCTGTGGTATATCGACTATGATGGCCAAGGCTGCTCTTGTGGGCTCCAACATTTTGCCAAGCCTTTGCCTTTGCATTCAGTAAATCTGATAGATGATGGAAACAACAAGAATCGCAGCTATAAGCAATTTTTTTCAGTGAATCTGATAGAGGATGGAAACAACAACAATCGCAGCCGATAGATTGGTAATTTCTTTTGTGTTTTTCTTCTTTGTTTTCAAATTTATGGAACTTTGCTTTTCTATTTTCGTATTATCAAACATTTAACGTAGACAACTCTCGTGCAACTCTTAAAATAGTCACCTCTCACTTCAGTCCGCTCGTAAACATGTCAAAGTAAACATGCAGATGACGTTTTCTTTCATAAACTTCTCCTGTGTTTTCTTATTTTTATAATAGGAAATATAACTTATAATCACTGAGACTATAACATGTTTTGATAATATTTTTATAAAATGTTTCGTAATCAGGGTACTACGCCCGGTTGCCCGGTTGCCCACTTGACGAACCTGTGGCTATACGGGTTCGATCTTGTTTTTGCGTTCATGTTTTGCTATGCTGTAATGTGTCAGTTTACTTCTTGTTTTTGCGTTCATGTTTTGCTATGCTGTAATGTCTCAGTTTACTTCTTCTTGTTAGGGTCACAGTTTACTTGCAGTTGCAACTCTCTTTATTGTATGATTGCATGGATTTAAAGAACAATAACACAAACTCAGAAAATAACAATCCGTTTTATAGCATATTATTGAGTCTATTATTATTGTAGTTGTATGATCTTGTTAATGCGTGCGGTGTAATGTTTTATAGCTTATTGAGAAGGCATAAATAAATTTAAACAAAAATAAATTTATTTATTAAGGTTTAAATTAAAAGTAGTTAATTTTTTTTTCCATATTTTATTAATTTAATTTAATTTAATATAATTAAATAGATATAATGTTTAATATAATGTATTTAAAAAAATTAAATATAATAATAAATTTGAATAATGGTTTTATAATATAATAATATAATTTAAACTTCATTTTAATATAATTTTATAGCTTTGACCTGGTTTTATGGTTTTAGTTTTAATATAAGTTTGATATAATGATGATGATGGTTAACGTCGGCTGAGACCAAATAATGGTCTATCGGACCTAAAGAAACAAATTATCTATTTTGATTTAAGATTTTATTCCTATGCTCAAAAAGCTTGGAGAGAAGCCTTCCGAGCTCACTATAATTTTGACATTGTAAAAGGCTAGGAAGGTCAGTATTGTAACAAAGATTGTGAAATAGGCGGGGCACTCTAAGAGGAAGTGGTTTTCATCCTCGATGTTCCTATTCTCACATATATGGCAAATCCTTTCCGTCCATGGCGTTTTAGGAACTGCCCAACGACCTGTTTCACTATGGAGCTCATGAGAATTCGTTCTAATCTTTGCTATATTAATTTTCTTCTTTGAGCTAATTAAAATAGAGAGATACTTTTGATCTTCTAGGGTGGGGTTGATGACTTTCTTATAATAACTTAATTTTCTTTTAGCCGCTAAGTCTTTCTCACACCACATTTTTTATAAGTTTTAATATTTTTATAATATTATTTATAATTTTAAAATAGTTTTAACAATTTTATATATTTAGAAATTTTATAATATTATTTAAATCTGAATAATTTTATTGTTTTAAAAGGTCTCATCATGTTTAATATGGAAGAAATGTTGTAATGTCTTATTATGTTCTGTTATCTAAATATTTGATTGGTCAAATTACATAGAAATAAAAAATAAAATGAATAATTAATAATTAAACTAACTTGGACTCCTAAAGCATAGTTCCGAAGAGGTTTCATAATTAAGGTTTAAATTAGAAGTAATTAATTTTTTTTCGTATTTTATTAATTTAATTTAATATAATCAAATATATATAATGTTTAATATAATATATTTAAAAAAAATAAGTATAATAATAAATTTGAATAATGGTTTTATAATATAATAATATAGGAGCGAGTGCTGCTCCCTCCTACAGTCGAGCAGCCACAGAAGGAAGTAAGAACGCGGGAAAGAAACATTTCAAAAAACCTCTGGAGAAGATTTCAGAAGCACGAAGTCAGGGGGCATCTGGGAGAAGTGGAGACCAGGATCAGGAAGGGAATCAACAAGAAATTAGCAAAGAAAAGGAGAATGGAGGTAGTAGTGAAAGACCGGCTTCCACAAAGACAACTGGGGTCTGCAAGCCCAAGTCAGGGATTATTCCCCAGGTCGTATTGAGCGACCCAGTGATACAGGCACATAGGGATCATATGACAGAGAATGCAATCATATGCAAGTTCATGGGGCTATGGCCGACGGAGAGGGTGTTACATGTCTAGATAAGGAGCCATTGGAAGCCAAAGGGAGAAATACATTTACATCTAGATTCTAAGGGCCTTTTCACAGTAGTGTTCACAAGCCTAGAGGACAAAGATAGAGTGTTTGAAGGGAGGGCCTAATTCTATGTTGCGGTAGGACTCTACATGCGGCCATGGATGATGAACTTTGTCTTGGAATGTGAAACATTCACATCAATACCGGTTTGGATCAGACTATATTCCCTTCTTCTCGATTATTGGCTACCATAATCTTTGAACGCCATAGGCAACAAGCTAAGGCATTTTCTTAAGATCTTAGAGGCAACTCTGAAAGGAAGGTATACCTCCTTTGCCCGAATATGTGTGGAAATGGATCTATCTAGAGCCCTTTTGGAAGCTATAATTTTATAAGTATAGGATGAAGAGTGGGTGCAGACTGTGGACTATGAGCACATACCATTTAGATGCTGCAACTGCCATGAACATGGGCATCTATATAGAGACTTCGCCACAATCAATAGGGAAAGCAACTAGAAAACCACTGTGGAGAGACATCACGAGGGTTTCACCAAGGTCAGGAGCAAAGGGAAAGGGGGAAAGCGTCCACACAAGAAGGCAAATGGGGATAAACATACACAACACAATAGATTCAAGATCTTGGAGGAAGAAGAGGGGAACAAGGAGACAGTTTAGGACATGGAGAGTGTAACAAAGGAGGAGGATAAGGTAGCTGACATGGAGGATATCACAGTATACAACCAGTAAAAGGATGATCTAGCAAGCTTGATGGAGATTGGCAAGGACCAGGAGATGACTCCAAGTGAAGCAAGAACAGAGGACCATGAGCTACAAGAGATTCTGGATAGGGAGAATCTAGATCTAGAGAAATTTCTAGAACAAGAAAAAAACATAGGAGTGGACTCCCTACCAAAAGAGGACTATGACATAGTACAATAGCTCTTTCTCTGGAGGTCACAAGCGAAGGGAGTTGGAGTCAAATGATCCAGAATTCTCAGGCACAAGCCCCAAAGAACTCAGGTAGGAAAAGAGGAAGAAAGAGACAGAATGAACTGCTTAACGAATGTGGAAAACTATTGATCAAATCAGGTGAGAAGAAAGGTCTTACCAGCTATTCCTTTACTAATCTTTCTTAATGAAGCTCACGACCTGGAACATTAGAGGCATAGGGAATAGGAGGAAACAAAGAAATCTTAGTAACAGAATGAAAGAAGAAAAACCAGACATGGTTTTTTATTCAGGAGACAAATTGTTCAATGGAAAAGATAAGAGATATTCATAATAAGTGGTTATTCAAATATGAGTATTTAGAGGTTAAGGCAAACAACTCAGTGGGGAGGGAATTCTCACCTTGTGGGACCCCCAAAAATTTGGAATTCTAGATGCTGAAGCATCCAATAACTATCTCTCCCTGATATGTCAACTTGTATGGGACAAGGAGATATACATGATTACAAATGTTTATGGACCTTAAAAGCAAGCAAACAAGCTCAAGTTTCTCACCTCCCTGGAGGATCTAAGAGCAAGACACACCATTTTACCCTAGATCGTTGCAGGAGATTTCAATATGATAAGATCTCTTTCAAAAAAAAAGGAGGCACTAGACAACTAGGTAGAGACTCCATGGCCTTCCTGAACTTCATTATGAACATGGGTCTAGTGGATACTGAAACAATTAATGGAACCTTCACTTGGAACAACAAAAGGGGAGGGGCTAATCAAGTTGCTTCCAAACTTGATAGATTCATTATTTCAGAAGACCTCATTCTCACAGGACCCACCATGACAACCTCCATTATGCCCTTTGGAGGATCAGATCACTAACCTGTACAGCTGGAAGCCACCTTTATGGGAACATTGAGAAATAAACCTTTCAGGTTTGAAAATTCCAGGCTCTCACACCTTAATTTCACTGATAACATTGATAAATGGTGGTGAGAGGAGTTGAATATTTAGGGCATAAAAATGTACATGCTCTAATAGAAACTTAAACATATCAAATCTCGTCTTAAAGCTTGGAACAAAAAGGAATTTGGAGATATCTTCAAAGCCAGAAGAGAAGCTAAGCAGAAGCTCCAGGAAATCAATCAGATCAACATCACAGAGGGCTTCACTGAAGAGCGACAAAAACTAACTAACTCTCTAAAGGAAGAATGGGAGGATCGATGCTTACAAGAAAAAAAATTCTGGAGGTAGAAACCAAGAATACAATGGATTATAGAGGGAGAAAGAAACACAAAATTCTTCCATAAATCCACTATGGCTTACACGGCACACAACAAAATCACAAAAATCAAAGATTCTCAAGGTATTGAGCTTGTTTCTCACAATGATATTGAATCATTCCTTGTACAACACTTATGCAATATTGCAAAGGAACCACTGGAGGACAGATCTAGGTTCATTGACCATTTCACTCAGTATATCCCTCAGTTGGTTACTAGAGAAGACAACCACAATCTTAACAAGCCAGTATCGAAAGAGGAGGTCAGTGAAGTGATTAATGAAATGTAGAATGGAAAAGCACCAGGCTCGGATGGATTCAATGTAGACTTCTTCAAAGCCTACCGGGAAACTATCAAACATGATATCCTCGAGGTTGTGGAAGACTTAAGAAGATCCAAAAAAATACTGAAGGCTCTGAATGCATCCTTCATAGCTCTGATTCCAAAGAAGGAAAATTCCATGAGTCTAGATGGCTTTTGGCCCATAGCCCTATGTAATATGGTGTATAAAATTATCTCCGAAGTAATAGCCAATCAACTCAAACCACTTCTACCCTCTCTCATCTCGGAGGAGCAAACAGGCTATGTGGAGGGAAGACAAATCCTCAACAATATAATCCAAGCTCATGAGGTGGTACACTCACTCAAAAGCAAAAAACAAGCTGGTATGATCATTCAGTTGGACCTAGCGAAAGCCTATGACAAATTGAGCTGGTCTTACATAAGAGCAATTCTAAAATCCTATAGTTTTGACCAGAATTGGATAAGGTGGGTCATGGCATTAGTTAACTAAACCAGTTTTTCCATACTACTTAATGGAGCTCCATCAAGGACCTTCACACCCTTCAGAGGGCTCAGACAAGGAGATCCGCTCTCAATGTTCGTCTTCGTCCTCATGATGGAATGGCTAGGCAGAGCGATTAAAAGGGAAAATGCTGAAGGACGAATTCAGGGTATCAAACTTACCTCGGATGGAGAGGCAAACACTTGTCAACAATTTGTGGATGATACAATGTTGCAAGGCATACCCACAGTCAGGGAAGCTAGAGCAATAAAGAACATCTTAAATGTCTTTGCTATGGAAGCAGGCATAAAGGTAAGCCTTGATAATTTAACTAACTTATATCCATCGTAATTGGTCAAATTATATAGAAATAAAAATCTCTCTGTTAGAGGAAGATTTTTGTAATAGTTGGTTTTGTTAATGAATACAAGTTTTTGTGTGTGTGTGAAACTCTGTCATCCCGAAAAACATTTTTAGTTTTTCTTGTGTTAAGAAACAGAGCATTATTCTCTGTTCATTTTTGTTCTGGAATTATCAGAAATTCCCAACAGCTTTCATATGCTTTGGGCAGATTTGGCTGTTGTGGCAATCCCCCACTGTAGTATAAGCCATGACCGACTTATACTCACTCATTAATTCCTCAGGAAAATCGTCCACTGGAGGCTTCGGATTCATTCCACCCATTAATTCCTCTGAAATTGTCCACCAGAGGCCTCGGATTCATTCCAGCCACAGTCACAGCTGTAGATATAGAGTCCTTTTCGTCGAGCAAAAACACAATATCAAACACCAAAAGAAAATGGTGTGAAACCAAAGCTCTCCCACTTTCACTGCATATGATGGGATGGTTTACCCCTTTCTGTTTATAGGTCACACGGACTTATTTGAGCACAACCGTTGGAGCTTCCCACCCTCGACTCTATATAATGCAAAAGAATGGGAAACAAACCAGGAGACGATACAATGCAAAAGAATGGACAATGAACCACGAGACGGTTGCAGTAGCAATGTCTACAGTGCCACCATTGGGAAAGAAAGGGCTAAGAAAATTTGGAACCAGGGAACAACAAGATAGTTGTCCTTGGGCAAGCCATAGCCATGAAGGCGGTTATGATGGGAAACTCCAGAACCAGGGAACAGGAAGATAGTCGACCCTAGGCAAGCCATAGCTATGAAGGCGGTTATGATGGGAAACTCCACAACGCCTAAGCAAGCAAGGGTGACATCCCTTCTCGCCTTTTTACAGTCTCTCAGGATACAGAGTCGCATGAGTCGTTATAACGAACTTTGAGCTTAGTGTTTCATGTAACCAACTTCCAACGCAGCAATTCCCACCCGCTATAATGATTCAACTGGTGAAATTTTTTTAATAGTCTGACACATCGGATCAATGGCCAAGGATGGTACACCGTGGCATATAGGCAAGTTCTTTTTAGAGGGAAATTCTTAAGGTGTCATTAACCATACCATATTATGAGCCAATATTATGGCTCACTTATACCATATGCCCAAAAACTATTTCTCATTTCACAATCAAAATATTTTATAAATATTTTTTTTATTTAATTTTATTATACGGTTTGGGTAGAGAGACAACCTCCATCATGATATGGAAGATATGTTCTAATGTCCTGTTAGATTATGTAACTTAAATATTTTGACTTAGTCAAATTACATAAAAATAAGAATGAAAAAATAAATAAATTATTAATTAAAACATCTTGCCTCATTGAAATTACATAAAAAGAAAATACAAATTAAACTAAAAAAATAAAATTAATAATTAAACCAGCCTAAATCCATCTTAACTCTCAATCTATCAAGCTGCCAGAGGGATCAAATCTCTCGAAGTGCAAAGACATTTGATCTTTTTATATGTTTTGCACTTAGAAAAAAGGTTTGCACCTGGAGAGATTTTAATCTCTCTAACACTTATAGATCCACAATTAATATAAATCTAGGTTCGTTAATTTTTTTTCAACACATGTCAAAATCTTAAAATGCATCCCTCTTTTATTTCCACTATAGATTTTTTTGGCCTTAAATAATTGAAAAAATATATGGTGCAAGGGAGGACATTATGACACCCCTATCTTAAAAAAAATAAAAAATAAAAATAATTGTTTGATAATGATAAGAGTATTTTGGGATACACAAATGGAAGGCCTTGCAATATCAACTGCAATTCGATCTCTAAATCAGTTATGTAAATCCGATGCATAAAAACTGGACAACCTAATGAAAACTGTCTCCCGACCTTTTTGTATTTATCAGAATACCATAAAATTACATGAAGATCACTAGTCTTGTGGATGAAAGCAAATTGTTAGGGCCATATTCGCTACCCACGAACATTAAACAGATAGAAGTTTAGATCTGCATTCCACAAGGTGACATTTTCAAATTCAGGTCTCCCTTCGCTTCGTAAGACTTATAATAATCTGATAACATTCACCCGCGCAGTACGCACAATTGTGAACCATTAAACTGTGATTGGCAGTCACATTTCTGGTGTTATGCTATCACGTGCTTCTTTTTGACATGTCTCAAAATTCAACCACGGGTGCCCTGTAACAAATTAGGCCATCCATTAATATAATATAAAAAAGAAAAGAGGTTAATTCATCCACTAAAAGAAATGAGATAACGATTATGATGATGATAGTCATCAGGTTACTTACTCAAGACTTGTGTAGCATTCAAGCGGTGTTGTGGATCTTTGACGAGCATGCGTGAGATGAGGTCTTTCGCCAGCATTGAGATTTTGTTCCACACACCATTTTTGAGATCAACATCTTTTTTCAAAATCTTGCGCTTGAGTTCCAAGAAGTTGTCACCCTCGAATGGGAATTTACCACTGAGTATGGCATACAACAACACTCCAGCGCTCCAAATATCCACGCTCTCCGTATATCCTTGTCCATTCAAAATTTCGGGAGCAACATAGGCTGGGGTTCCCATTTTATCATACAGAAGTTTACCTCCTGCAATTTCGCAATATTTTTATTGCGGTATGATAATTATTTAAGATAAAAAAAAAATTTGTGTACTCTTTTTTTGAAATTACAAAATATATTTATATAATAGCTACAAGATGCTACCCAAAATTATAAAAATTCCGGACCAAAATAACGGTCACTTAACCTAAAACTTTATCACATGAGGTCTGAAATTAAAAATACTATACCTTTCTCAACGAGCGTAGCAAGACCGAAGTCACCCAACTTGACTACCGGATGCGTGAGGCTGCCGGTCAAGAAGATGTTTTCCAATTTGATATCTCTATGAACAACACCCTTTGCATGGCAATACAAAATGCTCTCCATCATCTGCTTGAAGATCATGGCAGCTTCCAATTCAGCATCAGGTTTGTAACGGCCGCCTCTCTGCATAACCGTTTTGAACAGATCTCCTAGACTGCACAGCTCCAAAACTAGATGTGTATTCTGCGAATCCTCGTAAACCCCATGAAGTTTCACAATGCCGTTGTTACCGGAGACCCTACACATGACGTTTATTTCATTGCGGATCATATTGAGCGGTGTCTTATTTTCGTTGAGGGATTTGCAGCAGAAAGCGATGCGTATGGCCCTGTGGAAACATATACTAATTTTTTGACGGGGAACCACGCTCAAGTCCTCACCATTGAATTCATAGTCATCGTGAATTGAGCAATTATTAATTATGGGCATCACTGATCTCTCTCCTTCCTCCCCCATGCATTGCTTCATCTTGGTTGAACAGCGACGCTTTAAGGCGTTCTTCGTCTGTTCCTCCATCTCCTCCTCCCCGTGGATATTCACTATGGTGGCTACGGCTAATGTTGTAAGCTGCTCCATCATTTTTCATTCAGTCAGTCACTCTGATCGATTGATGGGGGCAACAATTACAGCCACATATACATATATATATTCATATTCAATGGGTAGAGTACATGCCCTTTGCCCTTTTTCCGTTAACTTTTTAAGTATGGAACTCTTAAAAATAGAGAGCTCTCACTCCAGTTCGCTTTTCTGTTTTTTTATTATGAAACTCTTAAAATACACATATCTCACTTCAGTTGAGTTTTAAAATAGACAACCATCTTAAAGTTAAGATGCAGATTATTCTTTTCTAATAAACTGCGCCCGCTTTCCCACTTAAAAAACAGGTTCGGTCTTGTTAATGCGTTTATTTTATGATGCTGCAATTGCTCATTTTACTCTCCGTCAATGTCACAGCTGTAATTTCTCATTTTACTGTCCGTTAATGTCACACTTGACTTGCTGTTCAAATGGCAATTTTCTTTATTATTTTTCTCTGTGTGAGTTATAATTTCTATCAACAATGGTTCTTGTTTTTCAAACTCAACATCCGTTTTATAAAAGAAATTATGTTTTGTTGTGTCCTCTCTATGCCGCTTTCAGGTCAACTACTAGATTCTGCATCTTATGGAGGTCTTTAACTGCACCCAATTTACATATTTTGCCCTCTAAGAAAAGTAATTTAATTGAATGTTTTTTAATCTTTTTAACATCATTATGTAGTACTTTTTAATCATTTAACTAATGATGTAATACCCGTGTAAGGAGCAGAAACCGTTTGTGACCAAAGTTGTTCCCTGAACATTTTGGCTAACGAATTCCAAGATTGTGTGGATATGCATAGGACATAATTCCTCAAGATGGTTTTAAATATATATAATTGTTTTTTGATATGATATTATGGATAAGGTTGTAAGTTTATAATATTTAAACAAAAATCTTGTTAAAAAACTAGGAGTGAAGTTATTTATGTTTTCCACATACTTCCAAATTACAGAGAAGGTTATTCCTTTTTTCAAAATTGTCTAGGATTTGCTCTTACTTCCATTGCAAACACAAGCCACATCATCTAAAAATATAACCTGCAAGATGTTAGTTAAGAGCATACATAACACAACAGATTTATAGTCAAAGACTTAGACGGCAATAGCAAAGAGTAATTTTAGAGACAAACAAATGGAGAAACAACAAGATCACTCAATTAGAAATAGTGGAATAGATAAAACAATCACTGGAGAACATAAATCACTTAGCATTATATAACAAGCTTGGGCCTTGGCTTGCCTTCCTTGGCCAGAGAAATTACAAATTTATAGAGGCTGAAGAAGGATCTAGAATCCTGCATGTGTTCTAGATGGAGATCTAGAAACTAATGGCAGTGTAGAAAGATCTAGAAACCTGCATGTGTTCTAGATGAAGATCTAGAAACTAATGGTGGTGTAGAAGGATCTAGAATCCTGCATATGTTCTAGATGGAGATCTAGAAACTAATGGCAGTGTAGAAGGATCTAGAATCCTGCATGATATTGGCTTCACACTTAACATTCTCCCACTTGAAGCCAAATAAGAGTCATGAATCAAGTCATATCGAGTCCTACCATGCCTCTACATAACTCATGTTTATTTCGTGGTAGAATCTTAGTGAGCATATCAGCAAGGTTCCTATCTGTATGGATCTTTTCCAAGGATAACAGTTCTTCCTCCAACACATGCTGAATCCAATGGTACCTTAAGTCAATGTGCTTGGTTTTTGAAAGAAATGTTGGGTTTTTCGCCAAGTGAATGGCACTCTAGCGATCACAATATAACACTGTATACTTGTCCGCTTTATTCCATCTCTCCTCAAAATTGATGCATCCACAACATCTCTTTACAAGCTTATGTTGCAGCTATGTACTCTGATTCGGTTATAGAGAGGCCTACTATTCTTTGTAGCCTTGACACCCAAGAAACTGTTGCACCTGCAAATGTACACAAATAACTTGTAGTGGATTTTCTGGTGTCCATATCTCCAGCCATATCTACATTTGTAAATCCTTCAAGCACAGTCTCATCATGACCAAAACATAAACAATAATGGCTAGTACCCTTGAGATATCTTAAAATCCATTTTACTGCTTGCCAATGTTGTTTGCCTAGATTGGCAAGGAACTTACTCACTACTCCCACTGAATATGCAATGTCTAGTTGTGTGCATACCATGGCATACATCAAACTACCAACTTCTGAAGCATAAGGAATCTTGCTCATCTCTTCTTTCTCCTTGTCATCACTAGGACATAATTCAGTACTCAGCTTGAAGTGGGCTGCAAGGGGTGTACCAACTGGCTTGCCATCCTTCATATTAAACCTGTGAAGCACCTTCTTGATATATTTTTCTTATGACAGCCACAACCTTTTGTTTTTCTTGTCACGCATAATCCGCATGCCCAATATCTATTGTGCTGGTCCCAAATCCTTCATTGTAAATTTTCTACACAAATCTTTCTTTAGCCTATTGATCTTATTCTTATCATGCCCAACAATCAATATGTCATCTTTATCTTGGATTTGTCCTTCTCTTTATCTTTATCTTTATCTTGTAGAATTCCTCTGTGTATTCCTTTACTATCATAAACTTATGTCTGAGATTCTGCATCTATATAAATAATGTCTGTTGATAGTCACTTGGCAAAAACTTACTTTTAAGCTTTACCACCATTCTATTCCAATTCTTAATTGGTTGTTTACCAAGTCTTCTTCTTTTTGCCTACACTCCATCCCACCAAAGTGCTACATGTCCTTCAATTTTGTGACAACAAACTTCACCTTCTTTCCTTCTTCTATTTCTTCATAGTCAAAGAATTTCTCCATGTCATTAATCCTATATATCAATTCTTTCGGGCTTAAGCTTCCTATATAGATTGAAACTTAAAGTCTGGGCTTAGATGTGGATCTCAATACTGACTTAAAGAATCTCATTTCCGGAGTTACATCTGCAGGTTCCTCATCTTCTGCAGCTCCAACTTCAAGTTCATTGACATGTACAGTATCTGCATCTCTTCCCATTTCCATTGCTTCCAATCTAGCTTGCATTTGTTACATAGCTTCCAACACTTCAACATTTGCAACTAGTCTTCCTCTTCTTCAACCACCACCTCTTCCTCCAACTCTGAAAGCCATGTTGGATTTTTTTTTTTGATCCTTGATATCATGTTCAATGCTAGTAGGCTTCTTTGATACCACAAATGGTGGTCTAGTTGCAGGTATAAGGGATAATCGTTCAAATCCTGAAACGATCTCCTCAAGTGCAGGTGGAAATTCTTCTTGGATTTCCCCTGGAATATCAGTCATCTGCCTCCAAACATAGTGTTTAATCTAAAACAACTAAATTGTATAAATTAACCGAAATATGGCCAACCTTCAGATTACCAGCGGAATTGAAAAGAAACAAAAACTCCAGTTAAAACTTTATTGCATCTGTCATTCCCCAAACCTTTATCACTTTAATTCTTCGCCCTCGATCTTCTCCTTCAATCCGACGGTTGTCGCTTTCCTCGCTCGCAAAATAGCTGGATGATCTTCCACCATTGATCAAGCCCGCTTGATCCAACGGTTGACACGTAATATCGCGTGTAATTCTTGCCAATGTTTAACAAGTCAAGAGCATGCGAGAAAAGCAGGTTCCCCGTGCTATGTGTCGGCTGCTAAATGAAATCACGTGACTCCACCAAAATACCACTTACTACTTTAAGTCCACGCGAAAAACAACTTTCACCTTCAAAGAACACTTCAATCCTCTATTAACACCTCCATTTCTTTGTGCTTGATGACCGTTGGATCTATGGATTTGTTGATCAGACGATCTAGATCTACTCGAGGGTTCTCGCAACTTTGTCAGGTTTTCTCTGATCCACTAAGTTTTAGCACTTTCGCTACATTTAGACTAGTTCTAAGTTATATTCTTAAAACACATCCAGGCACTTTCGATACATAAAGAATGATGATTTTAAATGCAATATCACAAGAATTATACAGAATCTAACTCAAAAGGGCCAAACTAGAAATCAACAACTCAGGAATATTTCGAAGGACAGTAAGACCTCCGGGATTGACCATTCATGTATAGATACATAGAGATACAGAGTTATCTAGGTTTTACAATCAAGTCCTCATTTTCCAAATCCAACCAAATCCTTTTACATTAATTCAAAACTTACTTAAATACCTTACATTCAACAATCAAATCCTCAATCAATGGATCAAATCTGCGTAATCCTAGATAAATACCTAATTTGCATGATATTCTCCTCGAGAATCTCAACTAAGCCTAAATACTTAATTTAATTACAAAATAACTCAAATCCCTAAATTCTAGCTCAAATCCTATCTAGAAAGCTTTGTAAACTAACAGCTAAAGGATCCCACTCCTTTGCTTGTAAACTTTTCTTTTTTTTTTGAACAAAATTTGAAGCCTTTTGTCTTCAAGCCTCATGCTCCTGCATCAACTTTTGATCCCTCTTGGGGTTTCATAGATCCAATGTTGAGATGGATCTAGGTTGACATTAATACATTAATAACTATACACTTATAACATTAATCTAGAAATTAACAAATTAATAATATTGTAATCTACACATTAATAATACATAAAAAATATGTTAGTCTACACATTAACTATACAATAATATATACATTAACGCATGTGGATATGGCCATCATGTTCAACCATAGTTAACCATAAGCACCATCTTTAACATGCCCATAATCAACCTTAAGCATCATGTCTCACTTATCCATAATCATCTCATACCCATAGTCAACACGGGCATAAATATTAATACAATCTTGAAAGCTAATATTTTTTATTTAATATTTACTATTTAATTTTCAAGTTTTTTCAATATTCAATTTTCAATATTTATAACATTAATTACCATATTAATGTTAACTGCTCTTCCGCACCAACCTTGGACTTAGAAGCACCAACTCCCAAGACATCAATCCTTCCAGTTCTGAGGCACCAACATCTAGGACACGAATCCTTCTAGTTCTGAGGCACCAACCCCAAGGACACCAATCCTTCCAACTTCTGAGACACCAACCCCAAGGGCTCCGACCCAATCTTGTTAAGGCATGTTTGATAGTAATGTTCTGCTCTCAGAACTCTTCTTTACTGAGTTATGTCTATTTACAGCTTCATTGTAGTCTCCATGCTACAACATTAATGACTACCGGTCTTCTTATGAAGAAGTTTATACAACTCTTCATACTGTCCACACAGAGTCTGCAACAGCCATCATGATCTCTCATAATGTCTCCACACAGCTTTAGTGAGTCTACTATTAGCTGCACTAAGCTCTGCACAGAACCAAATATCTGTTTCAGGCGTCTATTCTATCAGTCATAGTAAATGCTTCGGGTGTGACTGCTTCTCATTGTTCTTTGCTATTGCAATCTCTTACTTCCCAGATATACATTCACATATGCTTTAATACTAGTGTTGGCTACTGCTCCCTTCAAATGATGTCAGATAAAACTTTATTTATCACATCATAGAATTGTACTTCAAAATGCATTATGTACTTCATTAATTCATCGCTGGTTTGAGCCTTTCATAGGTTAGCCCGATCAACAGAGTTGTTCATCCATCATCTTCCTCCTGTCCTGCTGGGCCTTCGGCTGCCTTTGTTTCTTCCAGTTTGCCAACAACCACTCATAAAGGCAATTCTATATTTTCTTATACTGATACGCTTGACCTTTGGCTTCCCTTTCGCTCACTTGAACTTTCGCTTCCTCTATGCTCGCTCGGCCTTTTGGCTTCCTCCTTTGATTGCTTGATCTTCGGCTTCCCGATCTATGGCTTCCTTTGCCTCTTCATGTTCACCAATGCCCACAGGACACGTTAATTCAGAAGAGAGGCCGAATTAAAATAGAGTTAGATATTAAAAAATATCAAAGAGGCCCTTTCTAATATTCATCCCTTTTTAATATTTATACAACAGACTTCATTATTTACGGAGAATTTCATAGGAGAGACTGTACCAACAGGGAGGTCCCACATTCCATGTCACTTCTCAATCGCAATTGCAACATTCTAGAGGTCTTCTATAAGTCGAGCCTTTAACTTCGTTGATGGTTGATTCCCCTTTTGGATGCGATATTATATTGATTCCACAACTCTATCGCAATTGGCAGAATTGCAGACAACATGGCCAATTCTCCTTTTGCCGACGCGACAGATGCGACATTCAATCAATTGTTTTTAATGAATCCATCGGGTCCATATGTATATATCACAATCAGTGCTTTATAGTGTGGCAAGGCTTTACAATATATATGATATGCGACGGATGCGATAATATATTAAATCATATTGCAATGGTGTAGTCGGGTCCGCGTTATTATCACAATCACAGTTTTAACGTGACGAGGGATTTAAATGCTGCGATACATAACTCCCAATATGACGGATACGATATACCATTAGGGCACAACATAATAGGACCATCGGGTTCGCAACTGTATATCGCAGTCGGGGGTTCCGGGGGTAACATCCGTTCATAACTTGCGATATGAGAGTCCCGATAAGCGGACGTGATGTTATTAAGGTTTGTTGCTATAACCTGTTTGGGTATCGCATATATATATATATATATATATATATATATATATATATATATATATATATATATATATATATATATATATATATATATATATATATATATATATATATATATATATATATATACACTCCTCTGCTCTTAACTTAACCCATAACCGTTTATCCCCTTTAATTCTATTATAACCCTCGTATAATGGGAATATAAAAACACATGGGAACTTGCATTTTCCATTTTTCCATAGCCTTGGCACGTTTATCGATGCTTACCTTTATCAGGCTCATTCTCCATCGTAGATTAACTCACGCTAGATCCAACGGCTATCAGATATTTCAGGTGGACAAATAGCATAGAGAACACCCGCCCAATAAAGTGGTTTTCTCTCTCCACCCTCGTGCTATGTGTCACTCGGTTAATGGAATCGGGCGCTCTCCTCTAAATACCACTTACCGCCTAGCGTCCGCTCGAAAACCACTGCCACTGTTACAAATCTTCCTTTTAGAATATAACCACGTACATTCATTTTGACTTTAAGCCGATATTATATACTTTAACCCGATATATGTGGTTATATACTTTAACATGATATATACTCCTTCACTCTTTTCTGGTCTGATATGACTCCACGATGGCTTCCGATACATTGCTCCAATAACTCTTCTTTGATATTCCTCCTATATTGCATGATATGTCTCCTCTATTAACTGCTCTTTCACTGGCTTCTCCTCCTGATACATGTTCCTCTTTGTTCCTTCTAATGAACAATATGGCTCCTTTGTTAAATGCTCTTTCACTGGCTTCTCCTTGGCTTCATATCATCTTTTAGTATCCTAGAATATTGCCATATTTACATACTCCTGTTTATTCATGCATCTACTCTATTTGGCTTCACATCATTGTTTACTATCCAGAATATTGCCATATTGACATCAATGACAACCTAGGTCAACAATTATAATATTATTTATAATTTTAAAAGTAATTTTATATATTTATTTAAATTTTAATAATTTTATAATATTATCTAAATCTAAATAATTTTATTGTCTTGAGAGGCCTCATCAAGTTTAAAATGGAAGAAATAATGTAATGTCTAATGATTTTCTTTTATAACCTTATAAATTTTTATAAATTAAAATTATTAATTAGTTTGTATAATATTACATACTTATATATCATGTTGTACTAAAACTAAAAATATCATTTAATTATTGTTATTATTAAATAATTGTATATGATTTTTATAAATAAAATTATATATTATAAAAGTTTATTCAATTTCTTATATTATTTTTCTAACATTTAATTTTAAAATATTCTAATTATCTTTTCAAATAAAAATTTCCATATTTATAATTTTTATTTATTAAAAAATATAAATGTTATAAGATAAGTGTATTTGAAATTATATAAATAAAAATATTAAAAAATGATGGTGGTGATGATAATTAAAGTCCACTAAAATCAATAGGGTCTATCCAACTTTAAGAAAGAAAAGAAGGGAAATAAGCATTACGAGATCACTATAGTAAATAGTTTTGTTGACTTAACAAATCAAGTAGGTTGGTAATGTGGTAGACATTTTGGAAATAAAAATGGATGTGAGTGAGAGTGAGACAATCTAAGAGAAAGTATTTTTCATCTTCAACCTTATTAGTATTACCAAGATGATAGAGTCCTTCATCTCAAGATGTTTTGATAATTGACCAATGCTTGGTTTGATTCCGAAGCTCATAAAAATTAATTCTTATCTTCACAATGTTCATTTTCTTTGGTTTAAAAAAATATTATGTTATATCTATATAAAATTTAAAAAACACTTATTTTATTTAAAAGAAAAACATAAATTCTAAATTTGTACATAATTAGTATACAATCAAATTATATAATCAATTATTTTATTTATTTTTCATAATCTAAAAATGTCAAAAAGAAATCCAAATACCAAATTAAATCTATATAAAAATATATTTTAACTTATATAAATAACATATTAAAAAAATTATGATCCCTATGTGTAGCCTAAATGGCTACCTGTTTGTTTTAAATATAAAAGAGAGAAAGATACTGTAATGTGGACACTACATGTCTGTAATGTGGACACTACATGTCTCATTTGTCCTTCCAGAGATTAATGGTCCAGAAGCAGTTTTTGATCACATACATGCTCGAAGTACACGTAAATATAATCTTGTTTGCACCAGTAAAATTTTATTTTTTTGAAAAAAAATAAATAATCAATTATTTTATTTATTTAAAATATATTTTAAATTATGATGATGATGATGGTTAACATCCACTGAGACCAAACTTTGGTCGATCAAACCTAAAGAAACGAATTATTTAGTTTGATTTAAGATTTTATTCCTATGCTCAAAAAGCTTGGAGAGAAGCCTCTCGAGCTCACTGTAATTTTGACAACGTAAAAGGCTTAGGAAGGTCAGTATTGCAACAAAGATTTTGAAACTGAGATCCAATGTGGTTGTACGTGGGGCACTCTAAGAGGAAGTGATTTTCATTGTTGATGTTCGTATTCTCACGGAGATGGCAGAACCTTTCCATCCATGGAGTTTTAGGAACTTCCCAATGACCCATTTCACTATGGAGCTCATGAGAGTTCATTCTAATCTTGGCTATATTAATTTTTTTCTCTGAGTTAGTTAAAACAAAGAGATACTTCTGATCTTCTAGGGTGGTGTTGATGACCTCCTTATAATATCTTAGTTTTCTTTTAGCTCCTAAATCTTTCTCACACCACATTTTTTCTTTGAACTTAGAAGTAACAATATTTTTAATGTTATTAATGTTTTGCAATGTACCATTCTCATCGATCTCCCAATGGTTTAACTAGGCCCTAGTGTCTTTATACCAACCTCGTTTGAATCTTAGGTGGTTTTGGCTAGAATTTAAAGCTAGATTAGGAAGTCTATAGTCTCCTATGTTATTGAGTTTGTGGTTGTACAATAGAAGCCTAGTCATAGCTAGGCTCGCGATATGGGAAAGACCCATTTCTATAAGGAGAATAGGATAGGGTGTGTTGCTTTTCATTTTGAGGTGTTATAAAACGCTTCTGGATTTGCTCAATATTTCTCTGGGATTCTCTAGAGATGCTACAACCCTAAACCTCACACCCATATAAGATAACCGGAGTGACTAAAGTTCCAAAGAGGAACTTCTTTCTATCCCACATTACAAGGTTTGTTGTTTTACAATTATTTTCAAGACCAAAATAATCTTTCTATCCCCCATTAATCCTTTTCTCAATGCTATAGTTCTAGTTGAGCTTGGGATGAATATCAATTCCTAGGTACTTGTAGGAAGACACTTCCTCCAAGTTATTATTGTCATACATAAAATTAGCGTAAGTGTCCTTCTTGGATTTGATAATCATAACTTTTTGTTTTTCAGTGTTAACAATCATACCCATGGTAGAGCAAAAATCCTTAAGAAGTATAAGTTGCTTATAAAGATCAGATGGGCACCTTGTGAGAAGAACAATATCGTCAGCGTAGAGAAGAAGGACGATGACTACCCCAGCTAAGATCGTGCCATCACATCCTGCTTCCTCTAAACAACCTTCTAGCTTGTCAATGTAAATGCCAAATAGGGTAGGGGAGAGGGGTCAACCTTGTTTAACTCCGATATTACACTTAATATCTTTCGACCAGCCCTCATTGCTCTTTGACATGGCAATTACATTCTCATATAACCTTATAACAACAGCTCTCAACACAAAATGAACATTTAGCTCTTCTAATCTGTCCCAAAGGTTGTTTCTAGGAACCGTATCAAAAGCCTTTATAAAGTCCACAAAGCAACAAAAGAGTTTGGATTTATCATTGCGACATTCCTCCACAATGATCCTAAGCATAATGAGGTGGTTTGTTGTTGAGTGCTACTTTCTAAAACCCACTTGGCCTTTAGCCCGCTTACCTTCACGTTCAAGCCATATGCTCAACTTCCTTTCCAAAATAATACCATATAACTTGGCTAGGAGAGGGATGATCATAATTGCTCGATAATTAGAGGGGTTATTTGTATCGCCACTTTCAAAAATAGGGGTAATGAGGCTTTGAGTCCATGGTTTAGGGAACCCTTGCTTGACCACTTGATTGGAAAGCTTGTGAATGTGGGGGATGAGGACAAGACCTTTCCATCCATGGAGTTTTAGGAACTTCCCAATGACCCATTTCACTATGGAGCTCATGAGAGTTCATTCTAATCTTGGCTATATTAATTTTCTTCTCTGAGTTAGTTAAAACAAAGAGATACTTCTGATCTTCTAGGGTGGTGTTGATGACCTCCTTATAATATCTTAGTTTTCTTTTAGCTCCTAAATATTTCTCACACCACATTTTTTCTTTGAACTTAGAAGTAACAATATTTTTAATGTTATTAATGTTTTGCAATGTACCATTCTCATCGATCTCCCAATGGTTTAACTAGGCCCTAGTGTCTTTATACCAACCTCGTTTGAATCTTAGGTGGTTTTGGCTAGAATTTAAAGCTAGATTAGGAAGTCTATAGTCTCCTATGTTATTGAGTTTGTGCTTGTACAATAGAAGCCTAGTCATAGCTAGGCTCGCGATATGGGAAAGACCCATTTCTATAAGGAGAATAGGATAGGGTGTGTTGCTTTTCATTTTGAGGTTATATGTTATAAAACGCTTTTGGATTTGCTCAATATTTCTCTGGGATTCTCTAGAGATGCTACAACCCCAAACCTCACACCCATATAAGATAACCGGAGTGACTAAAGTTCCAAAGAGGAACTTCTTTCTATCCCACATTACAAGGTTTGTTGTTTTACAATTATTTTCAAGACCAAAATAATCTTTCTATCCCCCATTAATCCTTTTCTCAATGCTATAGTTCTAGTTGAGCTTGGGATGAATATCAATTCCTAGGTACTTGTAGGAAGACACTTCCTCCAAGTTATTATTGTCATACATAAAATTAGCGTAAGTGTCCTTCTTGGATTTGATAATCATAACTTTTTGTTTTTCAGTGTTAACAATCATACCCATGGTAGAGCAAAAATCCTTAAGAAGTATAAGTTGCTTATAAAGATCAAATGGGCACCTTGTGAGAAGAGCAATATCGTCAGCGTAGAGAAGAAGGACGATGACTACCCCAGCTAAGATCGTGCCATCACATCCTGCTTCCTCTAAACAACCTTCTAGCTTGTCAATGTAAATGCCAAATAGGGTAGGGGAGAGGGGTCAACCTTGTTTAACTCCGATATTACACTTAATATCTTTCGACCAGCCCTCATTGCTCTTTGACATGGCAATTACATTCTCATATAACCTTATAACAACAGCTCTCAACACAAAATGAACATTTAGCTCTTCTAATCTGTCCCAAAGGTTGTTTCTAGGAACCGTATCAAAAGCCTTTATAAAGTCCACAAAGCAACAAAAGAGTTTGGATTTATCATTGTGACATTCCTCCACAATGATCCTAAGCATAATGAGGTGGTTTGTTGTTGAGTGCTACTTTCTAAAACCCACTTGGCCTTTAGCCTGCTTACCTTCACGTTCAAGCCATATGCTCAACTTCCTTTCCAAAATAATACCATATAACTTGGCTAGGAGAGGGATGATCATAATTGTTCGATAATTAGAGGGGTTATTTGTATCGCCACTTTCAAAAATAGGGGTAATGAGGCTTTGAGTCCATGGTTTAGGGAACCCTTGCTTGACCACTTGATTGGAAAGCTTGTGAATGTGGGGGATGAGGACAAGACCTCCAATTTTTAAGATTTCTTCCTGGTAACCTTCAATTTCCTTAGCTTTCCTATTAGCCAAGCGATTAACCCAAAAATCAATGTCTTCTAATGAGAAAACTTCTTTCGTTGTGAGCAGGGTTTCAAAGTTATCCATGACATTTGGAGATTCATAAAGCTTTTTAAGATAGGAATTCCAGACATGTAAATCAATTTTATTATTATCTTTAGTTTTCCTGGTTAGAATTCGCCTCTAGAATTTCTTAGGAGCTACCTTTAATAAATTAATTAATTATTTTATTATTTTTAATAATTCAAAAAACAATTAAATGAAAAATATTTTATAGACAATATTATTTAGTATTTATATTTCTTAATATTTTATTATAAGTGGACAAGAGCACAATGTATGCCTTCTACATAGTGAATATAGTGAAGTGAACAAGAGCACACCTAATTTTTATAAGTATTCTATTAGGTATATAAGTATTCTATTAGGTATATTTGATAAGAAATTTACACTATGGATCAATTTTGGAACCTTAACATTGTTTAATAAATTAAAATATGAATCAACTTTAAACCTTTACCTTTCAATTAAATATTTTATTCTATTGATTTTAAATTTAAAAAAAAATAAAAATATCATAAAAATTATTAAAAAAATGGTGTATTTATTATCTTTTACAACCCTATAAAATTTTATAAACTATATATATAAAACAAAAAAATCATTTAATTTTTTTATTATTAATAGTGTATAATTTTTATAAATAAAATTATATATTATAAAATTGATTCAATTTTTTATATTATATTTTTATGTTTAATTATAAAAATTTCTAACTAATTATTTTGGTAAAATTTTCTAATTACCTTTTTAAATAAAAAATTCTATATTTATATTTTTTTATCTACTCATAATATGTACCAAGCCTATTACCATATCTACATAATAACTTAACCACCAGTTTTACACACAGTTAACATAAAATTCTTAAAAAATATATTTAAAATTATATTAAAAAATATAAATATTATAATATAATGTAAGTGTATTTGAGATTATATATATATATATATATAATCTAAGAATATCAAAGAAACATTCTTATTTTATAATTTAATTTAATTTAAAATTGGGGGTCCTGTTTTCATCCCCACATCCATAAGCTTTTCAATCAAGTTGTCAAATAGGGGTTCCATAAACCTTGGACTGAGAGCCTCATTATCCCTATTTAAAAGTGGGGATACAAATCACCCCTCTAATTATCAGAAAATTATGATCAGCCCTCTCTTAGCCAAGTTATATGCTAGTATTTTGGAAAAGAAGTTGAGCATTTGGCTTGAAAGTGAAGGTAAGCGGGCTAAAGGCCAAGAAGGTTTCAGAAGACATCACTCAACAACAGACCACCTCGTTACGCTTAGGATCATTGTGGAAAAATGTCGTAATGATAAATCCAATTTCTTTTGTTGCTTTGTGGACTTTAGAAAGGCTTTTGATACGGTTCCTAAATACAACCTTTGGAATAGATTAGAAGAGCTAAAGGCTCCTCTCGAGTTGAGAGTTGCCGCTATAAGGTTATATGAGAATGTAATTGCCAAGCTTAAGAGCAATGAGGGGTGGTCGAAAGATATTAAGTGTAATATCAAAGTTAAGCAAGGTTGCCCCATCTCCCCTACCCCATTTGTCATTTACATCGACAAGCTCGAAGGCTTTTTAGAGGAAGCAGGATGTGCTAGCACGATCTTAGCTAGGATTGTCATCATCCTTCTTCTCTATGCTAACGATATTGTTCTTCTCGTAAGGTGTCCATCTGATCTTGATAAGCAGCTCAGGCTTCTTAAGGATTTCTGCTCCACCATGGGTATGACTGTTAACACTCACAAAATAAAAGTTATGATTATCAAATCCAAGAAGGACACTTACACTAATTTCATGTATGACAATAATAACTTGGAGGAACTGTATTCTTACTAGTACCTAGGAATTGATATTCATCACAAGCTCAACAGGAACTATAGTATTGAGAAAAGGATTAATGTGGGATGGAAATCTTATTTTGGTCTTGAAAACAATTGTAAAATGACAAACCTCGTAACTGATGAGCCCCAAATTTTGGTAACAATTTGGGCTCATTTGGCCTACTTACCTTGCTCAACCCTTCATTTTTAATCACTTATGCATCATTTCTTAGTATATTCGTGTTATTTGTAGGAAGAAGGGCAGTCATTATGCCTATGTGGCTAATACATGATGATTTCAGGTTTCTTGACATTAAATGGAGCAAAGACCACGCAAATGAAGACAAGGAGACAGCCAAGGTGGCATTGCGGGTTTATAGGGAGGTTGTCCACAACCTTGAATGACCTTCCTCGTGATCTCCACCCCAACTCCGAGCTCCAATAGCTATCACCACCGAGCTAGAAGGCGGCCAACGGATTCTACAGGAACAGTAGTTTATTTTTAGTTGGACAGCCAAGCTCCACTAATTGAGGAGGCCAGCTTGGCCCTCATCATGTATAAATATTGAAGTTGTACCCTTCGATAAAGACTCTTGAACTTTTGTTGTAGATTTTGAATCACGAGCTGTAGCTCTGTTTTTGCTCTTTGTAAGCCAATTTTGGCATGTTGTTAGACTTATGATTATGATCTTTTAATAAAAGGCAGGCAGATTTGGATTCAATTCTGAGTTCTTAGAGGAGCTATAGCTCTCAGGTTAGGGCCCAACCTGAGAGCAATAGACCTCCTTTTCTTTGTATTGTTACTTGTCTTTCTTTTATCATTGCATTTCTTTCCTTTACATGCACTTGAAAAATACAGTTTGCTGAGTTGACTGTTTCGGTTTGGTTATGTAGGTTAGTTTCATGAATGCAGTTGTTTCAGTAGTTCAGAATTAGCGTAGGGAGATTGAAGTTACGTTGAAGTTCAAAAAAAGGTTGAATGCATGCTCACTTTCACCTCTGTTTGGGGACCGGAAGTGTAGACCGTGCCAACTGCCAAGAACACTGTTTTAACATGTGCATGCAAGTATTGATGTAATGTTTTCGGTTGAACAATTGTCCATAAGGTTATATCTTGAGTAATGACTCTTTGGTTCAGCATCATGCACGGTTTTCCTTCAGCTTACATTGCTGTTCTTTGATTCCTAATAAAACAGTTAGAATAGGTTGGTGAACTTTCGTTTACATGCAAGATAAGGGTGATTTGTTTCATTTACACTGCGCAGCACCACTTCATTGTGTTCTTATCCTTCTGAACCGTGCCTAAGCCACCTACTCATCCTCTGTTCAGCTCATTTGCCTTCCAACCCTTCTACTGTCCACGTTGCTCAATCTTTTTGACCTTACACTACTCTACTCTTCTATCGACCAACCAGCTTTACACACGCCTTCCCCATCTCATCTCTCTGTCCATAGGTCATCACAAGCTCCTCTTTCATCTTACCTATCCACCCACACAGCTCCTTCACTCCTCCATCACCCAAAACTCCGACTGTAGAACATCCTGTAGAAGTTAGCAGACTTCCTGTAGAAATCCCGAGTTTCCTGTAGGATCCCCTGCAGACATCCTGTAGAAGCCTGCAAACACGGTTGCCAAGCACCCGAACATTGTGGACTTCTGTGGAATGATGTGAGGGATCCCCTGGAACCTCTCAGAGTCCTCCTGACCTTTCCCAAGCCTTCCTCCCTTTGAACTACCCCTGCACAGTCAAGACCCAGTAAGAAGCACAATCACAATAACTCCACCCACTTGAGCAAAAATACAAAAACGTGTTCTCTTCAATGGAAGTAGTTTAAATTCATGCATCTCATCTCACTAGAAGTAATGGCATCATTTCTAGAAGTTGCATTCCCACCATTGCATCATAAAGATTAAGCTAGTCAGATTAGGGTTTACTAGGGTTTCCATGTTTGGTTGGCTTTCAATTCATTCTTGCAAAGTAGGTTAATTTCCTTTGAGATAGCCTTCGTTCATCATTTAGAAAGCTTCTTCTGAGAACATATAGAAGTTGGCTTGAGCCCTAGCGGACTTGTGCCAGCTGACCAAGTGACAGCTGCGACAAGAGCTAGTACTTGTGCATACAGCACCGTCGCTTCCAAGTTTGTTACGAACTACCGGGTTGATAAAATTAGAGAAGGAAGCTCCAGGAGTTGTAGCATTATTGCTACAATACTGGAGCCCACCATCCTTTTTGGCGCCGTTGCCGGGGAAGCGTCAGAGTATTAGTAATTGTTGCTTTTCTTATATTTTCTTACTCTTGCCTTCTGCCAAGTAGTTTATTTCATTTCCATTCTGCAAAAGTAGCATAGACATTTCCTGCTTTCATAGATTAGCATTTCAATTCCGCAATTTCAATTTTGCAAGCATAGATTAGCCTTTCAATTCTGCAAGCGTAGACTAGCATTTCCATTCCTGCAATTCCATTTGAGCAAAGTAGATTAGTCCTTTCCTGCTTTCATTTCAATTCTGCATTTTTATTTCAGCAAGATAGTTAGTTGTAGATCAATCTGTTTCAGTTTTGCAGGTACCAAAGAAAAAAACAAAAGTAATCAAAAAGTCTTTCCATTTCATGCCTCGTAGGAATCGAGATAAAACAGGCAAATTCCTACCCAACACCCCCACCACATCACTGAGTCACCCTTCTCTCTTCCTCGGTGACAGTGATCCAGAAGAACCTATAGGTGAACCTCCTGAGATATACGAAGATCCTATAGCAGAAGAAGAATTAGAGACCATCCCATCTGAAGCTATGGCTGACAATAGAGGAGAAGATGAGAGAATAGAAGGTGCCTTTCCCATCCGAGAAACCAATGGAGACATGAAAATGAAAAACATTAGCCCCTCTGCTCTGCCTCACTTCCATGGACTGACTACTGAAGACCCTGATACCTTCCTGTTTGAGTTTGCTGTCCTGTGTAGAACCTATGACTATAATGAAGATGAGCAGAAGCTGAAACTCTTCCCTTCAACTCTTAAGGATGCAGCATTACGCTGGTTCATGGGCTTACCTGGGAATAGTATCACCACTTGGGCTCAGATGCAGCAAGATTTCAATACCAAGTACCGGGACTACTGTAGGTCCAAGGAAACCAAGGGAGAAATCTTTCGGATGACCATGGGAAATGATGAGTCCTTAGAGGATTATGAGGAGAGGTTCCAACTTAGCTATAAGCGGGCCAGGTGCACACTTGACCCTGAATCCCTCAAGTTGGTCCTGCTCCGAGGAGTCCCTGAAGACCTTTTAGATAACCTTCACATGTTAGCTGGGGGAGATATTTACCAGCTGCCTTATGAGGACATCAAGACTGTGTTCAGAAACCACTCTAGGGCAGCCCGGAAACGAGGTAGAGGAAACCTTCTCTCAGCTGGTATTCCTTTCTCCAAGCATGAGTTTGCAAATCAATTAGAAGATCTTAAGAGTGAGGTGAGACAGACCATCGCCATGCAACTGGACACATTCAGGATCTAGCAGAAGAAGGAATAAGCTGAGAGGGCCTTGGCTATCTTCTGCCCTAGATGTACAAGGAGACACCCTAAGAACGAATGCCCATTGCATTCGGTCGAAGTGTGCTTCGTTTGTGAGGAGGACCATCCCACAATCAATGCCCAACCTTACCTGGACTTAAAGCTATGTACCAAGGGACAGAATCTCCCACTGAACCTCTCTATTTCCTCAACCAAAGGAGGCCACAAGGACCTAGACCTTACCAGCAGGGGATGCAAGGGGCACCCCAAGCTTACTACAACCCCAACCAATCGAATCCTATGCCTTCCTGGGGCCCCACTGCTCATCCTTCCTGGTCTATGCCTCCTCCATGGTCTTATCCACCTCAGTACCCTACTCAACCTACTACTCATTTATATCATTTACATGCCCAGCCACAGCCTCAGTGGAATGCACCTCAGTCGGGGTGGAGGCCCCAGTACAACACTCCTCCCGCCATTTTGCCTCCACCACCAGTTCAACCTCAACCATTGCCTCCTGCTCCTCCAAGGCAACCTCAAATGCCTGCTCAACCGAACCCGAACCCCAACAATAGACAGGTGCAACAGGTATACACTGGGGAAACATCATGTCCTACCTATGCTGTGGAGATCCAGGAGATCAATCTTCGATCTGGAAAGACTCTTCCGGATCGCCAACCTCCTCCCCCAGAGGACGAGGAGGACAAACAGGAAAGTGAACCAAAGGCTATTCCACCCTTTCCTGAGAGACTAACAGCCACCACACAACCCAACCCAGAGGAGGATGAGCTTCTAGGAGAGCTCAAGCAGTTGTGTGTGAAAGTACCACTTCTCCAAGCCATCAAGGATGTGCCAATATACAACAAACTGGTTAAGGAAAAGTGTTTCAAACACCCAGGCAGGCGAAAGAGAGATGCTTCAACCATCAATGTCTTAGGACAACTGTCTGACCTTATGTTAGGACAAGTCATCTGCCCAAAGTATATAGATCCTGGGAGTCCTGTAGTAGATGTCCACATCAATGGCACCATCATACCTCACACCTTGATTGATCTGGGGGCTGCCATTAACGTGATGACCAGGGATACCATGCTCAAACTCAATCTTCAGGGTTCTTTGAGGAAGACCTCGACAGTACTGCAACTAGCAGATCGCTCCACTGTGACTCCCGAAGGGATTGTGGAGGATGTCTTGGTCTCTGTCAACTCTTGGGAATACCCTGCAGATTTCTTGGTTCTGCAACCCAAGGCAAAGCTTACTGGATACCCTCTTATTTTGGGAAGGCCTTGGTTAGCCACTGCAGATGCTTACATAAGTTTCCGTGCAGGAAACATGACCATCAAAAACGGTCCTATGTCCAAGCAGCTAGTCCTATATCCTCCTACCCAACCCTCCTTAGAGCATGACTTATCACTGTGGTTGGAGGAAGGAGAAGAGGATGAGGTGTACTCAGCACCTTTGTGCACCCTAGATACCACTAGAAGAGACCCCCCAACCGAGGATGACTTGATTGAGACTTTGATCCAGAATCCACCTTCCAGTGCACTATCCTTAGAGAAATTGGTGGAGGACGCCCAAGCCAGCACCTTAGTGGACCTTTGTGCCACCAACCCTGTCACTCCCAGAGTCAAGAATGTCGAGTTCGGCCCTGAGAGAAAGTTAAAGATCAGCTCCTCCCTATCTCCTTCCCAGGAAAAGGAGATGTGTAGCCTGTTGGCCAGCCATCTAGATGCTTTTGCTTGGAGCTATAAGGAGATGAAAGGAGTCCATCCCTTGGTCTGTACCCATCACATATACATAAAAGAGGATTGTAAACCGGTTAGGCAACCTCAGAGGAGAATGAATCCAGCCCTTAAGGACATTGTCAAGGAAGAATTTCAAAAACTGTTGGATGCCGGATTCATTTACCCCATCTCAGATAGTGAATGGGTGTCCCCTCTGGTGTTGGTTCCCAAGAAAAATGGGAAGTGGAGAATCTGTGTGGACTACCGAGAACCGAATAAAGCTACCAAGAAAGACCATTTCCCTCTACCTTTCATTTATCAAGTGTTGGATGGACTGGCAGGAAAGAAGTTCTTCTCTTTCCTAAATGGGTTTAGCGGGTACAACCAAATCCAAATCAGCCCGGAAGACCAAGATAAGACCACCTTCACTTGTCCTTGGGGTACCTTTGCCTACCGAGTTCTTCCCTTTGGGCTATGCAATGCTCCTGCTACCTTCAAGAGAGCTGTCTTGAGCATCTTCTCGGAGCTGGTCCATGATGCGATGGAAATCTATATGGATGACTTCACTCCTTATGGGTCCAACTTCCAGGAAGCATTGTCCAATCTAGGAAAGGTCCTAAACAAATGCATTGAGATGAACCTGTCCCTTAGTCCTGAAAAATGTGAATTCCTGATGATTGAAGGGACCGTGCTAGGCCATACCATTTCTTGCCAAGGGTTACAAGTGGATCCTAACAAAATTGCTCTCATCAAGAAGGTTCCACCTCCCCAAAAGGTAAGGGATGTCCGGAGTTTCTTAGGGTTAGCAGGGTATTACAGGAGATTCATTAAAGACTTCAGCAAGCTAGTCTCACCATTGTTTGGCCTGTTGGCAAAAGATGTGGAGTTTAAATGGACTGACGATTGTCAGAGGGCTTTGAATGAATTAAAGGACAAGTTGGTGTCAGCCCCAATCTTGAGAGGTCCAAACTGGGCCCTACCTTTCCACATCCACACTGATGCCTCAAACAAAGCCATAGGGGCAGCTTTAGGACAAGTTGAACAAAAACTTCCATATGCCATTTACTTTGTTAGCAAAAACTTGTCCAAAGCCGAGCTGAATTACACTGTAACCGAGAAAGAATTCTTGGCTATGGTCCATGCACTGAACAAGTTCCGACATTATATCACTGGCTATCAAACCTTTGTACATACGGATCATGCTGCAATTAGATATTTAATGAATAAACCAGATGTGAATGCCCGTATTATTAGATGGCTACTTTTGTTGCAGCAGTTTGATTTGACCATTGTTGACAAACCAAGTAAAGAAAATGTTGTTGCTGACTTTTTATCTAGATTGGATTTGTCTGCAGATGAGGATGGAACAGTGGATGACCAGATGCCCGATGAACATCTGTTTGCTATCTCAGTACTCTCTCCATGGTTTGCTGATATAGCAAACTACCTTGTTTCGGCACAGTTCCCTCCGCACCTATCTTCAAGAGAGAAGAGCAGAATCATCAGAAAAAGTGCCTCATTTACTTGGATCGGGGGCAATCTGTTCAAGCTTGGCCCTGATCAGATCTTAAGTCGTTGTGTAAGGGAGGAGGAAGTCTTTGATATCCTCCTCACCTGTCATGATGGGCCTTGTGGAGGACATTTTGCAGCAAAGAGGACTGCCTTCAAAATCCTGCAGGCAGGCTACTATTGGCCCACACTTCATCAAGATGTCAGAAGATATCAGCCAATGTGACCGATGCCAAAGAATGGGGAAACCGACTCCAAGGGATGAGATGCCTCTCCAACCTCAAGTGACTCTTGAGCCATTTGAGAAGTGGGGTATGGATTTTGTGGGTCCAATCAACCCTCCTTCGAGGCAAAGGTCGTACATCATTGTGTGCATTGACTACCTGACAAAGTGGGCAGAGACTAAAGCAATCAAGGCAACAACAGAAGAGAAGGTGGCCAAGTTCTTAAGAGAAAACATCTTCTACAAATTTGGCTACCCAAGAGAGCTGGTCACCGATCGAGGGAGCCAGTTCACATCCAACTTGATTGAAGACCTGCTAGCTCACCACAAAATCAAGCATAGGACTTCCACCCCCTATCATCCACAGGCGAATGGGCAAGTGGAAGTCACCAACAGAGCATTGGAAGGGATTTTGACTAAGGTAGTGAGCAGCAGTAGGAAAGATTGGGCAAATCGCCTGGTTGAGGCCACATGGGCTTACAACACCACCTGGAAGACCACCACCGGCTTCACACCTTATGAGCTGGTCTATGGGAAGAAAGCTTTGCTGTCCATTGAGTTTGAATACAACACTTTGAGGATGGCAGATCAGCTAGATCTAGATCTCAGCCATGCACAACAAGAAAGGTTATTGCAGCTGAATGGACTGGACGAGCACCGGATGCAGGCCCTCCTTCACTCAGATGTGGTTCAACTTCAGAGAAAGGTGTGGCATGACCAACACCTCCATGACAAGCAATTCCAGCCGAGAGATTGGGCCTTGTTGTATGACTCCAGATACAAAGATTTCAAGGGGAAGCTGAGAACCAGATGGCTAGGACCATATGCAGTGGAAAAATGCCATGACAATGGATCTGTTCTTATTCGAACCATTGATGAAGAAGCCATCCCCATGCTTGTCAATGGGAATCGATTGAAGATCTACAGGAAACCTCTCTCAAGACAAGAGTTCATCAAAACTATGGAGAAATCAGTGTTGGTCATAGAGAAGGGTTCTGCCTCTGCTTTGGGCATACCCTGAAAGATTAAAAAATAATAATAATAAAAAATAATAAAGATCCTTGGGTGAAAACCTTTCTGAGGCTCCCAAGGCAGGTGGTAGGGGTGAAAACCTCATTGAGGCGCCCCTATTGTCTTTCAAAAAAAAAAAAAAAGGAGATTTGAAAAAGATCCTTGAGTGAAAACCTCTCTGAGGCGCTTAAGGCAGATGGCAAGGGTGAAAACCTCATTGAGGCGCCCCTGCTATTTTTCAAAAAAAAAAAAAAAAAGAAGAAAAAAGAGAAAAAAGAGAAAAGAGAAAAGAAGACAATAATAAAAAAGATAGGGACAGCAAGTTTATAATGTGAAAATGCATGCAGGTTGCAGGTGTTCTATGAAGGAGAGGAGGTCTTTTAACGCAAAGCCAAAGATCCTTATCATGCTGCAGGAGACCTCACCAGCACCTCCTCCAAGAATACTCATTTTCTCCAGGTTATGTGCACAATTTCATCATGGCTTGAGTCTTCTACAGGAAGATGTAGACTTTCTACAGGAAGGTGCAGACTTTCTATAGGAAACGCAACTTTTCTACAGGAAGTTCTATATTTCTACAGGAAACTTCCTGTAGAAGTTCGGGACGGCCCAGAATTCATTTTATGAGGAGATCTAACGACCAAGGAGCGGTTTGGACGCATGCAAGCTACTGTTGTCACCCTTATACACTGCTGTCACCTCTTTCTACCATCCCTGTCGACATGCAATGAAGTTACCTGCACCATCAAAGCAGATTATTGAGTTATCAAGAGAAAAGCAATTTTTGAGATGGAAAAAACGCTGAGAGGTCATACCATATCCATCCCAGCCATCCATGAGCTCTGTGAGCGTGATCGTGGGGCCAGTGCCTTCGTCGTGCAGCATGCACCCGAGGAGGAAAAACTGTTACAAGACATCCTGCAGGAGTCCTGTAACAGTTGAGCCCGCTAGAGTGTACACTATTCACAGCGCTTGCCACATGCAATGAACACGCAGGCACATGCAGCCGCATCATAAGATCCATCGTCGGCGGCCTATGAATGTGAACCTCCGGGCCTGTCCAAATCCACCAGCAGCAAATAAATTCACTCATCATCGTCCAAGAACTGAAAAATCGCGTTGCGGCCGCACAGGTAAGTGTCTCGACCCTTTCTTCCATCGAATTGCATGAATTTTACTTTGAAAATGTTTGCAAGTGTGAGGTGAATGGGTTGAGCGGTTGTATGGCCATTCGGCTGGCCACGTCGATCAGTTAATGGTCTAGTCATATGTTTGGGTGGCGGTCGTGGCAAAAGAGACGGGCAGTACACACGTGAGAGCAATCCCGTCAGAAAAAAACGAGTTTAACAGAAGAGACGGCGGCGGATCTGCGGGGAATGATGCGGCAGTAAGGGAACTTGCAGGCAAATGATGGGATGACGTCGTCCAACGGTCCGCTAGGGACATCTCACCCCCGCGCCACGGATTCCGCCGATTCAAATCTAATCGGCTAGATTGCCACCCCATGCATTTATCATCCATCGTTTGAGACTCGAGTGATCATCCGGATCCCTCTGCAGTTCGGTACTCCGAGTCTTTGGCCATCAGAACGCCTGTGAAGCAACACCAAGAGCGCAGATCCACTGCAGTATTCCCCGGAAATCGCGCGCTACTCCTACAGGAAAGCTGTTTCTACAGGAAGTCAGGTTCCTCACATCAAAAGGTGGCGGATTAGAAAGGTAAGCCTGAACTCTCCATGCAATTGGTTTTTGAAGGTGGCAGAATCGTCGTCTACAGTCTGGTCGTAGAAAATTGTTGCAAATGTTGTCTGCCGTGCATGAACTGTCGTCCTACAGGATGTTAGTGTAATTAAGCTGTGTTAAGGTCCTCAGGAGATAAGCTTCGTGGATTATATGCATGACAGAGGCGTAATCCTACGCCCTGTCCCAGTAGACCAAATTTCTTCGCATTTGCCACCTCCAGCTAACGCAGCAGTTTTTCACCATGCGGGTGGGTTCATCAGAAGGGAGCCCACTGATTCAGCGAAGTTAAGAGAAAATCCTGAGGTGGTGGAGCTCTTCACACAAGCGCAATGGATATCCTTCTGTGACAAATTGCAGGGCTATGACGACGAAGTGGCAGAAGAGTTTTTGCAAGCTCTGAGGCCGAAATCTAAAACATTGGCCACCGTTAACTTCAGGGGTTTAAGCCTCAAACTCACCCCACAATTCATCAGCCGAGTTACGGAGCTCCCAATGGGATTACCATGGGATAAAGAAGAAAGGAAATTGGGCCAACAAGCTAAGAAAGAATTCTTTCCACCAGAGGAGGAATTTTCAGAAGACAAAAATGGGGTTCGTAGAACCAGTTTACTGCCATCGTGGAATGAAGTTAGCCTGCAAATTATGAAGTACATCACCTGCGAAGGCCGTTTTAGCATTGTATACGGGTACCACTTTCGGTTACTCACTGAATTAAGGCACCAGATGGAGCTACCTGTAGAAAACAAGCTCAGTCTCCCCTACTTTCTACTACAGTCTTTGATTGAGTGTGCAACCAAGTTGAAAGAAGGCACACCAGACCAGGTAGCCCACCATGGACTGATCAAACTCCGCGTGCAGGATGCACTCCACACATACAAGGTTCCTCTCTCATGGGAAGCCTTCAGGAATTTGACAAAGGATGGGGATATAAAGATGCTAACCGAAGAGCTCGGTTCTTCTAGTAGTGAGGAGAAAGAGTCAGTGGCCGCAGTAAAGAAAGAAAAAGGCCAAAAGACCCCAACCACAGAGCAGAAGAAAAAGCAAGAGAAGAAACAAGAGAAAAAGGATGACAAGGAGAAAGATGACACACCCATCTTGACAGCAAGAGAGAAAAGGTTGCAAGGCAGAGTGGACAAGGCTGAGAAGGTCCACATCAGCAAGAGTGCCTCGACAGCGACCACAACCAAGTCAAAAAGCAAAACTCATGCAGCAAAGCAAACCAAGGCGGTGACACCTGTTTCTACAGGAAAGCCGAAACCGGCTTCTACAGGAAGCCCAAAATTAACTGAAAAAGGGTCTTCTACAGGAAGCCGAAAATTACTAAAACAGGGTCTTCTACAGGAAGCCCTGAAAAAGTGAAACCCAAGGAGAAGAAAGCTAACATTCGTGAAAGGGAGGCAGCAGCTGTGCTGGCCGCCCTCAGCACACCTCCTAAGCCAAAGGAGAAGAGAAAGAGGGAGACCCCTCTATATTTTAAAGCTCGAAGAAGTGTGAGAATAAAGACGGGCAAGCCACAGCCCCCATCCAGCAGCCAAATCACTACAGGGGATGCCCCTACTTCACCCAGTGAGAGGTCCCCCTGGAAGATATCGGTCACCTAAGAGAGGGGGAGCCCAAAAAAAACTACTTGGAAAGGAAGGTTAGATCAATCGGCTTCAAAAGCCCGGCTCAAGGTCAAGGAAACAGAGAAGAGGGAAGGAGCGGCACCCTCATCACCACCAAGGGCAGAACAGGCAGAGCCACCAAGAGTAGGAAAGAAAGAGCGTATTCCGGAGCCTAGTTCTCGGCCAAGGACAAGGAGCTGGAGCAAAATTGCTCAAGGATGAGCAAATATTTTAGCTGGGGGGTGATGATGAGCCCCAAATTTTGGTAACAATTTGGGATCATTTGGCCTACTTACCTTGCTCAACCCTTCATTTTTTATCACTTATGCATCATTTCTTAGTATATTCGTGTTATTTGTAGGAAGAAGGGCAGTCATTATGCCTATGTGGCTAATACATGATGATTTCAGGTTTTTTTACATTAAATAGAGCAAAGACCACGCAAATGAAGACAAGGAGACAGCCAAGGTGGCATTGCAGGTTTATAGGGAGGTTGTCCACAGCCTTGAATGACCTTCCTCGTGATCTCCACCCCAACTCCGAGCTCCAACAGCTATCACCACCGAGCTAGAAGGCAGCCAACGGATTCTACAGGAACAACAGTTTACTTTTAGTTGGACAGCCAAGCTCCACTAATTGAGGAGGCCAGCTTCGCCCTCATCATGTATAGATATTGAAGTTGTAGCCTTCGATAAAGACTCTTGAACTTTTGTTGTAGATTTTGAATCACGAGCTGTAGCTCTGTTTTTGCTCTTTGTAAGCCAATTTTGGCATGTTGTTAGACTTATGATTATGATCTTTTAATAAAAGGCAGGCAGATTTGGATTCAATTCTGAGTTCTTAGAGGAGCTATAGCTCTCAGGTTAGGGCCCAACCTGAGAGCAATAGACCTCCTTTTCTTTGTATTGTTACTTGTCTTTCTTTTATCATTGCATTTCTTTCCTTTACATGCACTTGAAAAATACAGTTTGCTGAGTTGACTGTTTCGGTTTGGTTATGTAGGTTAGTTTCATGAATGCAGTTGTTTCAGTAGTTCAGAATTAGCGTAGGGAGATTGAAGTTACGTTGAAGTTCAAAAAAAGGTTGAATGCATGCTCACTTTCACCTCTGTTTGGGGACCGGAAGTGTAGACCGTGCCAACTGCCAAGAACATTGTTTTAACATGTGCATGCAAGTATTGATGTAATGTTTTCGGTTGAAGAATTGTCCATAAGGTTATATCTTGAGTAATGACTCTTTGGTTCAGCATCATGCATGGTTTTCCTTCAGCTTACATTGTTGTTCTTTGATTCCTAATAAAACAGTTAGAATAGGTTGGTGAACTTTCGTTTACATGCAAGATAAGGGTGATTTGTTTCATTTACACTGCGCAGCACCACTTCATCGTGTTCTTATCCTTCTGAACCATGCCTAAGCCACCTACTCATCCTCTGTTCAGCTCATTTGCCTTCCAACCCTTCTACTGTCCACGTTGCTCAATCTTTTTGACCTTCCACTACTCTACCCTTCTATCGACCAACCAGCTTTACACACGCCTTCCCCATCTCATCTCTCTGTCCATAGGTCATCACAAGCTCCTCTTTCATCTTACCTATCCACCCACACAGCTCCTTCACTCCTCCATCACCCAAAACTCCGACTGTAGAACATCCTGTAGAAGTTAGCAGACTTCCTGTAGAAATCCCGAGTTTCCTGTAGGATCCCCTGCAGACATCCTGTAGAAGCCTGCAAACATGGTTGCCAAGCACCCGAACATTGTGGACTTCTGTGGAATGATGTGAGGGATCCCCTGAAACCTCTCAGAGTCCTCCTGACCTTTCCCAAGCCTTCCTCCCTTTGAACTACCCCTGCACAGTCAAGACCCAGTAAGAAGCACAATCACAATAACTCCACCCACTTGAGCAAAAATACAAAAACGTGTTCTCTTCAATGGAAGTAGTTTAAATTCATGCATCTCATCTCACTAGAAGTAATGGCATCATTTCTAGAAGTTGCATTCCCACCATTGCATCATAAAGATTAAGCTAGTCAGATTAGGGTTTACTAGGGTTTCCATGTTTGGTTGGCTTTCAGTTCATTCTTGCAAAGTAGGTTAATTTCCTTTGAGATAGCCTTCGTTCATCATTTAGAAAGCTTCTTCTGAGAACATATAGAAGTTGGCTTGAGCCCTAGCGGACTTGTGCTAGCTGACCAAGTGACAGCTGCGACAAGAGCTAGTACTTGTGCATACAGCACCGTCGCTTCCAAGTTTGTTACGAACTACCGGGTTGATAAAATTAGAGAAGGAAGCTCCAAGAGTTGTAGCATTATTGCTACAATACTGGAGCCCACCAGTAACATGGGATAAAAAGAAGTTACTCTTTGAAACTTTAGTCACTCCTTTTATCTTACATGTATGTGAGGTTTGGGGTTGCAGCATCTCTAGAGAATCCTGGAGAAAGCTTGAGCAAATCCAGAAGCTTTTTATAACGTATAACCTGAAGATGAAAAGTATTACACCCTATCCTATTCTCCTTATTGAAGTAGGTCTTTACCCTATTGAGAGTCTAGCTATGATTAGGATTCTGTTGTACAAGCACAAACTCAATAACATAGACGATCATAGACTTCCTAAGATAGCTTTAAATTCCAGCCAAAGCCACCTAAGGCTCAAGTGGGGTGGTATAAAGACACGAGGGCTTGGTTAAACTATTGGGAGATCAACGAGAATGATGCATTTCAAAACATTAATAACATTAAAGATATTTTTACTTGTAAGGTCAAAGAAAAAATTTGGTGTGAGAAAGATTTAGCGGCTAAAAGAAAATTAAGTTATTATAAGAAGGTCATCAACCCCACCCTAGAGGATCAAAAGTATCTCTCTATTTTAACTAGCTCAAAGAAGAAAATCAATATATCAAAGATTAGAACAAATTCTCATGAGCTCCATAGTGAAACAGGTCATTGGGCAGTTCCTAAAACACCATGGATGGAAAGAATCTGCCATCTACGTGAGAATAAGAACATCGAGGATGAAAACCACTTCCTCTTAGAGTGCCTCGCGTACAACCACATTAGATCTCAATTTCATAATCTTTGTCACAATACTCACCTTCCTAACCTTCTACAATGTCAAAATTATGGTGAGCTCGGAAAGCTTCTCTCCAAGCTTTTTGAGCATAGGAATAAAATCTTAAATCAAAAGAAATAATTTGCTTCTTTAGATCCGATAGACCAAAGTTTGGTCTTAGAGGATGTTAATCATCATCACATCATCGTGATTAATAGATAATTAAAATGTATAATTCATTTATTATTTAATTTATAATAATTTTAAAAATTGAAAAAAAAATCCAAATATATTGTTACCCCTGATTCAAAAAAATATATTGTTTATCTATATAAAATTTAAAAAACATTTATTTTATTTAAAAGAAAAACATAAATTTCAAATTTCGACATAATAAATATACAATTAAATTATATGATTAATTATTTTATTTATTTAAATTATATTATTTATTTTTCAAAATCTAATGATATAAAAAAAAATCCAAATACCAAATTGAAACTATATAAAAATATATTTTGAATTATATAAATAAAATATTAAAAAAATTATGATGCCTATGGTAGCCTAAATGGCTACTTGTTTATGTTTTAAATATAAAAGACTAGAGGCTACATGTCTCTGGATTTGTCCTTTGAAAGATTAGGGTTCAGGAGCCATTTTTGATCACATGCATGCTCTAAGCGCATGTAAATATAATTTTGTGTACATTAAAATTATAATTTTTTGGAATATAAATATATATATATATAATTGATTATTCTATTTATTTAAAATATTTTTAAATTATATAAATAAAATACTAAAAATAATTAATTATTTTATCTTTTTAATAATTCAAAAAATTGAAATAAAATTAAATGCAAAATATTTTATATATCTTACGTTTTAACATTTATATTTCTTAATATTTTATCATAAAGAAATGGACAAGAGCACTATGTATGCATTCTATATGGTGAATATAGTTTTTAACATTTATATTTTTTAATTTTTCATTATACATATTTAATATTTATATATCTTAATATTTCATCATAAAGAAGTGGAATAGAGCACAATGTATGCATTTTATATGGTGAATATAGTTTTTAACATTTAGATTTTTTAACCTTTCATTATACATATTTAACATTTTATATCTTAATATTTCATCATAAAGAAAGAAGTGGACATGAGCACAATGTATGCATTCTATACGGTGAATATAGTTTTTAACATTTATATTTTTTAACCTTTCATCATACAAAAGTAGACAAAAGCATAATATATACATTCTGCATTGGTGGATATAGTTTGTCTTGTGCATTTCCTTAGTGGATATGATTGCTAGGGTGTGATATAGTTTTTGTTTTGTTTTTTTTTCTAAATTTATTTTACATTTTTAGAGAATGTTATAAACACAAATACCAATTAATTTATATAATGTTCTATGTAAAATTATCACAAATACAATTAATTTATAGAATGCTGCATGTACAATTATCACAAATACCAATTAATTTATATAATGTTGGCTGTGTAGAATTATCATGAATGAATTAGTACATTAAATATTAGATCATATATAAATATTGAAAATAGTTGTGCCATAATCAATTTCTATTTTATTTATGTTTAGTCACTCAGGGACAGTAAAAAAAATCCAAAAAGACATTAAAACTGCTATTGGATATTGTTTGTATAGTAAATATAGCGGTGTGTCTTACATGAGCAAGAATTATTGCATGTACAATTCATCTATGCTTTTATTTGAAAACGGCAATAATGAATGCCGGCCTTCTCATGTTGGAAACTTTATTATTACTGCTATGTAATTCAGATGAACATTAAGTACAATTTTGATTTCAATCAAATCATGAGTTACAAGCCAGACCAATCTTCTTACAAGCTTTTTGTATCTATGAGAACCTGTGGAGGAAGGCAAATTGTTACTGCCATGTTCTCTACCCACAAGTAAGTATTAAGTACAATTTTGATTTCAATCAAATCAGTTACAAGCCAGACCAATCTTCTTACAAGCTTTTTGTATCTATGAGAACCTGTGGAGGATGGCAAATTGTTACTGCCATGTTCTCTACCCAGAAGTATTAAGTACAATTTTGATTTCAATCAAATCAGTTACAAGCCAGACTAGTCTTCTTACAAGCTTTTTGTATCTATGAGAACCTGTGGAGGATGGCAAATTGTTACTGCCATGTTCTCTAGCCAGAAGTATTAAGTACAATTTTGATTTCAATCAAATCAGTTACAAGCCAGACTAGTCTTCTTACAAGCTTTTTGTATCTATGAGAACCTGCGGAGGAAGGCAAATTGTTACTGCCATGTTCTCTACCCACAAGTATTAAGTACAATTTTGGTTTCAATCAAATCAGTTACAAGCCAGACCAATCTTCTTACAAGCTTTTTGTATCTATGAGAACCTGTGGAGGAAGGCAAATTGTTACTGCCATGTTCTCTACCCACAAGTACTGATTCGACAAGCTTATAATTTCAAATGCGTAGGGACTCCTTCCCAGTAAGACTTTGAGAAAATCTGAAAACATTCATTGATTCACAGCAATCACATTTCTGCTATCACGTGCGTTTTTTGACTTGTCTCAAAATTCAACCACGGGTGCCCTGTAACAAATTAGGCCATCCCATCCATTAATATAATATAAAAAAGAAAAGAGGTTAATTCATCATCTGTGCTAAAATGAGATAACGATTATGGTAGTGTTACTTACTCAAGACTTGTGTAGCATTCAAGCGGTGTTGTGGATCTTTAACGAGCATGCGTGAGATGAGGTCTTTGGCCAGCACGGAGATTTTGTCCCATACACCATTTTTGAGATCAACATCTTCCTTCAAAATCTTACATTTGAGTTCCAAGAAGTTGTCACCATGGAATGGCAATGTACCACTGAGCATGGCATACAGCAACACTCCAGCGCTCCAAATATCCACGCTCTCTGTATATCCTTGTCCATTCATAATTTCGGGAGCCACGTAGGCTGGGGTTCCCATTTTATCATACAGAAGATTACCTCCTGCAATTTCGCAATATTTTTCAACCAATTTATCCACCTATGATAATTATTTAAGAGAAAGAATAAATCTGAATGATCAAATTTACAGTACTCTTCTTTTCAAAATTAAAAAATATATTTATAAAATAGCTACCCAAAATTTAAACTCTATCACTTAAACTTTATCGCATTAAATCTGAAATAAAAAATATGATACCTTTGTGAAACAGCGTAGCAAGACCGAAGTCACCCAACTTGACGACTGGATGCGTGAGGCTTCCTGTCAAGAAAATGTTTTCGGGTTTGATATCTCTGTGAACAACACCCTTTGCATGGCAATACAAAATGCTCTCCATCATCTGCTTGAATATCATGGCAGCTTCCAATTCATCATCAGGCTTGTAACGGCCGCCTCTCTGCATAACCGTTTGGAACAGATCTCCTAGGCTGCACAGCTCCAAAACTAGATGTATATTCTGCGAATCCTCATAAACCGCATGAAGTTTCACAGTGCCCTCGTAACCGGAGACCCTACACATGACGTTTATTTCATTGAGGATCATATTGAGCGGTGTCTTATTTTTGTTGAGGGATTTGCAACAGAAAGCGATGCGTGTGGCCCTGTGGAAACATATATTAATTTTATGATGGGGAACCACGCTCAAGTCCACATTGCTGAATTCATAGTGGTCGTGAATTGAGCAATTATTAATTATGGGCATCAGTACTGATCTTCCTCCCCTATGAAAACAACTCTGCAACCACTCTGCCACTTTGCTTTGCTCCATCTTGATCGAAGACATGAACCTGTTTATGGATGAGATGAAGCCACCACCCTTTAAGTTGGTAGTGTATTCTTCTACCTCGTCCTCCTGTGGTATATCGACTATGATGGCCAAGGCTGCTCTTGTGGGCTCCAACATTTTGCCAAGCCTTTGCCTTTGCATTCAGTAAATCTGATAGATGATGGAAACAACAAGAATCGCAGCTATAAGCAATTTTTTTCAGTGAATCTGATAGAGGATGGAAACAACAACAATCGCAGCCGATAGATTGGTAATTTCTTTTGTGTTTTTCTTCTTTGTTTTCAAATTTATGGAACTCTAAAAAACAGATATCTCACTTTAGTTTAGTTAGGTTTAAAAATAGAGCTTTGCTTTTCTATTTTCGTATTATCAAACATTTAACGTAGACATCTCTCGTGAAACTCTTAAAATAGTCACCTCTCACTTCACTCCGCTCATAAACATGTCAAAGTAAACATGCAGATGACGTTTTCTTTCATAAACTTCTCCTGTGTTTTCTTATTTTTATAATAGGAAATATAACTTATAATCACTGAGACTATAACATGTTTTGATAATATTTTTATAAAATGTTTTCGTAATCAGGGTACTACGCCCGGTTTTGCCCACTTGACGAACCTGTGGCTATACAGGTTCGATCTTGTTTTTGCGTTCATGTTTTGCTATGCTGTAATGTCTCAGTTTACTTCTTGTTATGGTCACAGTTTACTTGCAGTTGCAATTCTCTTTATTGTATGACTGCATGGATTTAAAGAACAATAACACAAACTCAGAAAATAACAATCCGTTTTGTAGTATGATCTTGTTAATGCGTGCCGTGTAATGTTTTATAGCTTTTTTTAGTGTGGTTCACGGCACCGGAGTGGCCACTACGTCTACATAGAGAAGCGGGGCACCGAGTGGCCACGTCTACATAGAGAAGCGGGGGGCAGCTCCACCCGAAGGGATCTGCCGGTCGGGCATATCAGGCCTAACCCCGAGGGCGTCGAGGAGATTTGACCCCGTGACCTCCCAAACCGGGAGAGTACTTCCCAAACGGGAGAGTACTTCGCAACGGGAACTCAACCATTTGAGCTAGCCTGGGGCCTAATGTTTTATAGCTTATTGAGAAGGCATAAATAAATTTAAATAAAAATAAATTTATTTATTAAGGTTTAAATTAAAAGTAATTAATTTTTTTACATATTTTATTAATTTAATTTAATTTAATATAATTAAATAGATATAATGTTTAATATAATGTATTTAAAAAAATTAAATATAATAATAAATTTGAATAATGATTTTATAATATAATAATATAATATAAACTTCATTTTAATATAATTTTATAGCTTTGACTTGGTTTTATGGTTTTAGTTTTAATATAAGTTTGATATAATATATTAATATAAGTTTTAATATTTTAATAATATTATTTATAATTTTAAAATAGTTTTAACAATTTTATATATTTAGAAAATTTTATAATATTATTTAAATCTAAATAATTTTATTGTTTTGAGAGGTTTCATCAAGTTTAATATGGAAGAAATGTTGTAATGCCTTATTATGTTCTGTTATCTAAATATTTGATTGGTCAAATTACATAGAAATAAAAAATAAAATGAATAATTAATAATTAAACTAACTTGGACTCCTAGAGCATAGTTCGGAAGAGGTTTCATAATTAAGGTTTAAATTAGAAGTAATTAATTTTTTTTCGTATTTTATTAATTTAATTTAATATAATCAAATATATATAATGTTTAATATAATGTATTTTAAAAAAATAAGTATAATAATAAATTTGAATAATGGTTTTATAATATAATAATATAGGAGCGAGTGTTGCTCCCTCCTACAGTCGAGCAGCCACAGAAGGAAGTAAGAACGCGCGAAAGAAACATTTCAAAAAACCTCTGGAGAAGATTTCAGAAGCACGAAGTCAGGGGACATCTGGGAGAAGTGGAGACCAGGATCAGGAAGGGAATCAACAAGAAACTAGCAAAGAAAAGGAGAATGGAGGTAGTAGTAAAAGATCGGCTTCCACAAAAACAACTGGGGTCTGCAAGCGCAAGTCAGGCATTATTCCCCAGGTCGTATTAAGCAACCCAGTGATAAAGGCACATAGGGATCATATGACAGAGAATGCAATCATATGCAAGTTCATGGGGCTATGGCCGACAGAGAGGGTGTTACATGTCTAGATAAGGAGCCATTGGAAGCCAAAGGGAGAAATACATTTACATCTAGGTTCTAAGGGCCTTTTCACAGTAATAGTCACAAGCCTAGAGGACAAAGATAGAGTGTTTGAAGGGAGGGCCTATTTCTATGTTGCGGTAGGACTCTACATGCGGCCATGGATGATGAACTTTGTCCCGGAATGTGAAACATTCACATCAGTACCGGTTTGGATCAGACTATATTCCCTTCTTCTCGATTATTGGCTACCATAATCTTTGAAAGCCATAGGCAATAAGCTAGGGCATTTTCTTAAGATCTTAGAGGCAACTCTGAAAGGAAGGTATACCTCCTTTGCCCGAATATGTGTGGAAATGGATCTATCTAGAGCCCTTTTGGAAGCTATAATTTTAGAAGTATAGGATGAAGAATGGGTGCAGACTGTGGACTATGAGCACATACCATTTAGATGTTGCAAATGCCATGAACATGGAAATCTATATAGAGACTGCCCCACAATCAATAGGGAAAGAAAGCAACCAGAAAACCACTGTGGAGAGACATCACGGGGGTTTCACCAAGGTCAGGAGCAAAGGGAAAGGGGGAAAGCGTTCACACAAGAAGGCAAATGGGGATAGACATACACAACACAATAGATTCAAGATCTTGGAGGAAGAAGAGGGGAACAAGGAGACAGTTGAGGACAAGGAGAATGTAACAAAGGAGGAGGATAAGGTAGCTGACATGGAGGATATCACAGTAAACAACGAGTAAAAGGATGATCTAGAAAGCTTGATGGATATCGGCAAGGACCAGGAGATGACTCCAAGTGAAGCGAGGGAACAGAGGACCATGAGCTACAAGAGATTCTGGATAGGGAGAATCTAGATCTAGAGAAATTTCTAGAACAAGAAAAAACATAGGAGTGGACTCCCTACCAAAAGAGGACTATGACATAGTACAACAACTCTTTCTCTAGAGGTCACAAGCGAAGGGAGTTGGAGTCAAAAGAAATCATGAAAGCCAGGAGCCAAGTGGGGTCAAGATGATGGAGAATTCTCAGGCACAATCTCCAAAAAACTCAGGTAGGAAAAGAGAGAAGAAAGAGACAGAATGAACTGCTTAACGAATGTGGAAAACTATTGATCAAATCAGGTGAGAAGAAAGGTCTTACCAGCTATTCCTTTACTAATCTTTCTTAATGAAGCTCACGACCTGGAACATTAGAGGCATAGGGAATAGGAGGAAACAAATAAATCTTAGTAACAGAATGAAAGAAGAAAAACCAGACATGGTTTTTTATTCAGGAGACAAATTGTTCAATGGAAAAGATAAGAGATATTCTTAATAAGTGGTTATTCAAATATGAGTATTTAGAGGTTAAGGCAAACAACTCAGGGGGGGGAATTCTCACCTTGTGGGACCCACAAAAATTTGGAATTCTGGATGTTGAAGCATCAAGAACTATCTCTCCTGATATGTCAACTTGTATGGGACAAGGAGATATACATGATTACAAATGTTTATGGACCTCAAAAGCAAGCAGACAAGCTCAAGTTTCTCACCTCCCTGGAGGATCTAAGAGCAAGACATACCATTTTGTCCTGGATCATTGCAGGAGATTTCAATATGATAAGATCTCTTTCATAAAAAAAAGGAGGCACTAGACAGCTAGGTAGAGACTCCATGGCTTCTAGAACTTCATTATGAACATGGGTCTAGTGGATACTGAAACAATTAATGGAACCTTCACTTGGAACAACAAAAGGGGAGGGGCTAATCAAGTTGCTTCCAAACTTGATAGATTCATTATTTCAGAGGACCTCATTCTCACAGGACCCACCATGACAGCCTCCATTATGCCCTTTGGAGGATCAGATCACTAGCCTGTACAGCTGGAAGCCACCTTTATGGGAACATTGAGAAACAAACCTTTCATGTTTGAAAATTCCAGGCTCTCACACCTTATTTCACTGATAACATTGATAAATGGTGGTGAGAGGAGTTGAATATTCAGGGCACAAAATGTACATGCTCAAATAGAAACTTAAACATATCAAATCTCGTCTTAAAGCTTGGAACAGAAAGGAATTTGGAGATATCTTCAAAGCCAAAAGAGAAGCTAAGCAGAAGCTCCAGGAAATCAATCAGATCAACATCACAGAGGGCTTCACTGAAGAGCGACAAAAACTAACTAACTCTTTATAGGAAGAATGGGAGGATCGATGCTTACAAGAAGAAATTTTCTGGAGGTAGAAACCAAGAATACAATGGATTATAGAGGGAGAAAGAAACACTAAATTCTTCCATAAATCCACTATGGCTCACAGGGCCACAACAGAATCACAAAAATCAAAGATTCTCAAGGTATTGAGCTTATTTTTCACAATGATATGGAATCAGTCCTGTACAACACTTCTGCAATATTGCAAAGGAAACCACTGGAGGACAGATCTAGGTACATTGACCATTTCACTCAGTATATCCTCAGCTGGTTACTGGAGAAGACAACC